>QVTF01024199.1:1517500-2042500 GCA_003573665.1 Oxygymnocypris stewartii
CAGGAGGTTCTATCATCTGTCCGTTCCCTTAAGAACAACAAGTCCCCTGGCACTGATAATATCCCTGCAGAGCTACTGAAGGAGGGGGGGTACATATGTATGCGCACCCTCTACCGGTACATCACCCAGGCCTCGACTGATGAGAACATCCCACAGCAATGGAGAGATGCAAATATTGCTGTATCTATAAGAACAAGGGTGACAAGGCCATCTGCGGCAATAGTAGGGGCATATCACTCCTTTCTGTGGGTGGTAAGGTCCTGTCCAAGGTGATGCTTCAGAGACTCATTAACAACATCACTGAGTCAATGCTGCCTGAATCGCAGTGTGGATTTAGGAAGAATAGGAGCACTATCGACATGATTTTCACAGCCCGGCAGCTTCAGGAAAAGTGCCGGGAGCAGCATCAGAACATGTTCATGGCCTTTGTCGATCTTTCTAAAGCATTCGACACTGTGCAAAGAGAGCTGTTATGGGATGTACTTCTCAGGTTTGGCTGTCCCAATAAATTTGTTAACATCCTCCGCCAGTTCCATAATGGGATGACTGCTCGGGTGTCCATAGGCGGAAAAGAGTCTAAGCCCTTCCTTGTGCGCACAGGGGTGAGGCAGGGGTGTGTGCTAGAACCAGTACTCTTTAACATATTCCTCTTATGTGTCACCAAGCTTCTCCATAAAGAGATTGAAAATGGCAGTGGCATAGCAGTAGACTTCAGATTAGACGGCAACTTCTTTAATATTAGGAGGCTACAGGCGACCAGAAAACTCTTTAGAGAGCACGTCCTGGAGCTGCAGTATGCAGATGACTGTGTTTTTGTGGCCCATACTCCAGAGGATCTTCAAACTGTTCTTGATGTGGCAGTTAGGGCATACAGCAGGATGGGGCTGACTGTCAACACCACCAAGACAGAAGTGGTTTGCCAATGGAGTACCAATGTCCCACCCACACTACCTGTCTTCACTGTTGGGAATGAACAGCTTTCAGTAGTGCCATCTTTTAAATATCTGGGGAGTATTCTTACTGAGGACTGTGGCATCGAAAATGAAGTTCAGAGCCGCATTAAACAGGCATCAGTTGCCTTTGGTAGACTTCGGCGTAGAGTCTTTCATAATAAGAATCTTCATCCTTCCACAAAAGTTGCCGTATACCACGCGGTCTGTGTCACCACCCTCCTTTATAGCTGTGAAGCTTGGGTTACCTACAGCCGTCACATCAGGTCCCTAGAGAGCTTCCATATAAGATGCCTTCAGCGCATTCTGGGAGTTACCTGGCGGGATCGTGTGCCTCACACTGAAATACTTAAAAAGACCAACTCTAGAAGTATTGAGGCCATGATCACCCAGCACCAGCTGTAATGGTTGGGGCACGTGATAAGGATGCCTCCATGTCGACTGCCCCGCAGAGTGCTCTATGGCCAGTTACATCATGGTCGACGTTCAGCTGGGGGGCCGAAGAAGCGATATAAGGATCAGATGAAGAACGCCTTGAAGAAGTGTAAGATCAGACCCGAGGACCTGGAGGATGTTGCTGCTGACCATCTGGCAAAAGCTGTGTAGAGATGGGGTTCATACGCTCGAGATGGAGAGGACAAGCATAAGACAGCAGAAGCGATCCAGGAGAAATACAGCCATGGCTGCCACCACTGCCACTACTACTACCATTACATACATATGCCCCACCTGCAATAGAGTCTGTGGGTCCAGGATTGGACTGTTTAGTCATCAAAGGTCTCACCGTTAAAGGCGTGGACGTCATCATCGGATTTCGATGGACTACCAAAGAGAAAGAAAAGAAAAAAAGTGTGTGAATGAGTGAGTGTGTGAGTGTGTGTGTGTGTGTGTGTGTGTGTGTGTGTGTGTGTGTGTGTGAGTGAGTGAGTGAGTGTATGTGTGTGTGTGTGTGAGTGAGTGTTTGTGTGTGAGTGAGTGAGTGAGTGAGTGAGTGAGTGAGTGTGTGTGTGTGTGTGTGTGTGTGTGTGTGTGTGTGTGTGTGTGTGTGTGTGTGTGTGTGTGTGTGTGCGTGTGCGAGTGAGTGAGTGAGTGAGTCATTCAACCGATTCATTCAATCATGACTTTCTTTATGAAAAAGTCACCCATGAGTTTATCCAGCCTTAAAATCAATATAATTTGCAATCGTGCATATATTTGAGAAAAAAAGGACTCTTACAAGTGTGATATAATGTATTTAGTTTTATTCAGTGATATTCAGATACATGTTTTTGACTTGAATAAGTCCAATTAATTTAGATGTAACCATGTTTAGGTTTTTCAGTCCACCTAAATAGCCTTTAATTGCATCAAGGAGAGTATGTTTTCATGACAATGTTTCTTAACACACTTACTTTTTTAATACATGCAATTTGTAACAATGCCAAAGTAAAAGTTTGACTTTAAACTACATTTAATATTGTGATGTGTAAATAATATTTTGTCGTGCTTTAAAGTAATGCACTTACTGTATTATGATGTGTTTACTAAAGCATATACAGAGTAATGTATTATCAATTTAATAGTAACATATTATGCAATATTACTTGTTAAGTGTTTAATTAATACATTTAAACTTCACCATTCGAATGTTTTATTATTAAATACTTTAAAATACATGGCATACACGTTTGAATAGAAATTAGCTGCATGAAAGTACTTTTTAGTTTAGCTCAAATATAGTTTGGCGGTACACTTTAGTCAGTAACCATATTTAAATAATAATAATAATAATAATAATAATAATAATATAAGTAATTATACAATTACATAAAAAAATGCTTAAGTAAACTACCAATTAATTAAAGAGCTATGTATATTTAAAACAAAATTAAACTATAACTCTATTTTTTGGTTAGAATTTAATTTATAGATTCCTACTCCTTTATTTAGTAAAAACAGTCAATTGTGAATAATTACATGCAACTAACTTTAAACCAAACCCTAATCATAACCAAAATCCCATAGTACAGTGCAGAACATGTTGTTAAAAATTTTACTCAGTACAAAAAATGTATTATTACACTGTAACAATCACACCTACATTTTTATTTTACATTCAGTTTGCACTTAAATATAATCTTGCATATTATATTTAAAAAAACAAAATGTTTAAGTATGCTTCTTTTTAACAAGGTTCTCATACTGAAAAAAGTTGAATACATGTGCTGTACAGCTGTAATACAGTTCGTGTGTTTTAATAAATATATGGTTTTACAAACCACACACCAGATTATGAGATGCTTGTTTAATTGTCCTTGCAAATCAAGCAGAAGTAAATGTAATAAGTTACCAAACATTGTGCCCTGCAAAAAAATTGAATCCAGTGAAGTTGTTGGTGCAATAAAATCCCTCTCTTCCTGTCTTCAGGCCTAATGACTTCAAGACTTGCGCTCAAAAAAGCACACCTAAGTGCCCACTCTCCACAAGCATCCCCCCATCAGAAAATAGAAAAGCAGAGAATTAATGAAGATTTGAATGCTGTCGTTTAGAATACGCCAAGTTCATTGTTCATCCTCAGTCTCCAACAATAAAAGCTTAAATGAAGCGTGCTTTCTGGGGCTAAGCATTCGTTCAGAGTAATTGGTGCCGTCTTTGAGAGCGCTTTGAACCAGCTGACCTGAACACTCAGCCCTTGTTAGAGAGGCCAGAGGAAGGGAAGTGAGCAATGCAACTTAAGCTGTGAGAAGGAGCTTACATCACAACTGTAACTGCTGGATTCTGAAGGGCTCTGAATGGCAAACATTTAATTTTTTATTGAAGAAAGTGAAGATGATGTGGAGTTATTCTGTGTTGATTGATGAACCGGATGAGTGTATTTATTTTATGATAGAAAATAAGAAAATTTGCCTTATAGTCACGTTTGTTTGTTTGTTTTCAGCTTTGGGCACGTTTATTCCCCAGGGGTTGATTTTTACCCATATCACCCTGCAGCCCAAGACTGGTTTCCCACTGAAGCTAAGCAGGGTTGAGCTGGTCAGTACCTGGATGGGAGACCTCCTGGCAAAACTAGGTTGCTGCCGGAAGAGGTGTTAGTGAGACCAGAAGGGGGAGCTCGCCCTGCAGTCTGTGTGGGTCCTAACGCCCCAGTATAGTGACAGGGACTCTATTCTGTAAAAAGCACCGTCCTTCGAATGAGACGTTAAACCGAGGTCCTGACTCTCTGTGGTCATTAAAATCCCAGGATGTCTTTCGAAAAAGAGTAGTGGTGTAACCCCAGTGTCCTGGCCAAATTCGCCCATTGGCCTCTGACCATCATGGCCTCCTAATTATCCCCATACACCGATTGGCTTCATCTCTGTCTCCTCTCCACCAATAAGCTGGTGTGTGGTGGGCGTTCTGGCGCAATATGGCTGCCGTCGCATCATTCAGGTGGATGCTGTACATTGGTGGTGGTTGAGGAGATTCCCCCTTTCTATGTAAAGTGTTTTGAGTACCCAGAAATGCGCTATATAAATGTAACTAATTATTATCATTATTATTATTATTAATTGAAACTATCAGGTTTCTTTATTTCTTTCTTTATTATTATTATTTATTATAGATTATTTTTTATATGAAGGTCATACTGAAACTTGGAAGGGTTTTATGATTTTTATGATTTGCTTTTTATTTCAAATGCATTTTATTGTATTATTTAACCCTTGTCCTAGACCCATGCTTTTAATTTTAAATGATGGAAAAACATAAAATAATGATTACATTCTAAGTACTGTTGCACTCTGAATAAAGTAAAATGAGTGTAAACACTTTACAATGAATGCACATTTGTAGTGCACTTCAAATCAATAAAAGAATACACGTTCATGACTATGTACAATATGTTTCTTAACACACTTAAATATATGTTTTAAAAGTGCTTTTTTTAAATGTCGAGAAGTTTTACTTTAAAGCACATTTAAAATCGTTTTATTTTAATCTTCTGTTGATGCTTTAAAAAGTATACTTATTTTAATGCGTTGATTATCATACTAAATCACACGTAAAACACTTGATTATGATTTAACTAGTGTTACTGTTATCGATAAAAATATTACATTTAAAGTTCATTATTTTAAATGTTTTCTACATTTAAAATGTAATCATTACAAATGATAAATAAAATGTTAGATAAATAACATGTTGAGTGTCAACTTTTTTGTACAACACAGATAAAAATGTTATGGAAACAATATTTGTTATCCATGTACCACTAGGTGGGAGCACATGCAAACAGTTTGCTTTCTCAGTGCTGTAGAATGATGTCCTTTATTTGGCATTCGAAAAACCTTGTTGCTGTAATTATGTCTCTGTTTTTCATGATTATTTCAAAATAAACTTTAATTCAAGCGTAAATACTGTCTGTAGGCTTTATAATATACAAACACTTTATCATAACTTGCATTCCAAAGGTAGGCTGAATCGTGTTTTTATTGAAGGGACATTTATTGTGGACGTAGTAAAACAGTGTGTGTTTCTGTTATTGCAGTGTGTAATTTCAAGCAAAATATTTGTCTAAATATGCTTTTAAGTTTAAGTGGATTTAACTGCGTTATACAGGATCAAAATATGCTTGTTGGTTGTAATATCATTAATAATTCACTGCAGGTTCTTCTCCTTTTCCCCTGTTTCAGCAGATGATTGTGTGTCTTTGGGAACGAGTCCAGAGCAGCCACTGGCTCGCCAGGCTTTGGCCCACAGTCGCCCTTAAGGAATGTGGCCACATGCTTTCACAGACATCATTTGTGAAGAAATTAATTTCAGAAGTGCCACCCGGTTAGGCGGTTTGCCAGAAGTTTACCTGAGAAAAAAAAAAAATATATATATATATATATATATATATATATAATGTATATAAAAAAATACTATTTTCCATATTGATTAAAATATAAATTGCACTTCATTATACAGATTTATTATTTTATTTGTATTATCATTTATTTTTTAAGTTTTTGCGCTTTAGATTATATGTTTTTAAATAATTTATCCTGTCTCTAGAGCAAAGCTATATTCACCCATCCTAGAAAACGAGGACAGTGCAGCGCTTAACTGGAGGCAGGAGCGGGCGCCATGACAACGCCCTCAAACCAATAACGTAAAGCGATGAAGGACGTCGTAAATACTGACTGCTCGGTGTTGGAAAGAGTCGGTTGTTGTGGATCATCGTTACTGCTGGAGATCAGCAGCAGTGTGTGTGGAGATCGCGCTCGATCAAACTCTTGTTCTCGACAGATCGGGATAAGAACGAAAGTCCTCCAGAAGTCTTGCACATATAAATGACTGATTCATAAAAGCGATTGAGAATTAGAGTCTTGACCACTGTTTATGTCTCTGGCTAGGCTGCTAACTGGCTGATCTCCTAATGGAAAGAGCGTCTGAGTTTGTCTGATGTGAGCCGCTGAGCGTCTGGGATACAATGTTTCTCGTGTTTCTTTTTTCGGAGCGTCTCAGTCTCACGCGCTACAGAGTACAGCAGCGCGAGCGCTCCAGCTTGAACATTGATTCAGAGTAACCGAGCCAGAGACTCACTCCTGCAGGACTGACTGAAGAAATCCTCTCAGGTTTGTTGGCAGTTTTCTCCTCTCTCTCTCTCTGTCCTGCAGAAACGTCTTTTGTCCAGTCAGTTTACGTGTGGTGGTCGTTTCTTAGTAGCATAAACTCTGTTTCTAGACCCAGTATTTACTCGACATATCTGTGAAAAGACTCGGAAATTTCCATGTATGATTATTTTAGTGTCTCTTTTTTTGAATACATGTCGTTTAGAAACGTTCAACCTCAAAACAGTTCTATAATAAATAATCACGTTAATTACAAACAGCTGAAAAGTCATGCAAATTGGTGAACATGTTTTTGGAACCCGCATAGCTAGATAATTTTTTGTTTTCTTTTTACAAACAATAAAAATACGTTTCAGGAATTCGATATATGTGTGAGAGGTATCCGTAAAACTCATGTCAAGTCTAATTGAAAAGACAAGTTATAACACAGACTGACTGATGTATCATGCCTTGCTCTCATCTTGTATTCTGAAACAGCACAGCTCAGGAGATCATGAAGTAGGTTTCAGATTTCTTGGCACTGATCTGACACTTGAAATAACATTATAGGATTCAGCTGCTGACCTCAGAGCAGTCTGCAAGATATCTGGATTATAATGTGATGTACTACGCATTTATACCCATACACTTATTGATCAGGTCAAGACTTTTTAGGTGTATGGCTAACGGTGTTTATTCTATTAAAAGGCACAAGACTGTATATATTTTAGTTTAAATGTATGAAAGTGTTTTAGTTGCTGTAATTGGTCTTCATTTCTTTCACCTTATCTATTTAGTTTTGATTGGTCCTAGACAGATTGCTTTTTAAGAGTAGTTTTGCTAATTATATTAGGTTAATAAACAAGGCTGTCAAACTAAATATTGCATAAAATGTCATTTAGCATGTCACATCTTAGTTGATCTGGTTCATATTAGTAGGCCTATCTGATCGTCTAACCTATTATTATTATTTCCAAGAACCCAGTATGGTTTTATTTTAATAAAGAAATAGACCTTACAAATGTTATTATTTGCCTTTTTTTGCCAGCTCTGTCTGCGAAGTTATGCAGTAACTTGATCTTTCATTTGCCATGACGCAAGTGTAAGTGAGAAAGCCACACCTGTATGATAAACTGCAGCTCACAACATCAAACTCAGTATCAAGTGTTGACATCGTATTAAGCATTATTTTTCAAGATATGCATATTCCATAACTAATAGTATGAAAAACAAGACATCAAGCCTTTTCTGACAGCTTTACTTTTATCAAGATAATCTTGGCTTTCAAGAAATGCATAATGCTTAACTACTGATAGTATAAAAAACAAGACAGCAAGCCTTGTCTGACAGCTTTACTTGTATCAAGATAATCTAGGCTATGTATACCATGAAGTTAGTAAATGTGAGTTTGCATGCACCCTCCTAATGAAGTTAAGACATCATGTTGGCGGCTGACAGAAAGGCGTCTGGTTGCATAGTAATCGTGAACACAAGGCAAACATTGTGCTGGATTTGACTGAAGCGTTAGTTCGATTGTCTCTGTACAATACACTCATTTGCCTAAATAATTAGCAGACACTGGGATTTGTGTTATTTCTCTGGGAGTCGTTTCAAACTATCCCAATCGAGAGCTTTTAGAGAAGCTATAGTTGCGTCGTAACCACATCAATGAGTTTAAGATGCAGGTGTCAACTTTGAATGGGAATGCGGTTAATCAGTAATTTAGAGAGGTTTTATTTGTTAGTGTGTGAAAGAAAATTTGTTTCCATTCATTACTGACTGAGGCGGTTGTGGATGACTGTTTTTGTGATCAAACATTATTGACTCCTGCAGTCGATAACCTTGGCAACTGCAGTTCTTCACCCGGGTGCCTGCAGCTCAGCATGTGCAAAGCTAATGACAAGGCCATTGTGAAATGCTTAATGTAATTGGAATAAAGTTAACAAAATCCACTCGGTACATTCTCAAACTTAGATTCGAAGTGTTAAGAATTAGGGGCCTGGCTGAAACATGTTTATTATCTTTAGCCGTTTGACAATACTAAATAGCACTATTAAGCTTATGTGATTGTTCTGAATTTGATGACTGCATCCGAAAACTGACTTGCTGCCTTATGAAGCGATGATTTTGCAGGCAGCGTTTGCGCATGAAAGCACCTCACACAACTGATTTCAGACAGGCTTCTGAGGCAGCGTAACGGTTTAATGATCTGCTACAAAAACGAGATTTGCTGATAACTAAACAAATATTTAATTAATATAATACTAATTTCTCGCTAGAAATAACATCAAAAGTGCAAAGAGTTCATCAGAAATATACATATACAGACAAACTAACCACCAAATGCAACTTTCAGATGTCATCTTTATTTTTTAGCTCAACTGTCACAGAATGGAACGCACAGGATTGTGGTAGGACACATCTATGCTGCCTTCAAAAATTGATCAGATGAAGGTATATAATGAGACAGAAAGGGAAGCTAACCTTGGATTCGGACGTGTCTTGATGGCTTCCTACATTGGACTGTGTCCTCCGAAGGCAGCATTTTTCAGTTATCGGATGCAGCCAATGTGAAATGGAGCCTACGATCACACCAGTGTGATTAGAACATTCAGTGTGTCACATGATCGACTGCTGAATTCTGAAGCTTTAGCTGGTGCGGAACCAGAGACGGACGTTAAGTGCTTGTCATATTTTCACAACTATTCAGACATTTAAATACACAAGCATCAGCAAAATATATATTTATAGTTTGTAAAATGTACACTGATGTATAGGGAAGCGGCAATATTGATCCTTATCCTTACAAATTTTATTTAATGACTTGTTTTATTGATATCGTACACACAGTGTAGGTAACAGTTTACCCCAATATTCTCTTTGTATTTCAGGAGATAATTCATTTACGGGTTTTAAATCACACAGCTCAGATTCAGTTAGATCAATTAACACGGTCATTATAAAGGTGTTTAAAATTCCAAATGCATTTACTTGCACGAATTTGAGAATCAGAATATCAGATATTTCATAATATAATCAACACGTTTGTGATTTGAATAAAACAGGAAAAATGAAATAAAAGCGATCCATCACTTATTCACAGCTGTTGCAGCTGTGGTGTGTCACATAACAATCATGACATGTCGCCATGGAAACAATAAGGCGATAAGTTCTAAGTTATAAGGGGGGGGGGGGGGGTCTGCTGGAATATTTTAAACTTTGCTGGAATATTAATAACTTAAACATGAGAAAAGGTTACGTCATGTTTGATCTGTCTTCAGCCATCTGTTTTAACACTTATGTTTTGCTTGTCTCAACTTGCAAAACAAGGAAATATTCTGACACTAGTATGTAGGAAACTCATTCGATATGAAGTGGCATTTGCAATGAGTTTTGCGTAATCTTATGTTTATTTCCTGAGAATGAACCTTGTTTTCTCGGCCGATTTGTGGCATTTTTCAATTTTTCGGCATTGGCCGATTGTGCTGAAAATTAGGCCGATTAATAAACAAGCGCGTCTGCAAGCAACACGTGACGCTGCCTCGTGCTGCAAGCAGATTGCCCTTCCACTGGCACAACGGATAACCCTGTAATGTCCCCCTCTGCCTGCTAACTTTTTGAAGAGAGAACTACCTGGTAACTCCCCAAGAAAACGGTAAAAATTTAAGGTCTTAATCTTATCCTTCGTTATTAATCTAGCCTTGTATTTCATTAGTTAAATATGACGCTACTTTTGGAGAGATAATTTGCGCCGTGTGACGCTCCATTCAATATTCCATTCTATCATTCTGCTCCGTTACCGCTCATGATCCCCGGAAAAGCTAAGTCCACTCAAATAACGTGCTCACAAGAAATGTCTATGTAACGTTAGTATACTTGTTCCTGTTTGCAGCAGCGTCACTGTGCTGTCACATGCTGTGGTACAGCTGATCTCCTTCACTGATCTGCTCCCCGCTATATAGTCTGCTCACAGTCGCTGATAATAATAGCTTTGCCATTGTTTTATATTTTTATACATTTTCACTTAATGTTTCCTTACACCGAATCATCATTTATATTCATCTCCCACTGATTTATGCGATCTGATGACCATTGACTCATAGTGCGCAATCACATTTATGTATGAATGGATGACAGAAGACACTGAAGCGCGTGTGACGTCTCAATGAGGACATAAACAGCGTCATATTTCACCAGCGTCATAGGTCATATTTCACCAATGAAATACAAGGCTAGATTAAGAACGAAGGATAAGAACTTAAGACTTTTTCTTGGGGAGTTACCAGGTAGTTCTCTCTTCAAAAAATTAAAATCTTTGGATGTAGTAACTAGGGATGAGCGAGTACAGCATTATCTGTATCTGTATCTGTTAACCATATGAATTATCTGTATCTGTACTCGGGCTGGGCGGGGCCTAACCCGGAAGTGGGCGGGATTAACCTGGAAGTGGGTCGGGTTGTCTTGAAATGGGCGGGGCTTTAACCGGTATATTATTTTAAGCATGCAATTGATATGGGTTGATCAGAAATTGTTATATTTATTGCTGATTAGAAAACTATTTACATGACAGCATCAGCATTGAGCTTCAGATCAATGGTTTTGATCACGATAACAAACGAACTATATACAGAACAAGTTTTGCAACAATGAATACAACACATGCGGTTGCAATTATGAAGTAAAATGTAATGAACAAGAGTTTTCATCTCAACATAACTTTCTTTTTTTAACTGTAATTTTTTTTATGATCAGTGTGATTTTTTTTTTTGGTTCCTTTTTTAATTTTTTATTTCCACACCAGGTATGTGTGTGTGTGTGTGTGTGAGAGTGAGTGAGTGAATGAGTGAGTAAGAGAGAGAGAAAGAGAGAGAGAGAGGGGGGCGGGTGGTACTGTGTTCTACGGATCAAATAGTCCGACGCTGTTTTTCAGATCTGCATTGACTTTTTTTATTTAATTTTTTTATAAAATACAGCAAGAAAGTGTCACACAGTGCGTGAAGTAAAAAAAACTGGTTAGAACCAGTTGACGGTTAAAAAAAACAAAAACTGATGACCGGCAGAAAGAGGGAGAGTGTGTGTGTGTGTGTGTAGCGAATTAATTTGTAATATAGTTTTTTATACCCCTACTTCGAACCAGCAGACGGTTTAAAAAAAAAAAAAACTCAGATGACCGGCAGTGGAGTGTGTGTGTGTGTGTAGCGAATTAATTTGTAATATAGTTTTTTTATACCACTACTTCGAACCAGCAGACGGTTAAAAAAAAAAAAAAAAAACTCCGATGACCGGCAGAGAGAGTGTGTGTGTAGCTAATTAATTTGTAATATAGTTTTATACCACTACTTCCTTTTTTTTTAATGAAATACAGCAAGAAAGTGTCAGACACTCAGTGCGTGAAGTAAAAAAAAACTGGTTAGAGCCAGCTGACGGTTTAAAAAAGAAAAAAAATTCTCCGACAGGCAGAGACGCGAGTCGCATTCTACCAAGCACCACGTCTGAACAAACCCCACGTTTACCAAAACTCTACTGGTTAATAAGTAAGTACTACAAACCAAAGTAAAAAACAAACCTGAAGCTGAAGAAACTCTAAACGTTAACGGAAATAACCTGCGAACCTGAGTGACTGATGGAGAGACAGAGAGAGAGAGAGCGTGCTGTTCTCTTCTCTTCAGTGTTCTGTGTGTGAGTGAGCAGAGCGGGACACAGCAACACAATAAATCTGTATGTGTGTAGGGGAGGGGCGCTGTGACTAGCCTATCACTGAACGCAGACACAGTCAGCTACCCAATGAGAATTTGTATTCAATCCGAGCACAGATATTGACTCGTATTACTCATATGATACTCGTACTCGGCAAAAGTGCTTTATCCGTACCGGATACTCGTTTCAGCCGAGTATCCGGCTCAACTCTAGTAGTAACCCTTTAAAAAATGTATTCTCTTCCGGGTCAGTCTTTGATGTGCATTCATGAGAGTATAACATGTGTGTGTTGCAGCTGACACAGGAGCCAGCATTCTGTAGAATCCATACATCGTAGTACTGTTGTGAGCGCGTGTCCAAGACTGACAAGAAAATTTTTCAATAAAGTCATTACTTTTGTTTTCTTTATGCACAAAGTATTCTCAAAGCTTCATAAAATTAAGATTAAACAACTGATTGACATTTTAACGCATGGATTATTTTAATGATGTCCTTACTACCTTTCTGGGCCTTGACCAAGGTAGTTCCATTGTTGTCTATGCAGTGTCAGAAAGCTCTTGGATAACATCAAAAAATATCTTAAATTGTGATGAAGATGATCAAATGCCTTACAGGTTTGGAACAACCTGTACTTACACCTTAGTAAGTAATTAATGAAGAAAAAAAATCATTGTTGGGCTAACTGTCTTTTTTATTGGATTGTGAAAAAAAAGAGGGCAGTCTATACCTTAATGGGTCCATGTGGATTCAAAGGAAGGATTTAAAAAGTAAGAATTGATGTGTGGCATCAGCCACAAAAAGTTTTAAATTGTTATTCTGAAGATAAGCATTAATTGTATTTGGAATAATATGCACTGATTAATCATCCACAATATAACCAGTTGTGTGAGTTATAGAAGTTAAGAGTCAATGTTTTTACACTGACTTCAAGTACCAAAAAAAATGCAATCATTCAAAATGTTGCATATATTGAGAGCAAGATACGGTGCTGGCTCATCCCTTCTCCGAACTCAGAGTTCCTCTTCAGAGCCAGTTTGTTCCTTTGCGCTGACTCTTCTGAGATACTGTGCAACCTTTGTTTTGGCACAGTCTGAGCTGCTTTTTGGTATTAAGTGGCATACGGTGGCCCTCAGGCCTGGGTTTCCTACTTTTCTACACCTCCTGAACTTGGGGTGATAGGGAGGATATACTTTATGAGTAATGGAGTGGTAATTCAAAACAGAGGCCTGTGGGCAGAATGAGGTTGTTGGAAATGAAAACATTTCATCAGTGAAGTTAGAGAAAATGTTTCTGTTTGTGAATGGGCCCATCTGGTTTTCTGCATCATTGTTTCTCAAACTGTATTTGTCTTGTACACCTCCATAGACCTATTAGTAAGGCACAAAACGTGCTTAATTAACACCAAACCAGAAATAAGTTAATTGTGATTCAAAATAACTTAGCATTGTAACCTGATTCTATTCAGTGTCTTTAAATGCACACATTTCCATTGTTTTTGTTGTCTTACCTAAAATGTGATTTCACTTGTGTAAATAATTTTCCTTAAAATAAGTAATTTGATGGAGTTACTTAATGAGATAATTAGTGAGAATGTAGGGCTGAGAAGCTGGGCATCACTTTATCCATCAAGAGTTAAGGCCCATACTAGGGGTCGACCGATTATCGGCCTGGCCGATTATCGGCGCCGATATTAAGCATTTTTACGATTATCGTTATCGGCCATTTTCAAAACAGATTTGCCGATAATTTTTATTTATTTATAATTTTTATAATTTTTTTATTTTTATTATGCAAACAAACATACTATTTACAGGTGACATTATTTATTGGTGAATAAATAATACAGGTGCAATTATTAAATTTTTAAATGCGCTATTTGGCTCGATGCAGCCTGTCTGAGCTCAACACTCTGTGGCCGAGAGCAGTCTCCGCCCACCGCTCATCTGATATGTAGAGAGTCACGAGTCCGACCAATCAACGCGGAAAACTGAAGGCAGTCTCACACTGAAAGCACTTGAACTGGAGCTGCCTCAGTGATCACGCATCAGTTTTCTCTCAAAGGTAAGGCAGCAGCAGACGTTGCAATAAATCACAATCCACTATGATGTCCGCGATGCGGAAAATGCGGGCGGAATC
Source organism: Oxygymnocypris stewartii (assembly GCA_003573665.1). Lineage (NCBI taxonomy): Eukaryota > Metazoa > Chordata > Actinopteri > Cypriniformes > Cyprinidae > Oxygymnocypris > Oxygymnocypris stewartii. Next base: position 1,531,836 of record QVTF01024199.1, read on the forward strand.
GCGGAATGCAGTCATATAATGGAATTTACCGTATAACGCGGAATGTCATGGAATGTGTCGAAGTTTGGATGAATTCATCAAAAGTAGGTCAGTACACTTAAATCGACTCGCGCTATGGACTAATATCTATAAATATTAAGCCGCAAAAACACTATTTAAATATGAATCCTGCATGTTCTGCATCTCTGTTAATGAATGACACAGACGTGCGGTTTCATTTACTGCACACATACATACTGAATAACGTGATGCTCGCGGTGTTTTCAGCATCTGCCGTCTCACTAAATGAGGACATAAATACATGAACAACATCCCCAGAACTGCTCGGAGAGTCACTTCATGAGCATTTGACCGTTTCATTTGAGTAAAATGATCGTCATATCATATATACATAGGCTACAGAAACTGAAAAGGTCCTCATGGCAACCTGTCAAAATATAAGTTCGGTTTAGCCGAATATATTACTGTGGTGCAGTAGAATATACGTAATACAACTACAACAATTATAACAACTTTTGTTGAGAATAATCACACAATACGCTAAATACGTTTACTTTAAGTTTTACAAAATGTTTACAGAATGCTTCTGGGTGATCCCTGCACTTATGTTATTATTAATATTATTAATATTACTGTTTATTTAATGTTGTTATTAACAGTTTTCAGAATTAAATACATGTTTAAAAGCATTTAAAGAGAGTTTTTTTGTCAGAGCTCTTGTTATAAATTTTGGCATTAATTTTCATTTTTACACCAGACACGTATATCGGTTCAAAATATCGGTTATCGGTCTACTTGATCTGTAATAATCTGTATCGGTATCGGCCCTGAAAAACACATATCGGTCGACCCCTAGCTCATACACACTGGGACGAATTTCGCGCGCGATATTCGCCGAACAAAGGGCGCCAATGTGAGTGTGCACACCGGCGCGAAAAACGCCACGCGTAAAAGCGTCATTTAAAAAAAAAAACGCCTCGGGTTCGTTTTTTTGGTTTGACGCGCTGCGTCAAAAACTATCCGACCAATGAGATTGGCGCTTTTGCTCACGTGTCTGGAGCAGCTGAAGTTACAGTAAAACACAACTTGGGGGTGCTCAAACACAAAACAGTCTTGCCGAACACTAGGGTTGTGACGGTGAGGAAATTTTCCCATTACACACGATGGGGAGTTACATTACAATACCCTGTAAGTGCCGTGCGTGTTTTACTTTGACTTTTTAATATCAGCGGCAATTCTGCGTCAAGCACTGTTTAAATAAAATAAAAATCAGCATATAAATTCTCAAATAAATGAGAAACGAATGTTTTTTTTTTTTTTTTACATCACTTAGAGCAGGGATGCCTAATAGATCGATCACGAAGACAATGCTGGAAGATCACGCTTTAGGTCAGTGTTTCTCAACCAGAGATAAAACTACAATATAATATATTCACTAATATTATGACTCGTATGTTAAGTCATGTAAAAAAATATATAGCCTATACATAAATAACAGTACCACCTCTACGTATTCTGTGATTCGGAGCAGCACATATTCTCATCGTGTGTAATTCAGACTGAACGGTTGCTCAGAAACGCTGTATATATATCATATGATACGCAAACTACATCTCTCAGTTGGATAAAAGAAGCCAGTGTCACACTAGTACACACAAGTTTTGATGGACGACTATTGTAATCAAGGAAAAGACGATTACAGTGACATACAGGATCATGCATTAGGCGCGCGTTATGTCCGTTATGATGCGCAAACGAACCGTGTATGTGCGCTCTCGGCTCACTCATATTTCTGCTTGAACAGATAGTTAGGCTAACAAATAAAAGTTTAGTCTGCATAAAATTGTATTTATTTTATTTGTCTTGTATTTATTGACAGAAAAATGTCAATAACATTTTGCTGCGAACACGGAATAAAGTGTCACAGAGATAAAAAAAAAGTTATATAAAAATTGTAATCCTTATTTTTATTCGTTTTGTCAGGATATAATTTGTTTATGCTAACATTCAGCCTACAACACAATAGAAAAAAAATGTAGGTTTAGCCTAATATATATTTTATAAGTCTTGTCAAAACACTAAATTAATTTAACATCTTGCTGTTAACACTGTGAAGTGCAGCAGAGAAAAATAAATAAATTCGACTGTCATTTAAAATTATAGAATAAGCATAATACAAAAAAGAAAAAAGGAAAGACGAGTTGAACGTCCTTCAATGACATCGCATTCACACTCCATCTTTATTCTGATCTGTCACTCATCACAACCTGCCAGTTCTGTTTGAGAGCTGTATATTATATCTGCATCTTTGCACATGCTTTGCTCAGACCCCGCAAATAAAACGAAGCTCAGGTTCGTGCTGCAGCGCGCGCATAACGGTCCGAGTGCAGGCTGTACCGGAGCTCGATAAGATATGCTGTTCTGAAAGGACGTCGGGAACGAGATATTGTTAGACTGCCCACTCACGTTCAAATTGCACCAGATTTACCGACCGTTACCACGTTATATTCAGGAAATTAATCCCACGGCGAAATCTGGTTATCAATTATAACCCCAAACACAATGTTTGATTTAAAATACAGGTAAAAATCAATGCTGTGATGCATGGCTCTCGTTCGTTCGGTGCATTGCATTGAGCAGCAGCGTTCAGTTTTAATTGCAGTGTCCTCTAACTGAACTAAATTATTTTTATTACTATAAAAAAAATCTAAACGACAGTGAGATCTACACTGCCGGGAAAAAATAAGAAGACAAAGAAGATGCAAGGCAAGATGAATGTAGAGCTGCTTGCCTCGTTGCTGTCTGAACTCAAATAACTTTGACAAATTTGTATGATTTTTGACAAGTGCGTAAATACTTGCTCTCTTCTTCTGAGTGACAAGCGAGTGTCAGAAACGTAAAGTTGCGCAGCGCCACCTTGTGTACCGGGGTATTTCTGTTTTACATTAAGCGCCATCTAATGTCAGGGAATGAATTTGCATGTTCACTCGGCTCATTGTCAGTGAAAATCACTTGGGTGTGAACACAAAAAACGCGTTGAAAAACGCTGGCGAATAACGCGCGCCGATATCCGTCCCGGTGTGTACGGGCCTTTAATGGGATTGTGAAACATGTCCATTACATACATTTGGAATAGCATGAAACCATTAAAGTAAACAATGTGAAACGATTAAAATAAAATAATTGTATTTATTTCTTGTATTTAAAAAATATATATATTTTAATTTGTAACTTCTGTTTTATGGGTTTAACAAAGTAAGATGAATCTACCCCTGGAACTGCAGAAGAACCCCCCTGGGACACATGCACCCACAGTTTGGGATCATTTTATTTAGTGTGTTAAAGGCTTTTAGTGGCCTTCAGCTTGAGATATGAGATGCTGATCATTAAGTCACTCCGGTGAGTGACTTAAATAATTTGGAAGGGGTTGTAAGGAGGATGTTTGAGAAAAGTAAAATCAAATTCTGCTGCTATTTTCGGTTTGCATGAGTCTTGATCTGAATCTTATAACCCCACTTGCTTATCCTACTGAAGTCTGAAATGAGCCCTATAAATGTCAAAGTGAAAGAATCAGCAGGAACCATTGCAAAATACTTTCGTTTCCCACCAAATCTTTCAACATGTCATTCATTTAAAAGAGGCCCCTGTGTCCTGAAATATTATGATTGAGTTTCCGTGACTGTGGGTGGACATGAACCTGACTGCTGGAGCGAGAACTCCTTAATCTGGTGCGGTGTGTGAAGCAGGCAGCGCGTGCAGTGAAGCTTGTTTGCTTTCGCTCTGCCAATCTGTACTCAAACCAACGGCAGTGCATCATGTAGACCAAGGCTTTTCTTGACTGCCTCATTTTTCCTGAAGAGAAATGTGCACAGTTTATCTTTGTCTCTGCTCAGTGAGTGAAAAACCAGGATGTCATTCTGTTAAATGGCATGCAGAGATCATATCGTGTTCAGTTGTTTTATGAACGTTCAGTAAATCTAGTCCTCTGTATTAGGCAGTATGCACATTCTTCTGATCAAGATCTGTGTTAGCCCTCTTGCTTTTACTGCATTCCAAATAGTGTTCAAATCTTAATTGCTATTATATTTATGTGCAGTACTATAAATCAGTCTTTTCCTATAGTTATGTTTTGTCCTCATTGGAGACTGCAGTTATATCCAGCCAAAGTTCTTGCACTAGGGATGTAACAATTACTGGTTTGATGATAAATCATGATCAAATTCCCGACGGTTAGTATTACCGTTTCATTTTTTATTATTATTAAAACCGTATTCGATTACCACGATTTAAACATATCACGATAAATAAGTACTGCCCAACATAAGCAGCACAGCAGCAGAGTAGTTTCATTTTGAGTGAAAATAGGGCGGAAAAGCTGGGAGGTTTTGAATGTATGAATTAATTAATTATATGAATGTACCTCTGAAGATTCTGACTGTCTTCAGAAACGATTCGATGGCATTTTGTTTTCATCTTCGCTCCATATAATACCTAAAGAAGTGTTCTTAATCACAAAACTGCTTTGTCCACGGAGTTCACAGGAAACAGCTGTAATTCAGCTTCTCCATACAAAGCACCGCTTCTCCATATTAAGCGCCGCTTCTCCATATAAAGCACCCCCTAGTGTCAGTGAGTAGATTTACAGGGACTCATATTGCATGTGTGCGATTTCTGTCTGGCCAAAAACGAACCGAATTTGCATGCCCTGGTGTTCATTTTGACCAGTTGAGGAAAAACAAGCGTATGTGGATTCTACACATTTAAACAATTCAGATAAGTTATCTAGAATTAATTATGAAGCAGATAAAATACACAATCATTTATTAACCAATTATAATTCAGACTTAACCCTTCCCTGCTGAAAAAAACGATATAACCCTGCCAAAAACACAATAGAAAATGTAATGGATTTAATGGGAATTGTAGTGGTTTTAATGGAAACTGTAATTGTGTCTACTGGTATGTGATGGATTATATTGGTGGGATGTTAAATACTATTGGAAAAATGCCTGTTACGATCTTTAAAGGTCTAGGGGTTGGAACGCAACGTTTAGTATTTAATATTGCTTTGAGGGTAGAGGTTGTAGAAAGGACCAGGCACAAGGAAGATTTGATTATATTGAATGTTTTAATTTCTTAAAGCCAAAGCCACTAAACAATGTGTGAGCTATGTACAATGCATAATTTAGAAAACAAAAATAATAAGAATACCTAAAGCTAAGAAGGAAACTGAGGAACGAAGGTGACGCCAAATCAACAAAAAGAATAAAACCTAAATTGTTCTAAACTAGGTTCCCAGAACCCTCTAAACTAACTAGCCAAAGGAAAATGTAGAAAGCAAACTCAAAATCTTCAGCGTATGCGACGCCACGACTAAACTATGCTAACTACAAACAAAAATACAGAAAAGGCGCTCACCTCTTACCTAGTGTGTCTAACAATTGTTAGCTGTGGGCAGAATGTATCCTAGGGCGCGCAATACGCTAACCTGTTCCTCATTTCCCCAATCAAAGGAAGAACAGCAAACTCTTATCAACACTCCACTCACAATCTCAATAGTACAAAAACACGCATTAAACTCACAGGTAACACAGAAAGAGTACGAACTCTCATACAGCAGGGCTCTAGAGTGCGACCTAATTTCTCAAGGGTGCGACTAAAAAAAAACTTTAGTCGCACTGGTGCGCCCGGGCATTCGCGAAAAAAAAAAAAGTATCCGCGACTCAGAAAGTCTCTCTGCTGTTCGACAACAGACACGTTAGTCTCATATCGTGGTCTAAACCAATCAGAGATAGTGAAGGGCGGACCCCCCCTCTGATTGGCCGTGGTCCAAATATTCCTGCATGTGTGTGTGTGCGTTTGAAGATGCGTGTGCTGCTGCTATGGAAAGCCAAATGGTTCAGAATTCGCCTGGTTCTCTTTCATAGGTAACTCTACGCTGCGTAGCTTAGCTTTACGCATCGGGAACGCCTTCCGCGTGACCGAGTCTGAGCCCATATAAAATCACGCCAATTCATTGGCTGATGGCGCGACGCCGTCTCTGACGCAATGACGTCGTCAGGTCATACTGGCGAACGCGTCATCCACTCCTCAGATTTCTCTGCCTTCACGAAGCGGTTACATCGCCCTTCGTTGTTGCGATTTCTGACCCAATCACTAACCTGCGATTATCCATTTGCACTTCGGCGACTGCTTTAGTGGAACTTTGTTCTCCTCGCGGTGAAGTGCCATGGAATTTCGCCGCTGTATGCCACCGTGCACGCGTTTCATTGCTCGCGAAGACCCACACAGTAAGTGTATTTTGTGTTTGGGTTTTTCGCATGCACGTGAGGCGGTTTATGGGACCTCTAACTGCAAAATTTGCGACGATTTCCGTCTCATAACCCTCCGCTCTCGGCTTGAGGATTATGAACGTGAATCCTCCAAATTTTCCCGGCGCGCATCGAGCACCAACGCGCCGCCTCGTGAGATCGCGGCCTCTCGTGAGGCCGCGGCCTCTCGTAGAGCCGCGAGCTGGGGTTCGGATGTCGAGCTCGAGGAGATGGAGAGTGAGCAGACAGGCCTCGCCTTTTCTCTCCCTCCCTCTTCCGATCGCGCACATGCGAATTTGCCGGTCGAATTTTTGCCTGATTTAGATGATATTCTGCACACGGCAGCCTCCGACTCCGAGGATTTCGGGCCTGCTTTAGCAGATGCGCTCCCGCCTAGCGGCCAGGAGGCGCGGCCTTCAGCGGCCTACTCTGAGCTCGTGGACGTGCTTTCGCGCGCCACCGAAAAGCTTACGCTGGATTGGCCCGATGAGCCCCGCGAGTCTCGAGCTTCGAAGCTCGACGATCGCTTCCTCATCGGCGCGCACTCCAAGCTTGAAAGGAGGAAGCTGCCATTTTTCAGTGATCTGCATCGTGAGATCTCCAGTTCCTGGAAGCAGCCATTTTCCTCTCGCCTTACTAACGCGGCAGCCGCTGACTTCACCAACCTTGTGGGTTCTGTGGAGCAGGGTTACACCGCCATGCCGGTGATTGAGGATACTTTGGCCTCACATCTTTCACCTTCTTTGGCTCCTTCTTGGAAGTCCCGCCCCCTCCTTCCTTCCAAGCCGTGTAGGACCACTTCCGCCCTTATCGGGAAGTCCTACATCGCGGCCGGTCAGGCAGGTATGGCCCTTCACACAATGGCCATCCTTCAGGCCTACCAGGCGGACGTCCTAAAGGAAATGGACGAAGGGACCGGCTTAACTCCTGAAGCCGTGAAGGAGCTACGAAGAGCCACTGACTTGGCTCTGAGAGCCACCAAGCACACCGCACGTGCCGTGGGGCGCTCTATGGCGGCTTCGGTGGCCGCAGAACGCCATCTGTGGCTCAACCTGACCGAGATTCGGGAGAAGGAAAAGACCTTTTTAATGGACGCACCCATCTCACAATCTGGGTTGTTCGGGGAGGCTGTTAGCGTTGTAGTGTACAAGTTCCGCTCAGCCAAAACTCAGTCGGCTGCTCTCAATCAGTTCATGCCGAGGAGAGCAAGGGATTTTTCAACTCCCTCCTCCTCTGTGTCTAGGGAGCAGCCGCCCCCCAGGAGGGAGCCCCCTAGCGGCCGAGCCCAGGCCACGCGCCTTCCCCCCACTACGGTTTGGGGAGCCCGCGGCCGGTCTTCTTCCCGCCAACAACCACGCAAGCGGGTTAACATGAAGCGGCCCAACAAGCCTGCCGCTTCGGCTAACCCGGGTCGTTCCTGACCTCCGGGTCGGAATGAGGAGAGTCGTTTCACCGTTACGGGGCGAGGCCAGACCGCAAAAGCGTTTCTGCCCGCCCCGAACGCGCTCTCCTCACTTAAATCTGTCACAACCACCCTTCGAGGCTTGGTGTGCAGATCCAATTCGCCCTCATTTTCACTCGGGCTGGCAGTTGGGGGACGCGTTCGTCTTTCCCCCTTTGCAGCCCGTCCATTCGCCGCCGGCGAGCCGCATGTTAGGAGACACAGCTGTTTCTCTCCTGCAGTGTACGGAACCCGTGCCGGCCACCCGCAGCACTTCTCTCTCCGTCATCCCGAGCAAGGACGCCGAGGGCTCTCCTTCACGGTGGAGGGTGTCGCTGCTTCCAGGCCTTCTCGACACCCCATCTCAGGTATGTCTTCCCTTGTACGACACTATGATTCCTCTGTCACACTTCCTTCACGAGTGGGAGCGTTTACCCGGGGTATCGCTGTGGGTTCTCCGCACAATTCGAACCGGTTACACTCTTCAGTTTGGGAAAAATCCCCCCCGTTTCGACGGGGTTCACCTGACAGTAGTAAACAGCGCCGCCAAGGCTTCTGTTCTACAACAGGAACTTTCCTCCCTCCTGCAGAAAGGAGCAATAGAGGAAGTACCGCAGTCGGAAGTCGAACGAGGTTTCTTCAGCCGCTACTTCCTCGTTCCAAAGAGGGACGGCGGCTTGAGGCCTATCCTGGATCTACGGCGTTTGAATCTTTCCCTCTACAAAGGGAAGTTCAAAATGCTGACGATGAGAACCATCATGTCTCCGGTCCAGGAGGGAGACTGGTTTGTCACCATCGACCTGAAGGATGCGTATTTTCACATCCAGGTCGTTCACAGACACAGGAGATTCCTTCGGTTCGCCTTTGGAGGGAAGGCTTACCAATACAAGGTTCTGCCCTTCGGCCTGGCTTTGGCCCCGAGGACATTTACCAAATGCATGGATGCTGCACTGGCCCCTTTGAGGCTCCAGGGTATCCGTGTACTGAACTATCTGGACGACTGGCTCATTCTGGCTCACTCCAGGGAGCTAGTGAGTCGTCACAGGGATATCGTTCTCGGCCACATCCATTCTCTTGGCCTCAGGATGAACGCCAAGAAGAGTGTGCTCCTCCCATCTCAACGAACTGTATTTCTAGGAGTTCGTTTGGATTCCGTTCAGATGCAGGCCCGTTTGGCTCCTGCCCGGATACCAGTTTTTACAGCATGTTTGGCCCGCTTCAAGCTAGGCCATCATGTCTCTGTAGGTACCTGCCGCAGGCTGTTGGGCCTTATGGCAGCAGCCTCCCCTGTGTTGCCCCTAGGGCTGCTTCACATGAGGCCATTCCTTTGGGGGATGAAGGAGCTGAGGTTACACCCCACTGTACCAGCTACTCGCCTTGTCAGAGTGTCGCGCAGTTGCTGTCGACACCTGTTAATGTGGCGAGACCCCGTCTTTCTCCGGAGCGGGGTGAGAATGGGTGCGATCCACCGTCGCCATATGATCACGACGGACGCATCAATGACAGGCTGGGGCGCGGTCCTCGAAGGAAGGCCGGCGAGTGGAGAGTGGAAGGAAGAGTTCCTCTTTTGGCATATAAACTGCCTGGAACTCAGGGCTGTCTTCCTGGCTTTGAAGTATTTTCTCCCCGTTCTCGGGAAGCATCATGTCATAGTCAGGACGGACAATATGGCGGTTGTGTCCCACATAAACCGCCAAGGAGGGTCAAGGTCGCGCACCCTGGACAGGCTTGCGCGCCATCTTCTCCTTTGGTCCCAAGACAAGTTCCTCTCTTTGAGGGCGGTTCACGTTCCGGGAGTACTGAACCTGGCGGCCGATTTTCTGTCGAGACAGAAGCTCAAGCCCGGGGAATGGATGTTGAACCGTCAGACTGTATCCCAGATCTGGGATCTGTTTGGCAAAGCGGAGGTGGACCTCTTTGCTTCTCAAAAGTCATCCCAGTGCCCGCTCTGGTTCTCCCTGAGTTTCCCGACGACTCTAGGCATAGATGCGTTCGCCCACCCATGGCCGAATGTCAATCTGTACGCGTTTCCGCCAATAAAGCTGATTCCGGCAGTACTATGCAGAGTGAAGGTGAGCGGTGCCCGTCTCCTTCTCATAGCCCCATTCTGGCCCTCCCAGACCTGGTTCTCGGAGCTAACTCCCCTCTTGTATCGACCTCCTTGGGAGATTCCGATCAGGCGGGACTTACTGTCCCAGCTTCAGGGCAAGATCTGGCATCCTCAGCCGGAGCTCTGGAAGTTGTGGGTATGGCCCATACAGGGCCAAGGGTTGTGATTGATGGTTTGCCTGCCGAAGTTCAGGAAACCATAGCCAGTGCCAGAGCCCCCGCTACCAGGAAGCTATACTCTTCCAAGTGGGGCGTCTTTGATTCGTGGTGTTTGACTCGTGCAATCGACCCAGTTAACTGCCCTGTTGGTCCAGTGCTGGAGTTTTTGCAAGAAAGGCTGACAGCGGGGGCGGCTGCTACAACCCTTAGGGTTTATGTAGCGGCCATCGCAGCTCGGAGAGAGCTGGATGAGATCCCCTTGGGGAGGCATCGGTTGGTCTCCGCTTTCATGCGTGGGGCCAGACGCCTTAGGCCTGTTCGCCCCACGGCAGTTCCTTCTTGGGACTTGTCAGTCGTCCTCGAAGGACTAGTGACGGCCCCTTTTGAGCCCTTAGAGTCAGCTTCGGATCGAATACTGACTCTTAAGGTTGTTCTTTTACTGGCGCTTACGTCACTGAAAAGAGTTGGAGATCTGCAGGCTTTTTCTGTCAGTGAAACGTGTATGGACTTTGCCCCGGGTCTAGTCAAAGTTACCCTGCGGCCTAGGCCGGGTTACATTCCCAAGGTCTTGTCCACGTCGTTCCGTTCTCAAGTGGTCACTCTTCACTCTTTCCATTCCCCTCCCTTTGCTTCAAGTGAGGATGACAGACTCCACATGCTCTGCCCGGTCAGGGCATTGAAGCTGTATGTGGATCGCTCCAAAGTTTGGAGAAGATCTCCCCAGTTATTGATCTGTTTTGGTGCTGGTCGCCGCGGGCTTGCCACGTCAAAGCAGAGGATTTCTCACTGGGTGAGAGACGCCATTTCGCTGACTTATGAGGCGCGGGAACTCCCTTCACCTCTTAGTCTTCGGGCGCATTCTACTAGAGGCGTAGCCTCCTCTCAAGCTCTTTTTAGAGGGGTACCCCTGGAGGATATTTGTGTTGCGGCAGGATGGTCCTCTCCGCACACCTTTGTCAGGTTTTACAACCTTGACGTTGATACGGCTCCAGGTTCTCAGGTCCTGTCTGTTTGAACCGACCGTATGTTGTTGGTTCATTATTGGGCCAGATAGGCAGCGTTTTCAGCTTGGCGTGTTTGGTATATTGTTCCCGATGCGTAAAGCTAAGCTACGCAGCGTAGAGTTACCTATGAAAGAGAACGTCTCGGGTTACTCACGTAACCCTTGTTCTCTGAATAGGGAACGAGACGCTGCGTTCGCTGCCAAGCTCCTCACGCTGCCGACAGGGTTCTTTTCGGCAGAGAAATCTGAGGAGTGGATGGCGCGTTCGCCAGTATGACCTGACGACGTCATTGCGTCAGAGACGGCGTCGCGCCATCAGCCAATGAATTGGCGTGATTTTATATGGGCTCAGACTCGGTCACGCGGAAGGCGTTCCCGATGCGTAAAGCTAAGCTACGCAGCGTCTCGTTCCCTATTCAGAGAACAAGGGTTACGCGAGTAACCCGAGACGTTTTCACCACCGTGTGATTATTAAAACGGCGTTTTCATAACGCCGCAAGGCGTTAAAATAACGCCAGGCGCCGACCGACGTTAAGTTAACGCCACACGCCACTTAAGATGCAGATTTATTCGCTTATCTACATGGACACACCTCTCATGGCTACGAGGAATCTACGGCAAGTCTGAGCATCCAGTTTGCTACAGCGCGACAGAGAGAGAGGTGAGTAGTAGAGATGCACGCAGCTCTTTCTCTGAATCTGCTGTGTTCAGTGAACGTCTGACAGTCCCTCCAGGATTCTGCCATCGCTGAATTTATCGCAAAATCAAGCAAACTCCGCTATTTTCCAAATTGCCGCAGATTTTGCGCTTAGACGCGTCTTGTGACGTCATCGCAATGCGCATTCAGTCAAAGAAAGGTTGTTTCTCAGTTCCAAAAATGGAATGAACAGCTTTGCGTTCTCTTCATGCCTGATTTACAAGAGCTACATCGGACAAACGAACCGAAAGCGGAACAAATCCGCGCTACTCGTTTGGGCTACAGACCGTTTATCTGCTCGGACCGGAGCCGCGGGCTGCTCTCGATCACGCTGCACCGTTATACACAGCGCTGGGAGATACAGTGAATAAAGTAGAATCAATAACATCTCTGTCAAATCTTGTGAGAAGCCTTCAAATTCGCCACAGAATTATGTGAAAGCTACAGACATCAAAACAAACGCCACTGATGTGGAAACCAGGATAAACATTGTTCAATAAACACATCTCCACCATTCACCATGGATTTAATATAACTAACGTTACAGGAACAACTTGTGGCAGAAATGGTCTAATGTCTTAAACTGTTTTTAAATGCTTCACACAACTTTTTCCAGCACTTCAAACTTTTAAGTATTGCCCCATTTATAAAACTAAACGTTTCATAATGTAGGAAAGCAAACACTTATTTAAAAATAAAAAATACATTAAATTACTACTATTAGATGGCTGCAGAGAAGTACATATAGGCTTATCAGCCATTTCCACTCCCTAATATATATATATATATATATTAAATTATATTTAGACATTATTAATGACATTGATAAAAGTTAATTTTGAACTGCATCTCAACTACCCAGACAGCACAAGTATATCTGTAAGACGTCTGCTAAAGATCTGGGAAACATCTGCTGTGTAATCTCATAAACGTCTCAGAAGCAGTTTTACATGCATTTAATAAATCTCTATTTGATATTTACATCTACTGGAAACATATTAGAGATGTATTGCAGATGAGCAAACACACTTAAAAATACCTCTTGAATATGTAAATGCAGACATCTCTGAGATGTACATGTGTGATTAGGATGAGTGCTTTACTGTCAGGTGCTGGTGCAACCTTCTGTAGAACTTAAAGGCACTGGTGTCCTTAAATGCTAGTCTGGAGCCCTACAATGTTTCTCGAAGTTAGAAAAGTCATAACAATATTAGAAGAATGTTGTCTGTGGTATATTTTGAAGGATTTTTTTATAGGTTTAAGGGGAGGGTTTGAGAAGTACTGCAGTAGAGCATCCCTTCGTTCAGACACAGTGGAAGATCTGATCAGAATCAGTGTAGAGGGTCAAGTCTGGAAGATGTTGATGTTAGAGACAGTGTGTCCAGCTGGTTTAGCCGAGGACAAACTACAGGAGTTGGCCACCCGAGGGGCATGTGACTGCAATGGAGGATAGTCCACATTGAGCCATGAGATGTTCAGTTTGACAGCCTTAAAACACTTAATTTAGTTGTTTTTTTTTTCATTTATCTTGAGATGTTTTAAGTGTAAATCTCTGCTCAGTGAAGCACTTTAAGCACCATCACTTTTTCTGTAAGTTACCTTTCTTGTAGAATTGTGCTTCAAATAAAGAACTTTATGTTGACCAGATTGTTAGTTAATCGTTTACTAGTCAATATTGCCTTTATGAAAATTTGGGTGCACCTAACTTTTGTGCTGGTGCACCTAAGAAAAAAAGTTAGGCGCACCAGTGCACCCAGTGCAAAAAGTTAGTCTAGAGCCCTGAACAGGCTTCAGCTCAAAACACCTGAACACCCACAGAGACTCTCTCAGCGTGACACACCGGGGAAGCTTTAAACAGCAGGATGACACCGGATTGGCTGAAGAGACGACGCCCTTAACGATGATTGACAATGATCTCCTTCATCCAGCAGAGACCTAAGAGCAATGACAACAGACTAGAGAACAAATTGGTAGAAAGGGGAGAGAGAGAGAAAAAACACACGTGGCACATAACAATGCCCAAAACACACTACAAAAAGGAATTTTGTAATGGTTTTACTGAAAAAAGCTAATGGTTTATAATGGTATTTTAATGTAAACCATTGGGATTTCTGTGATGGTTTCTATTGGGCTTCTATTGTATTTTTAACAGGGTTTTCTTTATTTAAAGGCTGCAATGTGCAATTTTTAAAGCTTTATTTGAACATTTACATTTATTTGAACATGCTATTAAACTGTTGCCAGTCAAATTGTCATTTAAAACCCAAACATCATTGATAATGTTATTGCTTTAGTGATTATGCAAACAAAGTAATTTTATTTGTAGTGTGTAGATTTTTTTTATATACAACTTGAAGTGATTTATGTGTTGGTACTTTTTGAACATCTCCAGCACATTTTAACAATACCGTGATAATACTGAAATTTGAATACTGTTACATCCCTATATTGCACATGGGACATACAAAACCATGTTACATGTCCAAAACACATGATTGTACTTTTCGTTAATAACTGTGATGTCAAATAAAGTCTATGGGCTTCAATATGTCCCACTCTGCACAGGAAAGAACATTGTGCTTGTCAGATAATTTCATGGGATTTTTAAGCATAATGTATAGTATTTTGCTTAATAAAAATGTAGCCTATTTTTAGGACCATTAAGATGTTTCACATCGGCAGTAGAATTTTTGCATTGATTAGGGTTACATTAACTTTGTATGAGAATCTAATGAGAATTGCAAAAAAGTTGAACATCTGGGCAGTGCAGATTTGTAGGGAATATGTTCTTAATTGTCAGCTGTCAAAAAACAACTCTCAATGGTCCTAAGAATATTCCAAATATAATTGATTTGTCTTTTTTTTTCTATGTGAAATATGACCAGGACATGGTTTAATGTGATTTTTCATTTAACACCACTGTCGGATAAGGGCTTTGCAGGACTGATACGAGTTATAATTTCTGGTGTCGCTTCTCTCTTCCACCCCCCAGCAACTCGGATCTCACTAGGTCAATTGAAATGAACAGAAATTCGTCAACATGCTTGCTAATCACACTGAATCGTCTACTAATGAGCACAGCCCTCGAAAGCCATCGCTTTTAATAGGCATGTTGTAATGAGCTTTAATTGAAAATGGCCCATTTGCTTGGTAAGCGGCCATCTAAAGAATGTGGTGCTATGGGTCTTATTTTTTGCATGGAAAGATGGAAACTGTACTTGGGTTGTAATAGCCTGTTTTACCATAGTCTAAAAAATGACTGAGTCTTAGGACCACAACACTCGCAGGTGTCCGCCTCATATTCCTCATTTGCATGACTGCTGATGTGCTTCATCTGTATCAGTGACACCCCTGCGTCAGATACATTCACATGGTGCTCTGTACGGTGCTGATTCACCTCCCCACATTACCTTAGTGACACCAGGCTTTTTCAAAGAGAAATCTCAAAGAAAGATTCAAACTTACCAGGGCAACTCTGATCAAAGGTTAAACTAAGCTCAGCACGACTCTTCTGGTAACACTCAGAGGAGCGTATCCATTTGAAAGAAGAAAGAGGCTCACTTTATTTACAGGTGATAGAATCAGTCACAGATCATTTGCTTTTGTTTTTGACAAGCAGTATGGTAAACTGTTTCTGTAAAATACTTTGTTTCAGAGGTGCTGTATTTTTCTTAATGTTTGTTCACTTTTTAAAACACTCACTTTTGCCTCAGTTTTTTTTTAAACTAACTTTCTTTTTTAAATATATAGATGTTAGGAGTTATTCTGATGGAAATATATGACCCAGCACAGTCTGGTACAGAGTGTCTCGCCGTTTATTGGTCTGGCAGAAATCCATCTCGTTACAGTTCGGAAAGCAATGCATTTGCTCAAATGACCTGAACATTTCCAATTTGTTAAACATTTCAAAACAACACACAATCTATTTACTTGGAGTTTTATACCGTGGGAAAGAAGAAATTGAAGGGTGGGAGAAAAGGACTGTAGCTGTTCAAATATTGTGAAGTTGTCCGTAATAGGAAATTGGCATGTTCTTTGTTCCATGCTGTAGTGCTGGTAAAATGCAACTTAATATAATGTTTGTTCTTTTTTGTGTGCTTCTTTGCAGGCCAGCTTTTATATGCATCTGTACTGTGCACTCCAGAGCAATGCAAGAATGTCTTAGCCCAGTGAGCACTTGCAAGGGGGGACTCTGCTAGTTTTTCCCGCTATGGAAACTCCAGGTGATGAGTCAGCACGAGTGATGGAGATCCATTGAGTCCTGTCCCCGAAACTATTCATTGCCCTTTCCCCCTTTACCCTCTACCCCTGCCCTGCCTAGCTAGTGCACGAACATGCTGCGCTTCCTCCCACTCAAGCTTGGCCGTTTGTACCGGTGTCTGAAGCTTCTTTTTGTCATTGGGCTGTTTGTCATCCTGCTGATGAACACACACAACCTCTTCGCCTCTTTCCAAAAGAATGAACTCACAGACCGAAGGTTCATCAACCTTAACAAGTGCCCAGCCTGCTTTGGCACCAGTTGGTGTCGAAAGTTCATGAATGGACAATTATCCTTCGAGACATGGGGTCGGCTTCGCTTCCTGGATGTCTTCAATGTGAAAAACGTTTTCTTTGCCCAGTATGGGGAGCCTCGTGAGGGTACGCGAAGGATTGTACTCAAGCGTTTGGGATCCAATCAAGAGCTTACTGATATTGACCAGAAGATCTGCAAGCGGGCAACGGGTCGAACTCGTTGCGATCTTATCCAGGCCATGTACAAGACTGAGTTTGCCCGACTTAATGGGGATGTCAGACTCCTAACCCCAGACGTTGTGGAAGGCTGGTCAGACCTTGTTCACTGTCCGTCCCAAAGACTGCTGGACAGAATAGTCAGGAGGTACGCTGAGACAAAGGACTCTGGAAGCTTCCTCCTCAAGAACCTTAAGGACACAGAAAGGATGCAGCTGTTGATGACCTTGGCTTTCAATCCAGAACCCTTAGTGCTTCAGGTAGGCTTTTTTGTGTTGTCTACTAACCCATCTCTCTCTGACAGACTCCCTGGGCCTGCAATATATTGTCTGGGTTATAAAAGCCAGATCATAACGTATGCTCTTGAATTGCCCTTGATAATTCCTCCAGTGGAATAGAACCTGTCAGTTTGGTGGGCTGAAAATAGGCTAAAAAATGCCGCTGTAAATTATAGGGTGTGCTACTTTCCCTGCCTCTCTGTTTCCATTCCTGGCTGCCTAGTTTGCAAGCCACAATTCTCGAGTTTGAAGTCCTGCCCCTGTATTCTTGAAGGACCTCAATTGGGAAGTGTTTAATTGCAGCATTATGAGCCAAAGCTGATGGATTTGTCTTGTCTTAATGCATATTTTAAAGATCATTAATTAATTAACTTAAGTCAGTACAATTTTATTTCTTAAACTGTGTTTATCGTTTATCGCCTCAAATCCACACTGCTGCTATGTGTACATTCCCGGTACAACCTATTTGCACATTCTCTTGCACTGCACACTTTATCTCATTGCACATCTTACTCCTTATTTTATTTTATTATTTGTTCCTATTTTCATTCTCACCATATTTATATATATATATTCTCTCGTGTTATGTTTCATAGTTTTATTGCTTTTATGTTATTTTTATGTTTTTATTTAATTTTATTTGTTTTGCACTTTTCATTGAGCGGACCTGTCCCGACTAACATTTCACTACTTATTATACCCTGTATGATTGTGTATGTGACAAATAATAAAGAACCTTGAACCTTGAACCCTTGAACCTCAAAGAGCTTGAAGATATTGCAAAAGCTGCCTTACAGAATAGGCTGGTTTCCTATCAGTACAGTTAGAATGTATCTAATGAGACACTGTACTGTTTTTGCCCTCATTTCAGTGTATTTTCTCCTGAGAATACCATGCTACTTTCCATCTTGACATGGCAATGATAATAAGGGCCACTATCTGACCAATTTTCAATACTGATTTACAATTGGACGATCGATTTCAATTTCACTTGTCATTGACCGCAGCTGGTAAATGCCCAGAACAACAAAAGAACACATGGCCTGTGAAGACATTCGGTGTCTTACTGACCTCTAATCTATCACAAGGTCCTGACACCCTCTGGCATTTGCTAAAAAAAGGGGAGATCAGCCCGATCTATAAAATCTGATTAGTTGTGTGTGGTCCCTGTCATTCGGCTCCCTCCTCTTTTGTCTCTCTATTTGTTTTTCACTCTCTGTTACTTCTTCTGCAGTGCCTCTCTTTCTGCCATCCAGATAAAGTTTGTAATGCCATTACAATTCAGTTCAAAGTACCCTGTGATTTATTATCCAATCCTCCAGTCCACCTCTAGGACCTCTTCTCCTTCTGTCTATCTGTGATTCCGCCGCCCATCATTATTCTCTTTGAGCGGCTCCTGCATGTTTTCCAGTGCTCATAAATAGTTAATTCTGTCCTGAACTTGTGAACCATTGGCATGGGAAATCCCTTCCCCCCCTGAGAGTACTCTGGATAACCTGAACTCTCAGAGCACCAGAGGAGCTTCTGGGGGGAGACCCTGAAGGGTGGTTTAGTGCCTTTGGCTGTTCCTTACACACACACACACACACACACACACACACACACACACACACACACACACACACACACAAAAAAAGCACTGTAATATTTCAGGAACAGAAGGAAATGATTGGTTGTGCACCAACTCATAAAGAATTGAAGGCATCTATGCTTAGTGTATACCAATTCAGGAAAAATGCACTTGTTGTTTTATAAGGCTGGACTTTAATTGTTGTGAACTTTGCGGTGCTAAAAACTACTATTGTGGTACAGTGATCATATCAGATCATAATTATAATATATTTACTTATTCATACATATAAGTTTGATAAAGCTTCTTTAAAATAGTTTGGCAACACTCAATTTCAAAGAGGCTATACTATAGGAAATCTACTCCTAAAAAGGTACATTGATTCTTTAAATTCTACTAACGAAAAGTAACTACTACATTGAAACTATTTATGTGAGAAATGTATTTACCTTCAGTTAGTGTGCCAGCATTAAACAGAGAAGTGTTAACTACTTACAATGAATACAGTTATTTGTAACACAGTTCGTAGATACGGGAAGGAGGCGGGAACACAAAATTAAAGCGGCAACCCCTCACGGACGACTGCCGCAAACAAGACAAATAAAAGTCCAGGCCTGGTCTTCTCTTGTCTTCCGCTGTCGTCGCTCCTCCTTTTATTCTTATGGAGCTCCTCCATGGGACTCGACCGGTGAGTAGGGCAGGTGTCGCTCATTGTCATTTACTCCAACGGCCTCGCTCCGTTCCCACGGCACTCGGCCCCGCCCCACTCCTCACAGCAGTATTATAGTGCTTTCTGGTACTTCTCTCTTTATGTTGTGCATATGTTTGTACTGTAATTAAGCCATCCATAATCACCTCATTTTCTGAGAATGAATTCAAGAAGAGCTAGTTTTTCCTCTCACAAAACTTCTCACTCCCACTTCTTTTACTCTGTATTTTTGTAAAATACCATGACGCCATTCACCACTGCTTCAGTTTCCAATCTACTGTGAGGTTTCTGGCAGGAAAGCGGCCCTTCCTCTTAGCTGTGTGAGAAAACCAACCTGTTTTTGTCAATGGAAACCAATCCTCAGCGCTGTTGTAAGCTTGGCCCACAACACGCTCCCTTTTTCTATCCACTGAATTCACGGTGTTGCAAGTCATGTGGAAAGCAATTCGTCCCAAATTAATAAATATTTTTAGAAAGTAATACGATGGCCAGAAATAATGAATCGCGTGTGATATGAAAGGCCTTTGTTTTAAAAGGCCCACGATCCTGCCATGAAATGCTGAAGCCAGCTGTTGTTTATTTTACACTATTCACATAAACCGAAGCATTTTCCTCTTTCAAGCAGCCAGATTTTAACCTTTAAAGTACCTAACCTTTAGGTGACCTTGCTCAGATTTAGCCAGGAGCATGGTGCTTTGTTAACAGCCCCCGCGTTAGCATAGGCTCTGCCTGCTCAGCCAGCTTGACAACAGGACATGACAGGCCTGTGGGGTTAACACAGTCAAGGGTGTAGTGCTTGCCTCCAGAATGGTTGCTTGTCGAGACGCTCCTCCCTGCACCTGACATAGTTTGTGAGATCAGCTGGAGAATTAAAACCAAAAACTGTACTTTTGAAAGCTCCTCCTGTGGATTATGGTGTCAAATGAGGGCAGGGTTTTGATAAAAGAAAATAACATTAAATACAAACTGCATTAAAGGGTTTCGAACACAGACAGTCAATTGCCAGTTAGCAGATGATGTTTAAGCCACTGCATTTGCACATTGTTTGCTGAATGTGTATTGTAAATATTGTATATATTGTAACCATAATAATAATAATCCTGTTCAGATTCTTTTTTCCTTCTCTTCCCTCTCTTCTACCATTTATTATGAGTTTTTGCAGGCTAGGTAGGTAATGTTAGGTAATTTAAATACTAAATAAGAATTTCATTTACACAAGGCGCAAAATTGCATTAGATATAAGACCTCTTTTCAGAAAATATATCTTGCATTAAGTTTATTTTCTTACCTTTTTGCAATGACTAAATTTAGTAAGGCTTATGCTCAAAACAACTACTTTGTAGACAGTTAATTCAGTAAAAAGACAAACAAGACCAGTTCAATAACATCATTTGCTGAGAACCTCATGTGTGCTGCTTTATGGGATGAGTCAGTTTTCATAAGCACATGGTCTATATTTTTTGATTGTATTTTTTTTGTGGTTTGGTGGTTACAACAGCTGTTGTTGCATCCTTCTGCAATTCAAGGATGATGTCCTTGCAGAAAATGAATGCTAAGTTATTTTTCTGCTCTGGTGGTCACTGGTGCCTCCCACACTTTTGCAATCCTGTCAGCTAATAAAACTCACACCTTCTAAATGGAGATGAAGTCTGTCTAGTGTATGGTGGTCCAACTGCCCAACAAGAAACAGACATCAGCCATTTTGCAAGTGTCTGTCACAGGTGTTTCGTAAGGTGACCTGTTCACATTTTAGAGGTAACATTAAGGTGTACTTAGGGCTGTGACGATAACCGCATTACCGCTTCACCGCGGTAATGAGATGCCAACCGCGGTGTTGAGGTCATCACCGCACTGTTTTTAGCGGACCCGACCAGATTTCTTGCAATGCAGGAATAAAACACGTTAACGGTCGGTAACTTTGGTGTAATTTGAACGGGAGTGGGCGGTCTAACAATATCTAGTTCCCAACATCCTTTCAGAACAGCATATCTGTGTGTTTTTACTCCCTCTTATCGCTCACGCGCTGCACGCACGCACCAGTGCTTCTGTGTCATGTGTTTTATTGCGCACAGTGCGCAGCATGTGCATAACGGCACCCTGACAGAACAGGCGGGCTGTTGATGAGCAGGGCCGGCGCGTGCATATAGACGAACAAGGCAGTTGTCAAGGGGCGGCAACACAGTCAGGGGGGCAAAGAGACAGATATTTATAGTTTATCTTTTGGGCATTCGTTATCACCGTTTAGTTATTCTACATCTAAATTAACTTTGCTTCATGGTAATGCCGCGCCCACGCCGCCCCCCAACTGAGCGTCATCAATAGGCTGCAAAACATACTAATATACTGTACATTCATAAATGTCATCAAAATGAAAACTATCCATACATGAATTCCTTTTGCTGTTGGTGCTGTCTGATGAGTTTTAAAGCCAGACATGTGCTTCTGAACGGTAAGATTATAGCCTAATGTATGTATTATTTTACCATATGCAGTGTTTAATTTGTGTAATAAAGCGGGGTGGATTCACATCAGAGGATGGAGAGGTAACGATCATTCGCGCAGTCACTCGGTTGACCCACTTAAGTGATTACCAGCTTGCTCCAGTTCATTTTATAGTGTGCACATATACTCTAAAAATCACGGTTATTTTATTAAACATTTTTTTTAAATGTTTGGGTAGTTTTTGTGTAACCCAGAATCATAGGACAGTCGCAGCAACCCAGAGTTTGCATTTGCATTGAGTGCACGCAGATATTTTGTCTTCTCTTCTGGTGAGAGCAGTTCCTAGTGCCACTGGCTTATTTCGTTTTTTGTTTTGTCAAATACAGGTTTGTTTTTGTAATATATAAATTAATATATGGAACAGTAAACGATTTTATTTTATGCAAAGCAAACCAAGTCACCTAAACCAGCCGCATCGTTTTTTTTTTGCGAATTTAAAAATAAGAAATGTTGTATACATGTTTAAACAGGTGAAATATGTTGTGTTAAGAACTGTATTTGAGAAAAATAAAGGCATTAAGACAAGAAAGAAAGAAGAATAGATAAACAATGACAAGGTAAAACAAAACGAAACCAACAGCAACTAAATAAAATAATCAAATTAATAATTTTCTAATCAGCATGCTTTAATTTAGTGTCGCTAGTGGTTTGCGTCAATAAGCTTAAATTAAAATGTCTTTGGTCTGTGCTCTGGAAGTGTTCTGTTAGTTCTGCTAAACTTGAATTACTAAAACTCAAATTAAAACCGAAACTAACCTGTATAGGGTAGAAAACTTCACAAAATAAAAACTACACTAAAATTAACCAAATTATAAAAACAAAAAACGAAACTTTTTAGCAAAAAAAAAAAAAACGATTTTAAAAATGCTAAACTACAATAACCCTGACACAAACATATTTCACTGGAGGAAGAGGATCCGCCAGATGAGATGATGGGAGTTCGGAGGTGCTGATCCGGACCGGGTCTGTTCATATTAAGCCCTGAATACTAATAAAAAAGTGGGGAAAGAGGGGACTGTATTATTCCTTTCAAAAGAAGTAACTTCAGTCAGTCTGTATTTTCAGTCAAAGCTGCAAGGGAATGGAACTCCATCCCATCAACAATTAGACGATTACATACTTTTGACTCTTTTCAGTCTCATCTTAAAAAATGGTTACTAACAACTCAGCACTGTCAACATTAGTATTGTATTCTTGACAATAGACTTCCTTGTACTAATTGCTCTTGGCTATGTTGCTCTCTCCTGTTGACATCTTTCTCGAGCTCTCTCTTTTTCTTTTTCTCATGTTTACCTTGTTTTAGATAATTCACTTATATTTTGTATTTTAGTAGCGATTTTTCTGATTGTGTGTGATTTTTGTTTTCTGTAATATAATTGTTATTCTTTTTTTTTTTTTATCTTCTCTCTCCATATGATGTGTATATGTGTGATGCTCTGTCTTTTTGTTTTAGGGTGACCTTTTAACATTGTGTCAAGGGTCTACAGATGAAAAATAGCCTTTTGGGCTAATTCTGGCATGTTTACAGTTATGTTTATTAATGTGCATTGCCCCTGTAAATAAATAATTCAAATAGCTGTGCACACCAGCTGTTTAGCGCTGCTCACCGAGGATTCTCCCAAATCTACCCATGGTCACTTCAGGCTTGTACACTTAATCTGCGTTTGCAGCTTTAGTGGTTATTTATTATTTATTTTACATTGCAGTAGGGTAAAAAAAAAAGATTAAAACATCCCATACATACCCAAAACATATTATTTATTTTTTTTCTCTCTGCGACACATTATTATGTTGACAACAAAATGTAAAACTAATTGTGGTCGTGCGATTAACCGCCAAACCGCGATATTTGTTGCTGCATCACCACGGTAAGAAAAAATCCAATACCGTCACAGCCCTAGGTGTACTACATAACTTGTTACATAATTTAATTTAGTACAGCTAAGAGGGGTTTTGTTTAAGTGTACACATATTGGTTAACTCAGTTGGAAATAATCTATTTCCGAAATTATATCTCATCGAAACAATTTTAGATATAGGATGGTAGCTGTTTACTTCCATAATATGTATGTAAATATTTATTGATTTACATTCTATGAAAGTCAGTGGGTACCATCTGGTTACCAATATTACTGTTTGGTTACCAATGTTCTTCAAAATGTATTTTTGTGTTCAACAACTGAAAGACATTATGCAGGTTTGACAACTTGAAGATGATTAAATTACATCATTTAATTTTTTTTGAATTAACTATATATGTATGGCTTTAAAGACCTTGCTTGTTCAAAAATAGACCAGTAGACTGAGTATGCAGAACAATACCTTTAGCACTTTATCTCTCCTTCGCTTCACTCGTTCTTGTTCTCAGCTGGTGGATTGGTGGTCTGTAATCTGGGATGGAGATCAGAGAGGGAGATTTTGGGGGAAGGGGTGGAGAAAAGTCTGCCAAGCTATAGAATAAGCACGGCACCCCGCAGGGACGAAGTTCTCTCTGTAGACTGACTCTGTTTTAAAATTTAATGGCCAAGCAAAATGCCAGACGGGGCTTGTTCTGCTTCCACGCCTGCGTGGCAGACTGCAGGTCAAAAACGGGATTTGTGGGAAAAGGGCAGTTGTTTAATGTGAAGGAACAAAACAACTTGTGGTTAGTTCTTCCTCAACAGCCCTTTAAATTGGCTTATCATCTGTGTAATATGTTTCACAGCCGGTGAGAGGATATTTTCATCCACATTGCTTTTTTTTTGCATTTACTGTAGCAGTTCGTCACTCATTCTTCATCTGAATCCGTGCTAGATGCTTTTCCTGACATGTTTGTTACAGATCCCAAGGATTGGCGACTAGAGAAAATGTGGAGAATTTCACTAAACCCTGGCAGAGCGTTTTACATGAGAAAAGTGATGGTTACAAGTGAAAAACTGGGATGGATGACTGCTAATTACTGTTGTCTGTAATGTGAAATGTTTAAGCCTCAGTTTAGTGCTGCAGTTAACATCTATTTGGGTAAATGCACACATCTGCATGCCAAGGTAATGAGATCCCTAATTCTAAAACTCATCCCCCACCCTACCAGACTGGAATATGCTGTAAACTGTAGGGGTGCAACGGATCGTAGATGATCATCCATATGTTTCACGGATTAACTAAGTTTAACCTAGGGCTGTGCAATTAATCGCAAACGATTCTCATGCGCATCTCGTCAGTAAAGCCTGTGATTAGCAGTAAATCTCCATCACCTGGTTTCAAATGGAGTGGCAGTTAATACACAGAGCCATAGTTCACTGACAAGCTAGGCAAGATCACGTTCGTAATTGAATGCGATTCAATTGCGATTATGAATGCGATATTACGGAACCAGCTTTCATTTCAGAATATAAAGAAATGTTAATTCACCTCTTAATTTGTCAAGTATATATACAGGTGCATCGCAATAAATTAGAATGTCAACTCAAATTGTGAAACTCGTGTAATAAAATTAATATAAGAAGCTATTGTTTCAGCTCCGGGAATTATTTATTAAATATTCAATATTGCTTGGGTTCAAGTAATATTAATATTTATACTTTACGTGTTCGTCCAGCGATCACTACATCAGTATATCGTTATTAAATCTCGCTTCTATTGCCCCGTGGCCCCGGTAACAATAACGAGATTAATAATTTCTCAAGTTCGAGCTAGGTAACGTTATCTTTGGGCAAGTAAGGATGAAAATACTTAAAATCACATTCCAGAGACACTTCTTTATAAAATGGAAAAGGTTTATTCGTGATATTGCTATTCTAACATAAATGGATTACCTAATAAAAGCACAAACATACACACATACGAGAGTTGAGGTTAAGGTTTAAAGAATGACATTCTTTCCTATTTCGTAACTTAACCAACCAGCAAAGATCACGAACAAATACGTATGTTTTGTTACTGCATTCAGATCATATTTACCAGGTCAATCAGAAATAGAGGTGATAATTGCTTTCGTTGTTTCAAGCAGGCTGTTGCTTTGGTTTCTTTTCCCGCGTGAGTTCAACGTGTTGCTTCAGTCCTTTGTTACGGTTTCCACGTGGTTTCCACGCGTTGCTCTGGGAAACTTTACTGGCTCGCGTTGCGTGACGTCATCGGGGAAGCTCTCCTCTCCTCTGCAGTCGTTGAGTTCGTTATTCTGTGGTGTTACGGCTTTGGCACGGTCTTGGACTTCTTTAGATGGTTGGTTTCGTTGTGAGAGTCCAGCGGACCGGCTTCCAGGTCAGCCTTGCGCGCGTTGGAGCGCGCAGTTACGAGTTCAGGAGCACAAGAGAGTTACAAGAGAGGGAGCGCGCGCACTCGCGCGTCGTTTTAAACTGTCCGGGTTTGGACATCGCCCACAGGCGGCTGGTCCAATCAGAGTGTCTGTATGGAGCGGAGCCCCACCCATGTCCATGGTTTCTCCCTCGTTCCACTTTTTCATGTGACGAAAAATAAACTTTTACCCATGTATTAAAACGCTTACTAGGTTTACACATTTATAATATCACCACATTCATTATCTTACTGATTCATACAATTTTGCAACCGTTCATACAAGTCTAAACACTGCAACCTACACATTACAGCTTAAAGCACGATGAGAAATCAGCCCACATTCTCCAAAATAATTCCCATTCAAAGTCATCACATCAAGCCTATGAGGAAAGAGTACAACAATTAATATCCATATGTTTCTTGTGTGGATGTTTTGAAAGTCATGAAACGAACGAATGTCTTTAAGAAACGTTCCCGTCACATTCCTTTGTTCCATAATAGAAAGAAAACGCGCGCTTTTGCGCTGATGCGAAGGGGGAGGGGTTTTAGAGAGACGCTGATTCTTTCGGTGACGTGTAGAGACAGTTGAATTCCTGCCGATATACGTTACACTCGTGTATTAAATGAATTCAATGCACACAGACAAGTAGTTTAAGTCATTGGTTCTTTTAATTATGATGATAAATATATTAAAATAACAAAAGTACCGATAAGAATGCCGTTAAAGTACCAAATCGATAAGCAGTATCGGTAGGAGTAATAATACCGTTTACCTTAACGATACCCATCCCTAGAAGTGAGTATATGGGTTTTTATGAATATTTGCAAATCGCCTTTCCTAATAATGTGCTAGTTAGCCAGTTTTGCCGCTGAAGTTTAGTATGCTCCATAGTTTATATACATAGATGCCTCGTTATCGACTGTTTCTATTTATCTCGAATCCCCGCG
Organism: Oxygymnocypris stewartii; assembly: GCA_003573665.1. Classification (NCBI taxonomy): domain Eukaryota; kingdom Metazoa; phylum Chordata; class Actinopteri; order Cypriniformes; family Cyprinidae; genus Oxygymnocypris; species Oxygymnocypris stewartii. The sequence goes on from QVTF01024199.1 coordinate 1,558,566, forward strand.
ATACATAAGCCATCTGCTATTTTTGGAACGGTCTGTGAAGCTTCGAGTGCATTGACTGTGCGTCTACAACAGCAAGTTATATGCTTGTATATCTTTGAATATTCATTGATTATTATAGTGAATGCGAGATGGCTGGCGCGTCAACGTATCTGGAGCGGTCGAATAGGTAATCTACACATATCTATGGTCTGATCATCGCATTCAATTATTTGCACAGCCATAGTATATATATACACAAAAGTGGCAAGTGTCAAATGCAAAATTGGACAAGCATGGGGAAAACAAATGGAACCGTAAAACTTCTCAGAAATTTTCACTTTGATTAGTTTGTGAAAGTGTGTTGCCCAATAACGTGTATCATACTTTGTCTATGCCAAAAAAATAAGATGTGTTTTCAGTGGACTTTTAAAAATGGCTTTACTTTATACAAATATCAGTTACAATGTTTTATTTTCTTAATTTGGTATAGTCAAGTAAATTTGGTATAGTCAAGTAAAGTACAGTGTCATTTTCAGTAATTAAGAATCGCAGACAGCGTATCTTGTGCATGTGATCATCCACATACCATCCAAACTGTGAGAACCCAAAACAATAATGACGATTCATAGCAATAGATCTTAGGTGTCAAATCTATTCTGGATCTGCTTGCCTGAATCCCTCTGTAACTGGCACAGATTTACTGACAATTGCCATAGTATCGCAAAATAAATAATTTACATAGTTACATTTGTATTTCAAACATTTTCTTATGTAACCTAGGGGTGTCGAAATTAATCGTTGCATCGATGCATTGTGATGCAGACGTGAACAATTCTGCATCGATGCAGTGATAGACCATAATCGATTACACGATACACGTGAGTATTAAAAATGCACTCTCTATCTTAAAATCTGAGCTTGGCTTTTTCCCATGTGTGGGACGTGTCTGCGCGAGAGACAAACGCGGGAGGCTTCATTGCACAGAATATACGCTGTGAGACACGTAAGCAATGCTTAACAGTGCTTTCACTCGCTGTTATTTTAGACTTTTACTTTAGATATGCTTTAATTTCAGCCATTTGGAATGCAGTACGTATTAGATGCAGGAAACTCGTGCACTGACAGACTTTCACTGCGTTTTGTCTTTGTTTGTCCTGAAGCTCGCGGCTGCGGTTAAATTAACTTGCATCTACTTTTATGATACAAAATTTATGTAAACACAGTCAGTGTGTTTTCAGAACAGGACAAAACATCTGATGTGTGAAAATAAATGTGTGCATTAGTGTGAATGCATTCTATTAAAGCTACCACTGTCTATGATCTCATCAGTAGCTAACAATCAAGTGGTAATAAGGCTGAGAAAAAAGAAAAACCCATAACTATGATTATCTGTAAACTTTCGATACTTAAAGCACTCCCATATACTGAAAGTGCATTTTGTTTATCACTTGTAATTGTCATTTCCCCTGTTCATTACTTTATATTTGCTTGTATGTTTTGAAGCTATATTTAGTTTTAATTCCTACAATAATAATAATTAATTATCTATTAATTAATATATTAATTAATTAACAATTATTTTAAAAAGTAGCCTGCTTACATAATTTAATAAAAATGCACAAAATAAATTTGATATAATCGTGATGCATTGTGATGCATCGTGATATCGAATTGAATCGAATTGTTGACATGATATTCGTAATCGAATTGAATCGTGAAACCAGTGCCGATTCACACCCCTAATGTAAGCTTTATGTTACACCTCAAATGAAAATGGAATTTATTGTAATGTTAATATTTAGTCCGTCCATTATTTCATTGTCTCAGATGGTTTTGGAATGCAAAGCTTATAGAGAGAACAATGCTGTGATATGGTATCAACATATCGCGCACCTGTTTTCAGAGGGCTTTGTTCCAGCAGGGAATTTGCACATATTGGCACAAATGTTTATTATACAAGTGTGTTTTAAAAAGAACTCTTGCTGACAAGAGTGTGGAATATGTTTAAATTAGAGCAGCGGTTCTCAATTCCAGTCCTCGCACCATGTCTCTCTTTGTTAACACACCTGATTCAGATAATCAGCTCGTTAGAAGTGCGCTTCGTGCATGAACTGTGTTCCAATTAGGGGTCGACCCATTATCGGCGCCGATATTAAGCATTTTTACGATTATCGATATCGGCCAAATTTTTTCAAAACAGATTTGCCGATATATATATATATATATAATTTTTTTAATTTATTTTTTTATTATGCAAACAAACATACTATTTACAGGTGACATTATTTATTGGTGAATAAATAATACAGGTGAAATTATTAAATTTTTAAATGCGCTATTTGGCTCGATGCAGCCTGTCTGAGCTCAACACTCTGTGGCCGAGAGCAGTCTCCGCCCACCGCTCATCTGATATGTAGGGAGTCACGAGTCCGACCAATCAACACGGAAAACTGAAGGCAGTCTCACACCGAAAGCACTTGCTAACTGGAGCTGCCTCAGTGATCACGCATCAGTTGTCTCTCAAAGGTAAGGCAGCAGCAGACGTTGCAATAAATCACAATCCACTACACTGAAGTTGCAGAACACCTCAATATAACCTATGATGTCCGCGATGCGGAAAATGCGGGCGGAATCGCGGAATGCAGTCATATAATGGAATTTACCGTATAACGCGGAATGTCACGGAATTTGTCGAAGTTTGGATGAATTAATCAAAAGTAGGTCAGTACACTTAAATCGACTCGTGCTATGGACTAGTATCTATAAATATTAAGCCGCAAAAACACTATTTAAATATGAATCCTGCATGTTCTGCATCTGTTAATGAATGACACAGACGTGCGGTTTCATTTACTGCACACATACATACTGAAGAGCGTGTGATGCTCGCGGTGTTTTCAGCATCTGCCGTCTCACTAAATGAGGACATAAATACATGAACAACATCCCCAGAACTGCTCGGAGAGTCACTTCATGAGCATTTGACCATTTCATTTGAGTAAAACAATCGTCATATCATATATACATAGGCTACAGAAACTTAAAAGGTCCTCATGGCAACCTGTCAAAATATAAGTTCGGTTTAGCCGAATATATTACTGTGGTGCAGTAGAATATACGTAATACAACTACAACAATTATTACAACTTTTGTTGAGAATAATCACACAATACGCTAAATACGTTTACTTTAAGTTTTACAAAATGTTTACAGAATGCTTCTGGGTGATCCCTGCACTTATGTTATTATTAATATTACTGTTTATTTAATGTTGTTGTTATTAACAGTTTTCAGAATTAAAGACATGTTTAAAAGCATTTAAAGAACGTTTTTTTGTCAGAGCTCTTGTTATTATTAATTTTGGCATTCATTTTCATTTTTACACCAGACACGTATATCGGTTCAAAATATCGGTTATCGGTCTACTTGATCTGTAATAATCGGTATCGGCATCGGCCCTGAAAAACACATATTGGTCGACCCCTAGTTCCGATTTACATTGTCCCTACACAGTGTCCATTGCTCCCTACTCACTGAGCAGGGGAAATCCGTTGTAGTTTACTTCACTTCAGAACACTCATTCATGGATTTGCGCTACGCAACGTCTTCACATATGGACTTGTGTGACAATATACCTCTGTAAATATAGGCAATTTAAATTAATGTCTCATACACTTAAATGCACTTTGCATTGAACATGTATGTTTGCTTCGAACTGGAATCATGGCGGAATATCCTGTAATGTCCACTTCGTAGGGCACTTATGTTCAAATAGAACAAACGTCTGAAGCGATATGAGAAACATACAAAATGTGCAGAGCGGGGGGGGTGCGAGGACTGGAATTGAGAACCGCTGAACTAGAGCAATGAAATAGTGGGACCATATTATTTGTTAGGGTTGTTTTAATGGGTTAGCTGGTGTTGGTTGACAGAACAGCAGTATTACAAGACAATCAGACAAGCTAACAACAAGAAGTTTGTGATGGGAATTTTATTGGGCCAACAAATTAATTCTGTGACCGGTCCAGTACAGGACAAGATAAAGCACTACCAAGAACATCTGCTTAATGATATTCGTGCCATGCTGTGAAATTAAACATCAGCGCATATTTCCAGCCAATTTCACCTTTGACATTTTTACCTATATTTGCATTTCATATGGAATAATTAAAAGGCATGTTAGTCACGTATCATAGGGCCATCTTGCTCTTCAGAACACATTCTCTAACAATATCTGACTAATTCAAAGATTCCAGCGTCTCTCATGAGAGCCAATCATATTTTGTAGGTGCTGTGGATTCTACATAGCTGCCCAGCAATTACTCTTGTTTAATAAAGTTTATTAAATGCAGAATATCATAATTGGAGTTCCACAGGAATGGTGGATTGAATGACAACTCTCCACTAAACTAAAATACTCATGCATTTTGTTAATACTATCATTCAGATAATAAAATATTAATTAAAATATATTTTTGATAAAAAACAAATCCCAACATAATGGTTCTCGACGTTTTCTTAGTATGTCATGACCAGTCAACCAGGCTCAAAAATACGGTCCCATTTTTCATCATATATCAAATACAATTTGGATAATTAAGTCATTATTACATTAAATTATGTACACTACCTGTTTTTGAACAGTAAGATTTTTAATGATTTTTTTTTAGTCTCCTGCTCACTAAGCCTTCATTTATTTAATCCAAAGTACAACAAAACCAGTAAATTTTTTAAATATAAATATTAGTAATATTATTTAAAAAATAATAATAATACGTTTTCTATTTGAATACATTTTTAAATGTAATTTATTCCTGTGATTTCAAAGCTGAATTTTTAACATCATTACTCCATTCACATGATCATTCAGAAATCATTCTAATATTCTGTTTTGCTGTTCAAAAATATTATTATTATTATTAAAACAGCTAAGTAGATTTTTTTTAAGGTTTCTTTGATGAACATAAAGTTCACAAGAACAGCATAAATAAAAATATTTTGTAACTTTAGAATTATGTAAACATCATAAATATTGAATCCTTGCTGAATAGAAGTATTGCTTTATACCCCCCCCCCCCCCCCCAAAAAAAAAAAGAAAAGAAAATATACTGACTCCAACAAAAGCTTTTTATTTCAGATGAATGCTGCCCTTTGGATCTTTCTATTCATCCGAGAATCTTGAAAAATGTACTCAACTCTTTTAAATATTAAAAAAATAAGTAAAACATAGTCACAAAATAATTAACATGTAAGCAGTCATTACATGAAGGATTTCAATAAAGATATAGTAAATGTTAAACCAAGACCTATTTTATGAAAATGAATATTTTAGTTCAGATTATGATGCTCCCTTTGTTTTGTTGCACTGTGTGGTTAAAGCAGTGATTTAATGAAGTGTCTCGCTTACAGCCAGGATAATCCTTTTTGAAAAATGGTAATACTCAATAGTAATATTTGTGAATTTACAGATAATAATATAAACAAATGTCACACACTATGGAAAAACAACCCTGAAGTACATTAAAGGACAAATTATGTCACATAAAAAAAGTCATATTTGGATGAACCATCTCTGTATATTAGTACAAATAGTTTTGCTTACCTGAAAAAGCTTGTCAAAGAAACCCAATTCACACACACTTATTTGTTTTATGTATTTTTATTTATTTTTTCATCTTTAATGTGTGTGGTCAGATTGCAGAAATCACATTGATCAACAATAGTCTTAGCAAATTGTTATCTGACCCAAAGATCCACTCTTACATACACAAGCACACAACAGAGCTGCTCTCAGGCGAGATGCTGTTTGGAAGTGCATGACATTGTAAAAACTGCAGGTTTACTCTTTTCATCCTCTCCTCTGGAGGAAAGCCATTTGTCTGAGGCTGGTTCATTTCCAGCAAGGTGAGATTCTCTAGAGATCTGCTGGGCACACGGTTTCTGTCTCATTCTCTCTTCCTTTTGTTCTCTTTTTTTTCATCATCCATGTTTGACCATTTTAATGATTTATTAAACGTGTACAATTTATTTTGGCTAAATGCCATATGTAAGTCACAAATACTTAATACCTTATTTATTATGTTATTAGTTATATGTAGCTATATTCTAAATGCCATCGTGGTTACAGTTGTTAACAGGACTGTGATTAAAAATGGGATTGGGATTCCTATTGGTTTTACAAGATTTGAATTGGGCTCCCGAGTTGCGCATTTCAAAACCCATTGAAATAAACAAGACAATACTGTATGCATGTATGGATATGGGTTCAATTCAGTTGCATGTATAACATTTGGTTTATAAAATAAATAATTATGTAGCTAGCTGCTACTAAATACAAATTAAAGGACGTTATCAAAAGTAATTCAAATAAACAACTTACCAATTTTCAAACCGTCAATAAGGAGATTCAAATACACAGCTTCCTCAGAGAAAACTAGTCTAATCGGTATAAGGCTGATATATGGTCTATACTCCAGGCCAAACAAATACATGTGAGCTACTACAGGGCATAGCAAGCTATTGCACGTATGTTTCTTCTGTTACCCTGTGGGTGTGGTTACCAGCCATAACAGAGATAATTTACATATCGATGTGTTATAGGTACAGTAGCAAAAAACCCTGATTATTTTCAAGGATACATGTCAGGAAAGAGTAATGGAAAGTCATGCACAGACTAGGGGTCGACCAATATGTGTTTTTCAGGGCCGATACCGATTATTACAGATCAAGTAGACCGATAACCGATATTTTGAACCGATATACGTGTCTGGTGTAAAAATGAAAGCCAAAATTAATAATAACAAGAGCTCTGACAAAAAACGTAAAAAAAATAGTGCATTTAAAAATTAAATAATTTCACCTGTATTATTTATTCACCAATAAATAATGTCACCTGTAAATAGTATGTTTGTTTGCATAAAAAAAAAGATGCAAATTTGTTTTGAAAATGGCCGATATCGATAATCGTAAAAATGCTTAATATCGGCGCCGATAATCGGTCGACCCCTAGCACAGACCTTTTGATCAGAAACCTTGGCCAAACATTCTAGTTAATTTAGGGGAAAAGTGTAATATTTAATATGGCTCCTTTCAAGAAATGACAGTGGAGGGAGAAAGCCTCTGGTTATTTTCTGGATAAGAATGGAAATTTCCCACTGATCATTCTGAGCGGCCACTTTATCACTTTAGGTGGACTTGTGCTCCCTCGGCACTTCTTAATGCCACCAATTAATATTCTCTCTCTCTCTCTCATAAAATAGATGTTTCTTTAAAAAAATACAATAAAAATAGAGAGAGATAAGGGGAACGATTTGCACCCAAGCACCTCTTTTTATTAAAATCAAAGTTTAGTCAATGTTAAATGAGACCCCAGTTTCCAATGTATTATGCCACTTCAACGCCTTATCTGTAACGTTAATAACTCCTGGATACTGGATTAGAGTTTTAAGTGCACGGGGGGGAATGTCAACTAAGCAGAGTATTTGCAGAGCATCCATGGGCTAACACACTAAAATTTGCAATGACTTACAAACATTTAGATTACTACTACTACTATTAATAATACAAACACAGTTTAAACAATTGGAGTTAGTAAGATTTTTATAAATGTTTTTTAAGTCTTTTCTGCTCATTAAGGCCGCATTTATTTGATCAAAATTCAGTTAAAAAGGCAAATATTATTACAATATATAGTAACTGTTTACTAGGGCTGCACAATATATAGTTTCCGCATCGATCTCGAGATGTGCGCAGCCGCATTAGTCACATCACAGGATGTGCGATGTTTATTAGGCCTATACTGATCGTTTTCTTTGCTCACACACAGACATCACGTCTACACTGGACGCGACAGCTATATATCAGAGATATTCATTACATTTACATTTATGCATTTAGCAGACGCTTTTATCCAAAGCGACTTACAGTTGCATTCAGGTTATACATTTTCATTAGTATGTGTTCCCTGGGAATCGAACCCACAACCTTTTGCGCTGCTGACGCAATGCTCTACCACTGAGCCACACATTTAACCTTTGTTGAAACTTCCGTGTCATCGAGGAGAGCGCAGATCACAGTTGCTTAGCAATGGCAGACACCACGAAAGCGCAAGCTCTCCTTTGAATCTTTGAATCATCTTTGAATGCTTTGGAAAGAAGAAAGCGGCGCGGCGGGCATTTACCATGCATTTTTAGGTGCGACGTGAATGGCCCCAAAGTCTGTCTACACTACACTGAACACGACAAAGCAAATGTTGGCAATCATTAGAACTTTGCGTCAGTACGTCATAAATAGAACGAGGCGGGGATTTCGTGTCGTGTCGCACCGCATCCAGTCAGTCACACAGCATCACTGATTATAATGTGTTCTATTGTATTTTGTTGCGTCGCATCGCACCACTTGTGTCCAGTGTAGACACGGTGAGAGCCACGTAGATGCAGGTGCTATTTGTGCCTGAAATGGCACATGCACAAAACTGACAAAATCTCTGCAAGTATCATAGTAAAAAAGAGTTGGGTTAACAATTGAGAAAGAAAGAGGATAATAATAACATCAGTTTAATGTCTCTGTTTCTTTCTGTGTAATATTAATCAAACAACAAAACAGAGATTAACACAGATTTATTAGATTGAATTTATACAGTGAAGACTACGCAGTGTTATTTTACATTTGATTATTCAATTTATGTACCTGAATAATACTGTTAGACTTGTCTTTAAAGTACAAAGCACTGTTTTATTTCATTTTTATCTTTGTTCTATTATAATCATCTATGCTTGTAATTTTTGTTTATTTCCTATGCTGATTTACTCTCCTACAAAATCACCCCAATTATAATTTCTTTCCAAATGGAGCTAGTCAAGTCACGGTGAATTTTAGTTTTTATCATATCGCATTATATATATCGCAGAAAAACAAAATATTGCAATGTAAGTATTATTTATTTAATATCATGCAGCCAGTGCAATAACTGTTTACATTTTAAATATATTTTTAGACTGTAATTTATTCCTGTGATGTAAAGCTGAGATTTCAGCATCATTACTCTAGTCTTCAGTGTCATATAATCCATCAGAAATAATTCTAATATGCTGACTTGCTGCTTAATAAACATTTCTCATTATTTTCAATGTTGAAAACAGTTGTAATGCTATCTTTTGCCCCCTTGGAAACAGTGGTACTTTTTTAAGGATCAACAAGGAATCTTTGGTTATAATTGTCTTACAGACACTTTTGATCAATTGTATGCATCCTTGCTGAATATTTTTTGTAAAAATCGTTTGAGCAGTAGTGTGTGCGTGTATTCTTCTATTGTATTTTATATTTTAATTTCATATAGTTTTATGAATTGTCAAATATGTACTATTTGTATATATTGACATGTTAAAACAATTAACCATTAACCTCCATCTGGTCAGTACTGTCAGAGTCAGCACAGGAAGAGTTTAGCATATTCCAGTGGAGTGCCATCCCCAAATTGTGACAATTCTGTCAGCTGGCCCAAAATTCTCTCTCACACTGGCCCTAGTCCACTCAGCCGTCTTTGAGTCCCAGACTGACAGCTGCTGCTGCATGAACTACATAAAAGTGGCTGTAAATGTGATGCTGAACAGCCTTAGGGCCTCCTTAAGCAGGTCTTTCTTTGCTAAAGGCCACCCTTAACCCTCATTAACAGAGCAAGACTTCAACAAAGCCCAACAAAAAGCGACTGGCCTGCTGTTTCTCCATTCAAATCCCTCTCTTTGAGGTTTTCGAGGTGTATTCCTCCCTTCTCCATGGACCCCTCCCCCCTCTTTCTGGAGAGCCACTGATCAAACCCACACAGGAAGTGTGCTGGGAATGAGCAGCGCTGGGAGTCTGCTGATTGACCCAGTCCTCTTATAGAGTATTGACCGCCTTACTCCCAGACTTCTTGGCCGATCCGCTTTGCCTCATGCTAATTACTAATATCAGAGTGAGCTAATATTGTTATTATTGCACACTCTATTTTATACTGCTTTGGAACAAATTGAATTTGTATAAATTGTTGTAACAGTGTAGTGCTGATTAGAGGGAGTGTGTGTTTTGTTTACCGCCTGGATTTGTTGGCCTAACTGGAGCGTGGCCTGATAGTTTGAGTCTTATCTCATCTGTCCCTTCTTAGAGGCCATGGCTGGAGTCAAAGGCTTTAATAGTACAGCTTCAAAGCTGTTTAGCTTCTGCTTGTACTCTGCTGATACAATGACAGATGGACAGGAAGACAAGGATAAAAAAAAACAGATGAGTAATAGTCACATTACTGTTGTGTAATGAGTGCGCTGCAATGTGTTTGTGGGTAACAATACTGGTCATATAGTAGTGAGCTACATTGTTGTCATGACCTCAATAGGTTGAGTTTATTTCGGTGACAAATAATTATGAATATTTAGCAATTTTGTGAAGAAAAAAATACATAAGCAGTATCAAAGGTTGTCTTATTGGCTGTGATTTCTTCATGTAATGCAGCATTTTTATTTCAGTTTAGTACAATCAAATAGAACAAGAAAAATGTGTTTGTCAGTAAAATTTATTTATCTTATTCTTATTTTAATATTTACATTTATTTTAAAAAGGCTAATTTGCATGTAAAAAGACGTGAATACATATATTCTATTATAAACATGTTTTAAATGTCTAAAAGAATGTTTGCTATTTTTGAGGGCGACTGTCTAGATGATATGAAGAAAAGGCCTGGTTAAAAAGCTGACATTCTTGAATAGAAGAGTACTTTGGGTAATATGTTATTATTAGTGAAGAAGGTTTGTTTTAATATTATACATAATCAAATCAAAGTAATGTGGTATGACTATTGAGCAGAAATGTGCAGAAACATAATACAGGAGATCATAAAGATGTCTAAATGTCTCTTAAAATATCAGATTTTTGTTTATGATATGCAAAATTTATTTAGGTTATAAAACATAAATAAATACAAAATAAAATATAAAATTTATCTTTTTATATCTTTACAAAAAAAAATTATGTGGCATATTTATTTATTTAAAAAAAAATTACTTATTTTTGGAAATGTATTAGGATGTGTACATTCCATCTATTCAAGGTGTAAGGAATATATAAACTTATGATTAGACTATTTTTGAGACATTCAATTTAACAATTTGAAAACCAACATAAACACTACAAAATATGTTTTTAAAGATATTGGACAATGTTATTTGAGATTGACCCAATTGCATCTCGGGGGGGGGGGTACTGCCATCACCCCAAATTTCAGTATTTGCATAATGTGCACAATACACAGCATAAAATAGCACACATTGTATAGCCGCATGAAGATACCTCTTGTGTTTTCCCTTTCTACATTACTATTTTAAGAGTGTGTAACAAAAAGCTCTCAGACTGAACAGAAGCTGTTTTATTCTGCGTCCTTTTACTGATTGTATGTTTTTAAATAATATGTGTATGGTGAAATATTAATGAGACAGATTCTGAGGCAGATTAAAATAGACTATTAAATTTCTCTGACTGTGAAATAAAAGCAAATCCGATTGCAGTCGTACGCCTTTTTCCCTTGCGCAGAGCTGTCTGTCAATATCAGTGAAGCTCATGTGAGTCATTTGAGTAGCTTGAAAAAATGAAGCAGGTGAAATTATTGCTGAATATCATCCAGAAAGTCCCAGGGCAAAACAAGATGAAGGTTTTTTACATTGCAAATATGACTCATTAAAATAGAGTGGCACTCTGATTGAACAAACCAGATTGTGTGGTCAGGACAGTGAATGTATTTGTTTTTTCCTTTTATTTTGCTCTAATTTGTGCTCTTTCATATCTAATTGACTCTGCACTTCCACACTGCGGTACATGGAATAGGCAGAGAAGCTGTAATGAGACGTGCCCACTCAAGGCCCTGAGAGACCAGCCCAGTTGCTGGGGTACAGCTGCTTCACTTGCCTCATTTGTGTGTATCTGAAGAGGCTAGCAAAGTAAAAACACAACTGACAGATGCCTCCCCAGCATCCTCAAATGTCCTGCCTCTATGTGAGTCAGACAAAACAAGCATCATATTAAAATAATAACCTGCTGTTTTGCATGCAATTGATGTCGTGTTTTCCCCCTCTTCAAGTAGCCCTCCTACCAGAGCTGTTAGCTTTCATCTCAAAACATTTCAATTCGACGTCTGGACACCAGAATCACCACCGTCAGCATTGAAACCAATCACAATTCCCCGTAGTCCAATTTACTGTTATTCTATGAAGGTATTTGAAGTTCACTTGGAGTAGCCAACTTAGTTTGACCGAAGAAACGGTTTCATTTGAACTTGAAGTTCGGTGATGGGGTACGATGGGAATTTCGAAACTCGCTTAGTAGGGTCTTTTATTGAACATAAACTCCAAATCGTTCCCTTGTGTTCTCTTCTCAGAGTTTTCCCTCAGACGAAGGCTGGCCATTTGCGAAGTACCTGGGTGCTTGCGGGCGGATGGTGGCGGTGAACTACGTGGGCGAGGAGCTGTGGAGTTTCTTCAATGCTCCCTGGGAAAAGAGAGTAGACCTGGCCAAGCAATTGTTGGACATTGCAGAGCAGCTTACTAACAACGACTTCGACTTTGCTCTCTATCTGCTGGATGTCAGCTTCGATAACTTTGCCGTGGGCACGCGGGACGGGAAGGTCATCGTGGTGGATGCGGAGAATGTGGTGGTGGCTGACAAGAGGTTGATCAAACAGAGTAAGTAAATAGATTGACTGTTTCCTATATATACTGTAAACCTCTGACTGTACACACAAAGTTCATTTAGTACTGCAGTAAAAACGGCATCCTACACACAACTTTTCTCCCCAGAAATCACAATCCACATAATTTGATTTTAAAAATGAAAATGTAATCTGACCCAAAAAAAGAAAATTCTGTTATTATTTACACAGATGCTGGATATTACTTACATATTGCAATTTGTCACAAATCACATGATTTAAATTATAGTTTGTAACATAATCTTTTGGAGTGCACATATTTGGTAGTCTGACTACTTTTTGATTACTTTTGGCCTAAAATGTTCCATTCTTTCTTATCAACATCATGGAGTATATTTAACACTACTTAGTTACACTACTTTATTTAAAGTTTAAAATAGAAAAATATAAATAATGAATACTATACTGCCAGTGTGTGATTGATATGTAATCATGTAATTTATAAAAAAGTAACTGTAATCTGATTGAGTATTTTAAAATGTATTTGTTTTTGTAATCTGATTACATTATAGAGATTACATGTAATCAGTTACTGCCCAGCATTGTTTACACACTCATGTCTAAAATATATGAATTGAAGTGTGTGTATATATTTAAATACAATGACTGATACAGAATGTACTGCATGTTAGCTTGCTTATAAAGTCCACGTCATATGCTTCTAATGTCAGGGTTCTGTCACTTCGGTCTAGTGTTATTCATGGTTTTGTGACAGAGCCCTGATACTCCCATCATGTCCGGGTTTTCATGTGAGCGCGCGGCTTCGAGTGTGCTCGAGTCGTGCGCTCTCTCGTCTGCGTACATTGTTTTGTGTGGAGCGTGGTGTTTGGATCCCGGCACTCATGTCTTGAGTTTCGGTTCGTGTCGGGGTTCGGACACTCGCGCTCCATTTTCTGTCATTGTGTGAGTGTGCGGTCTCGGGTTCGCTCGACACCACACACTCTTGTCCACGTGTGTTTTGTTGTGTTGCACGCAGTTCGTGTTAGTTCATGTTATATCTTGTGCTGTGTGGCATGCAGCTTGTGTATTTCATTGGCTGCGTGCTTTCATGTTGTCATGTCTTGTGTGAACACGTGGCTTATGAGTTTTCTCATTAGCTGCGTGTTCATGTCCTGTTTTGCACATGGCTGGTGATTTGTTTGCTGGCCATGTGCTTGTGTTTCTGTTTTGTGTGAGCACGTGGCTTCTGTCCTAGTTTTCTGTGTGCCACATGCTCTCATGTCAATTTGTTTTGACCCCACCCATCTTGTTACCTGTTTATTGATTAATTTTCCCCAGCTGTTTTCCCTCGTTACCCTCCTCATTTGCTCCCTTTATAATTTCCTTGTGTTTGCAGTTCCGTGTGGGTTCGTTACCTTATGTTAGATGTCGTCTGTGTCCAGCCTTGTCCAGCCCTGTCCTGTCCAGCCCTGTCCTGCCCAGCCTTGTCCAGCCCTGCCTTGCCTGCTAGCTAGCCAGCCAGTCTATTTTTCCCCTACGGGGTGGTTTTTGTTTGTTTAGTTTTTTGTTATTAATAAAAAGCCAGTTATTCCTCCAGCAATTGGGTCCTCGTCCTCTTCCATCTCCGATACCTGACAGCTAACAATCCAACCACGCATTTGCCATGCTGTTCATTTTAATTATGTTTCGGGAATTGATAAATTGTTACACTATGGTAGTAATGAAGGAACTCACCATATTTGGCTAACAATGGCTTTTGAAAACTGAGCAATTCTGTGAAACGATTTAAATGAGACTATATAAAATAATATACAAATTATATATATAAATGTATATATATAAATAAAACTAGAAAAATACAGAGATAAATATTTGGAACAATTTGAGTGAGAAAATTATGACAGAAATGTAATTATTGAATGAATTATGACATTAAAGGATTCAGTGTCACAAACAAATGCCATTGTCACTAACCTGGCCAATGTAGTTCATTCAGTCTTCATTCCCTCTGTCAAAATGTCATTATATTCTCAGAATTCTGAAGGCTAACTATTCTACAAGATTAAACCAGTTACATATGCATAAATATAATGAGGGTATGATGTTCAGAGAAGCTTCAACGCAGCAGTATTGCATGTGCAGCTGTGTTTGTGTGAAGTTCAATCCCGGTGTAATTTCCTGACCCCATCCCTTCCGCTATCTCTCTTTCTCCATTTACAGTTTTTTTTTTCACAGTACAATCCATTAAAGTAATAAAAAGCCCATAAATTAATGCATTAAAAGTAAAGGCTGCTGAGGAAAGTAATCAAGAATCAAAAATTTGGCAATGGCATCATATGCAACTATTTTCCCCTGACACCCAATCAACTGATTTTTTTTTATTGAAGTTAAGTCATTATTAACTCCCTCATATCATTCCAAATCTATTTTGGAACTTTTTTGTGTGTATATAATGATAATGGGTAGTGACCAGTTGTGCTATAGCTCTACATTAATTTGTTATACACCCCAATAAACCCCTTTAGAACCCAGAATGATGCAGACAGTGTTGTTATACAGCACGTCAGAATCGAGTGCGTCACTAGCGTACAGAGACATTTTGTGTTGTACCTTTGTGTTTTGTGACCAGAATCTCATGGGAGATACCCAACATCAGATAGAACACTATTCAGAGAACAAGGGTTGTTCCTGAAAGCCTCAGATAGTATACGTGTCTGTTCGGGTGGGTACGCGAGAGACTCACACGTGAGGACAGAGTGACGCCAGTCGGGTCTTTCTTCAGTGCCGACTTGTCACGGTGCCAGAAACCTCACAGAAGAAGCTCTGTCATTGAAGTGGGAGCGAGCCCTCGAGGGGAGGGTGTCCCCTTTTACCAGTCAAACAGCTCCGCTAGGATGCATTTAAATAG
The DNA here is from genome assembly GCA_003573665.1 of Oxygymnocypris stewartii. Classification (NCBI taxonomy): domain Eukaryota; kingdom Metazoa; phylum Chordata; class Actinopteri; order Cypriniformes; family Cyprinidae; genus Oxygymnocypris; species Oxygymnocypris stewartii. The sequence goes on from QVTF01024199.1 coordinate 1,574,120, forward strand.
TTTTAGCTCAGCTTTGAAGGAGTACTAAAGCTAGACACTGTTTTTACAAGCTAGCTTAAGGACGCTGGGTTTCATTGACAAATAATTACCTTTAAGTTTCGTAATTATGTGAGTCAAAAACATTCTCATGCTAAATGTCTACTGGATTCACAACAGATGCTTACGCATGGTAATGTCTTACCCTTGTGGTTTGAATGAATCTGGATTATTCTGGACTATTGATGAGTAGCATAATGCACACCTAGATGATCTCCATCTAAGGGTCTGTTGCACAATAACTCTACAGCCATTCATCATTAAATAAATACAGACACTAGCACCATTCTCAAGCAGTTGAAAAACAAACTGTTGAATTTAAGGACAATGCATCCCAATTCAAGATATAATGCTTTTCATAATTTGTATTATTTATTAAACCCAGAAAATGGTACTAAGTGGCCCTACTGGTACATTTTGTGGGTTACTTAGTTTTCTTTTAGGGTTTTATTCTTCTAATAATAATAATAATAATATCAGTAATATTAATCATAATAAATGTATACTCAAAGTTCCATGGTATGATTTTATTTATTTGTTTGTTCAACATTTTATGTTTGTTTGTTGATTCATTTAAAATGTAGTTTGTTTGTTTTATCTGTTTATTTTAATTCCAACCATCCATCCAACTTTTAGATTTATCTATGCATCCACATATGTTATTAATATGTATCTTTCCATCTACATAATGTATGTTATTTGTATTTATCCATCCATCCATCCATTCACTATTTATATTTCTGTTGTTTATATTTATTTATCCATCCATCGTTTACATTTAACTATTCATCCACCATTTATATGTGCTTATTTATCCACCCATCCGTTATTTATTATATCCATAATCTATTCACATTTATTTGATCTATCTTTCTGTCTGTCTATTTCCATCCATCCATATATTCTAGTTTAGCGGTTCCCAATCCCAGTCCTCCCCCCCCCCCCCCCCCATTGTGAACCGATGTGATGAATCATGATTTTATGTACATGAGTTCGTACGGTTTGTTCGGTTAGTGAATGGCAGCCATTGCAATCGGTCTTGACAGGAAGTTTTGCATTGCATCAAGAGTTTGATGTAGAAATGCATTTCGACAACTGTGCAAATAGATTGAGAACAAAAAGACTCTTTGTTATGAACAATTGATGGTACAGAAGGCCAGTCAGTTAGGCTGCAAGTTCACCAGTGCAGTATTTAAAGAGCACAAAGTGACATTGATCTGCAGCTCTGTAATGAAATGATCTGCAGTGCTTTGGAGAGAGCCCAGCACAAGTCTTTGATACAGAAGGCTTGTCTAGACCAGCGACGCAGGGAAAGCCACAGCCTAAGATGAATTTTGATCTGGAGCATGGCTCCGCTCCACTGATGCTCACAATCACATTTGTATCTCTGGCTTGCTAAAGATGATCAAGTAGCTTCCTTCCATCCTTGCTATGGGCGGATGTCTTGTCCAGACATAATGCAGCACAGATTAGGATGATTGTACAGACATAAAACAGAAGGAGGAGATTCAGAAGATGCGTACAGATGAAAACTGGAGTTCAGACTTGAATATAATGGAGAGGACTGTAAAATGTTTTATAGGTTGAGCTGTATATATCTATATTGCGATTTGTATGTTTAGTATGCAGTTATTGAAAACCAAGAGTTTGTCGACAATGTCTTTGACATGCTCTTTTTTTTGATCTGTATCAAATTATTATTTTTTCTTCTTTTTACTTGTCTTATTCCCTTTATCTTGTTTGCACTACATTTCTCAGTGTCATTAAGTGTTTTCACAATACAAAAATGTCTGTAGTCTGTACTAATTTTGCTGAAATTTCATGGTTAAATATAATAGCAAAACATTTTGGAACACGTACCCAGTGAAAATGTAACTATTTAATAACCGTTTTTATTTTATTTATTGTAGTTTTTATACATTAAAGCAAATTATAAACAGCAAACTTAAACATTTATTGACAGCAGCAGTGGCTCCTTTATTACCCGTTTTAAAATATAAAAACGAAATAAATATAATTATATAATAAATATAATAACATTAATAATGGAGTAAATAAAATACAGCTTAATACAACATTTTGTATAAATATTAATAAATAAGAATGGACCACGTCATGCATGTAATTTGTGTTTAAAACAATAATTTAAATGTATAAACTTAAGCTTTATGCTGTGGCCGTTGGTCCTCTTTGCAGCATAAAAGGGGGGAATAACAGTTTAGCCACTTTGCATAAAATGTTTCATATAGACTTGCCTCTGACAAAAAGAAAAAAACTTGGAAACGTTTGGGCATTGCAAATGAAATGAACTTCCACTGCTAAGGAGTGTATTAACTGCATGCTACGGATATTGTACATACTTTACCGAGAATAAGCCTTGGTCTTGCATGGCCTTTAAAACTATAAGCACTTGCACAAAGACCCAGACATGCATTGAGCCCTCATATGTCTTGTTGCTGCTGCACAAACGTATGTAACAGATCTGTGCGTTAGAGGTAATACAGGGCCTGATCACACAGACATCTAGCAGAGTAAATGACATATCTTCACCTTGGCTCTCAGCATCTGCAGATCTGTGTTGAGCGGTGATTTGAGTTTAGGCACTGGTCTGGGGCCTGAGGCAGAGCCTGATGCCGGAAACACGGATTGAGTCATTGGAGTTGAGGAAGGACAGGGGTCTGGAGTGCATTGAGTTTCTCAAACATGATTAGGGGTTGGCATCTCCTGGGTTGTTTCACTCTAATCAATTTGATCATTAATGCAACTCCAAAGAGTTTCCCATCATAGAGATTATTTATTTGCACCGGTTGCCAAGTTCTTGAAAAATAAGTGTGAAGATGAAGGTTGTATGGATCGGTTTTCTGGGTAGAGAAACAGACCGATTTGTGTTCCTTTATTAAGGAAGGAACATGCTGTACTTCACAAATCTCCACCTGATTGCCTCTGTGCTGTTTCGAAGTCACAAATTGCTCTCTTGGTCCATCGACTGATATGTTCACGAATGAGTGTGTCCAAATATGATTTATAAAAAGCAGATATTGTTTTCAATTTTAAAATTAAGAAATTCTGGCCATTTTTTTAAGAAATGTCAAACCTAAAACACACTTACTGATCTGATTGTTTAAAGACGATGCAAGACACTGTGAACATTGTGTTCTGTTGCAGCAAACTAAAAAGCAGACTAGCTCAAAAAAAAAGAAAAACTGTGTGTGTGTGTGAATGTGTGTGTGTGTGCGTGTGTGTGTGTGTGTGTGTGTGTGTGAATACATTTAGAGAGAGTGTAAAAAGAAAGCAAGGAAAAAAAATCTAAGAAATACTAATTCAAGTAATTAAGAAAGTGAATACTAATTATTACTACTATTCATATAATAATTTAAATGGTATTTATATATTTACTTATTTACATATCCTGCATTATGATATCAGGGCAGTTGTATCACTCTGACATTTTTAATATCAAAATTAACTTGATATTATATATAATATGTATATGTATGTGTGTATATATATATAGAGAGAGAGAGAGAGAGAAGCAAGAAAAAGCATCTAAGAAATACTAATTCAAGTAATTAAGAAAGTGAATACTAATTATTACTACTATTCATATAATAATTTACATGGTATTTATTTATTTACTTATTTACATATTTAATTATCCTGCATTATGATATCAGAGCAGTTGTATCACTCTGACATTTTTAATATCAAAATTAACTTTAATTTAGCAATTGAAAAATCAAGTCATTGAATTAATTAATTGCATTCTTATATTCATATACATAGTATAAATGCAAAATTCATATTCATAGTATAAATGCAACAAAAAAACATTACATAATTTAGAAATGTGTCTGTCTGTGATACATATTTACTCTTCTTTCTGTGATCTTCCTGTAGATAAGCCAGAGAACTACGACGTCTGGTACGAGAGCAAGTTTGAGGAGTGCGACAAGGAGGCCTGTCTCTCCTTCTCTAAAGACATGTTGTGCTCGCGGGTTACAGTGGACCACAATTATTATGCCATCTGTCAGAATCTGCTTTCACAATATGCTGTGTGGCGGGGCAGCTCCGGCGGACTTCTTCATAACCCCCCGCCACACATAGCCAAAGACGGCCAGCTCGAAGCACTGTTGGATGAATGTGCCAACCCTAAAAAGCAGTACGGTCGATTCCAGGCAGCTAAAGAACTGCGCGAGTACCTAACCCAGCTAAGCGGTAGCGCTAGGTAATGACCGCCCATCCCTGTCAATGCTCAAAGTTCACCCATCAATGTCTGACGACATCTTCAGGGTTTGAGGATCTTCTGTGACTATCTCAGACCAATCGTCCTTCACACCACAATCTGTTATGTGTACATTTTGTTTCACTTACATTTATCTTTAAATTATTGAAATGTCTTGAGTTCATTGCTTTTTATTAAATAGTTTATTTTGCAATAAAGGCAGCGGTTATGTCACCATTGTCAACATCCTCTGATTTCTCACTGGAGGTTTACGTGCAAACTGGCGACACCTCGAAAGGCAGCTGGGAATGTCAGTACATGAGCATTAACTCTGTCCAAAACTTTTCAGCATACATCTTCTGCCTAATTGATTCACTTACATTCCAGGAAGAATGAGTTTGGCGTAAAGCATAATTTTGAGATGGTAGAGATGATGTGGAAGTCTGTACATAATTAGAGCAGATTGGAGAGGGGGAATGAGTTGGAATTACTTTGCATATACCAAAGAGTCTGGTTCTATGTAACTCAAACCTCTGAACTAAAAGGGCAGAACTTAAAAACCGAGCGTAGTCAAACCACCCCGGAGCAAATTCATGAATGCGGTTAGGCTTGATACGAAGATTTGTGTTTGTATTAATCAAGCAAAGTCCAGAGAGACGGCCACAATGAATCCAAATTACGTGGCGCTATTAAATCAGAGCGGGGTCCAGGTCTCTAATTGGCCGTTAACTATAAATAATGTACCGGCACACGGCAGGATGCGGCACTATCAACTCCTTGACGTGTGAACGAGGCTGAAATGGAACTTTCAATCTTTAAAATCCATCTTAACATTTCAATTTCACAGCTCTACAATTGAATTCATCAAAATTTAATTAAATGTCTCTAACACTTAAGATCATTTAACTTTTGAGCCATCAGCCTGCTGTTTTTTCCCCTCCCTGGTTTGATTTTGCACTTGGTGGACCAATGAATTAGATCAGTATGCTAATGAGTGTGCGTTAGATAATGAAGTACGCTAGAGCTTGACTGACAGCATCACTCCATTGAGCCTGGATTTTGAAAGCAAACTAATCACTTTTTAACTTGATGTTTCTGCCAGTGCAAATGAATGAAAATAATTAAGATTTTAATCTTTTTTTTATTTTGCAGTTTGGGTTCTGGCCAGTCAGAGTCAAAGCAATAAGTGTCCATCAGCCATTATCAGTGAAGATCCGTCCGCTCTTGTCAAATCTAAAACGGTGTCCGGATAACCTCTCATTAGGTGTTGGCACGTGAGAGATTTTTTTTGCGTGCTATAAAGAACTGTTTGCTTTTGTACTGTACTTCTATTTCAGTTGAGTATTATATCAGCTGTGTCTGATTTTACTGTGCCTTTCATTCAGAAGTTGTATGTACAACTTTTTAGTCTGTTTTAAATATCAAGGAATAAATGAATATATATATATATACTTCTAGTGTCTGTTGTCTAAATTATGCATTTCCCTGCACTTAAGGTAACTAAATCTACTTACTAATGGACATTTACTAAATATCAGTACTAATATGACCTGTAACAATACGTAAGGGAAGTTAACGTTATGTGAGATTAATGTATCTAGGAACAGTGTGAGTGTATTTACTGACACATTCATATTGGAAATGAGGGACATTTAAAGGGACAGTTCACCCACAAATAAAAATGATGTTATTAATTACTCACCCTCATATCTTTCCAAACCTGTAAGACGTTTGTTCATCTTTGCAACACAAATCAAGATATGTTTGATGAATTCTGAGAGCTCTCTGACCCTCCCATAGACAGCAAGGATACTACCACTGCAGACGCGATTTCTTTAAGACTGCAAGGGAAGCTCAGCTTCCCCTATAATTGTCAAAAAATGAATGGTCAAATATATGTACTATTATGTTAACATTTTATTGACTAAAAATGCGTTAAACACGTTCATCTCGAACGAAAACAATTTCGTTCAGAATCAGCTACTTAGGTCGGCTGACTCGATTTCCTTCTCATTCATTCCCGTAGCGTACAGTGCATTACTCTGTTGAAGCCCAGCGTCCATTGACTTCAATGGGGCTGCTTTAAACAGTTTTTTCAGTGCTTAGAAACAAGACGGTCATTGGATAATGCTGCGATTATGTCCCGCCCACGGACGCTCAGCGTCTCTGGGATGAATGGAGGAGTGGGCTGGCCCGGACTCCGAGCGTCTGCGTGATGATTGAGTCTGTCGAAAGACTGCATCTCCTTTTGATTGACAGCGATTTTGTACTATAAAAGTCACTGACACTGAAGCTATTTGAGCTCAGTCCCATCGCGGAAGTGTAGTCGAAAGACAAACTGCTGCAACCTATTTCTTGGTATTTGCTTGGTGAAATTGCTAGCCAATTTTCATTATACATTTCACCCAGATTCCTTGTTTCAGTTCAACCTAATTCCCATATTTCGAGTTTAATATCTTTTTTTAGATCGTTTGTTCATTCATTCATTCATTCATACATACAGTAGGCTAGAAAATTTTCTTGAAAAGGAATGTTGGGCAGAATTTAGGTATAAATTAATGGTAAATTTTTATGATGTTGGCCAAAAATGAGCTTCCCCTCTTTGAAAGACCAGCAGCCGCCACTGTACCACTGTCAAGATCCAGAAACGTGGCAAGGGCATCGGTAAAATAATCCATGGGACATCAGTGGTTCACCTGTAATTTTACAAAGATATGGGATTACTTTTTGTGTACAAAGAAAATATAAACATATCTTAATTTGTGTTCTGAAGATGAACGGAGGTCTTATGGGTTTGGAACGACATGAGGGTGAGTAATCAATGATGGAATTTTCTTTTTTGGATGAACTATCCCTTTAAGCTCTGTACATTAGTAAACTGGCTTGCTGTTTGTTTCTACACACCTGCGTACTGAGAGAACGGACTAGAAGTTATTCGCTGAATACAGTATATAACCTTGAACTGTATAATTTTGAATCCAGCAAAGTCATATTTTAAGGTTGCATAATGTTGCTGCCCATCTTTGCACTTTGGGAACACTCCTATGATGCCTTCAAATGCTGTCTGGGTAGATGGATCACTCGTTTTTCAATAAAACTTGTTTAATGCATGGCCTTCTCGTGTCATTTCAAGGCCAAGAAAGGTAGTAAAGACATTGTTAAAATACTCCATGTGACTTCAGTGATTCAACTGTAATTTTATGAAGCTACGAGAATACTTTTTGAACATGCATCGAAGACTGTCGTGTAAGAGAAGACATGATGTTGAATAAATATACATTATTTTTTTCTTTGCACACAAAACTTATTCTTGTAGCTTCATAAAATTACGGTTGAACCACTGATGTCACGTGGACTATTTTAATGATGTCCTCACTACCTTTCTGGGCCCTGAATGTGTCAGTTGCGTTGCTGTCTGTGCAGGGTCAGAAAGCTCTTGGATTTCATCAAAAAATAAAACTAAATCTTAATTTTTGTTCCGAAGATGAACGGAGGTCTGATGGGTGGAACAACATGAAGTACAACATGATGGTGAGTAATTAATGACGGAATATTCCTTTTTGGGTGAACTATCCCTCTAAGATTTGAAATGGGGGGAGGGGGGGTACTGTATACATGGTCATCTCTAGGTATACCATGTGCAACTTACACCATGTATTGCCTAAATGCAATGCAATTGGAGACAGACTGCTCCCAAAATTGCATAGCCTATTACCCTATACTATAGTAGGCGAAGAATAGCTTGTGTAAAGTGTAGTATGTTCGAATTCACAGTGCTCATAAAAAGTACTTGGATGACTTTTATGATTGGCGAGTTTTTGAAATTGACACTTTGCCAAAGATGGTCTTTTTTTGGGGAGATGCCAAGTTCTGCACCTATACCACTGGAGAAAGCAACTTGATCAACTTAGATCACATGTGCCTTGATAACCAATCACATTATAGATTCATTAAATTTCTGTCAGTGATGTGCGACAGTCACTGTTTGCGGATACCACAGAAATGAATGAGAAGATGTGCCATCAACTGAATCCTGTCATAAAACTGTCTGTGACAACTTTATTAATTGTTTTGTACACTGTAAAGATAGATTGAGTAAAAACAAATGTTTAATCACATGTGCAAAACTAGCTGATGGGCTGTTGATTAATTAAATAAGCTGTTTTCCCAAAGCCTATATCCTCCATTGACGTCTATACAAAAATAAAATAAAAAAAGATGTCTTATGCCATGAGGAAGTGAATAGGTCACATGACAATAACAACATAGCGAGTGTAGTACGTCTGTTACATTCATTCTGAATATATTCATTTAGAATGTCATTTTTAGTACTTATTTACATCAGATAGTGACCCAGCAAGACATGACAAAATCAATCATGAATCAAGTATCAGCCAATCAGAAGAGTGTATGGACAGATTCTCTCGCACTGTTGATGATACGGGTAAGTTTACGGATAAGTTAAACTATTGCAATAAACAAAACAGTTATCCAAATAAATACAGTGAATTGTTTATGATTTGCTATTGAAAACACCTAAGCTAACTACTTGTTCATAGCTCACAGTGTAAGCGCTTTAGTTTCATTAGGTTATTTTCAAGACCAGAGGTAAATTTTACATTGCGTAAAATGCCAAAAATGATATTCATACTCAATTGATAAATGTCAATATTATTCTAAAAACACAGTCGTTACCTGAGATAAGAATTAAACTGTCAGCCTTATCGTCACAACATAAGCCACTCCAAAAATAGAATCCTCTGCTATCTGTAGTAGGCATTTATTTTTCTTATCAATGCTACACAGATACGTTAGAAATTCCTTGAGCATAAATCAGTTTTGAAAGAATTCTATAAATACAATCTGCATGATCTGAGTTGTTAACATGAGGTCAGCTAGCACACTTTTTATCACAATTTAAAAATACAAATATTTGATCCCCTGCTGATGTTTTATGTTTACCCAATGGCAAAGAAATGATCAGCCTATTTTTATGGTAGGTTTATTTGAACAGTGAGAGACAAAAAAAAAAAAACATTTCAAGAAAGTTATACATTGATTTGCATTTTAATGAATGAAATCAGTATTTGTTCTACTATCAATCAAAAATATGTCTGGATCCCAGGTGTCGTTTATACAAGTAACAAGCTGAGATTAGGAGCACTCTCTTAAAGGAATAAAAAATATCTGTCCAGAGCTGTCCAAGGATGTCAGGGACAAGATTGTAGACCTACACAAGGCTGGAATGGGCTACAAGACCATCGCCAAATAGCTTGGTGAGAAGCTGACAACAGTTGGTGTGATTATTCGCAAATGGAAGAAACACAAAATATCTGTCAATCTCCCTCGGTCTGGGGCTCCATGCAAAATCTCACTTTGTGGAATCAGCCCAGAACTACACGGGAGGATTTTGTCAATAATCTCAAGGCAGCTGGGACCACAGTCACCAATAAAACTATTGGTAACACACAACGCCATGAAGAACTAAAATCCTGCAGCAAGGTCCCCTTTCTCAAGAAAGCACATACACACTCTTAAAAAAATAAAGATGCTTCAAAAAGATTCTTCAAGCGCTGCCATATAATAACCCTTTTGGTTCCACAAAGAACCATTCAGTCAAATGTTCTTTAAAGAACCATCTCTTCCTTGCCTTTTTATAATCTGAAGAACCTTCTTTCACCATAAAGAACATTTTGTGAAACAGAAAGGTTCTTTAGATGTTAAAGGTTCTTCATGGAACCATTTAGACTAAAAGGTTCTTCTATGGCATCTTGAAGCACCTTTATTTTTTTAAGACTTCACAGGCCAATCTGAAGTGTGCCAATGCACATCTGAATGATTCAGAGGAGAACTGGGGGAAAGTGTTGTGGTCAGATGAGACCAAAATCAAGCTCTGTGGCATCAACTCATCTCGCCGTGTTTGGAGGAGGAAGAATGCTGCCTATGACCCCAAGAACACCATCCCCACCATCAAACATGGAGGTGGAAACATTATGCTTTGGTTGTGTTTTTCTGCTAAGGGGACAGAACAACTGCACCGCATCAAAGGGACGATGGAATGTACCGTCAGGGCCAGGGCATTGAAAATGGATCGTAGATGGGGATTCCAGCATGACCCAAAACACACGGCCAAGGCAACAAAGGAGTGGCTCAAGAAGAAGCACATTAAGGTCCTGGAGTGGCCTACCCAGTCTCCTGGTGGCCAACTACAAGAAACATTTGACCTCTGTGATTGCCACCAAGGGTTTTGCCAAGTACTGTCATGTTTTGCGAAGGGGTCATATACTTATTTCACTCATTACATTGCAAATCAATTTTTTTTTTTTTTTAAATGCATTGTTTTTTTTATTATTCTGTCACTCACTATTCAAATAAACCTACCATTAAAATTATAAAGTGATTTCTTTGTCAGTGGGCAAACATACAAAATCATCAGGGGAGCAACATTTTTCCCCCACTGTGTATATACTATATATATATATATATAATTATTATTATTATATATATTTTTTTTTCACATCAAAATGTTATGTTCTTTTTTTATCCAGGCAGCTGTGTTGGGGCTGAATAATTCTAGCTAACATGAAGCGTCTACGGCCTGGAATGAGTCCCTGTGCTGCAGCTAAAAGAGTCTGACAGCTATTAGGATCCGCTTCATTACTACGGCAGCAGCTCCTCTGATAGCAATCACCATTTCTGAAGATGTGTGTATGTTCAAAGATGTTTCACTGGCTAAAATAATTACTTGATCCCTTGAGCCAAAACACATTTCAGACTCAATGCATATAGGAGTTGCTGGGAGGAACGTCTAAGTGGCTAAATTATGTGTTTGTTTGTGTGTCTGAGAGAGAAAAAGAGAGAGATGTAGATCTACTGTAACCGGCTCCACGTCTGCCAGTCTATAATTATGCCTCTCTGTTTTGACAAACACATTGTTGGCGGTATTCATCATAAAACAGGCACTCGAACACACATTGTCTTCTTAAAGTGCTTTATGGAGCAGAATAATTCCAATAGTGTGAGCTTACAGGGGAGCACTGCAGGAAATGAATCTGACTCCAGGGACCCGTACCGTCCTCATTTGTTGAAATAAACACGGGCCTGAACCGACTCGAGCCCAGGTTCTTTTATCGATAGAGCACAGGATGAGAGGAAGCTTAAAAACTCCTGTTGTCTCCCATGAGTCGAATACGGCATCTCAAAGAATCATTCAAAAAGCTTCTGATGTCCAATTCCATTTCTTGAATATGATCTGTGGTACATGATCACTTTTTTTAAAACTCAGATCTCACACTAAATCTTCTGATTCAGGCAGTTTTTAAAAATGCAGATTGATATGGATGCCATCTTGAATTGAAATACTGCATAGCCTGTGTAGGAAGCTTTTCAACAATAAGGCCCGGTTTCTGGTTAGTCTCTGATGTGGAAGCTCATATCTGATTGGCTGGCTTTATGCAACCTCTGGTAGTCGGGGTACACAGCCTTTTGGAAATCATGTTTACATGGGGTGTGTTCAATTCTACATTGAAAGCTTTGGGTTGATATAGTGCCCTGGGGCTGAAACTATCTGTGTTTAGGCTCATCTATTCAGCTGTGTAGTAAACAAATGTTCAGTTATGAATGAATTAAACATCGCTGTGTATGTTTAAACGGGTCATGAAGTGAGATATCAAATCTGCCTTGGTGTTTTGGCATATAGGAGGTCTTTGTACCATTAAAAATTCAGCAAGTTTCATAGCTTAAAACATCCTCCTCATTATAAACTAGGGCTGCCCCCTAATAGTCAACTAACCGTTAGTCGATCAGAAGAGGTTGTTCGACCAACAATCAAAAAAAACTAAATCACAATTGAAGTCACGCAGCGATGGACAGATCGTTAATGGCTGGTCTATGGTAATACAGTACATCAAAAAAATATGTATTTTGTCAAGATCGTAAAAAGTTTTGATTCTAAAAGACCGCAATTCATTTTATAATATGACCCTTGACACCGCCTACCAAGGAGGAGTAGACTGCTAAAATATTTGAAAGTACCATTTCCATGGTGAAGCAATGTCCGATTTCAAAATGGTTTTCACATGGATTAATTTTTAGGTTTTAAGGTTTAAAATGATCTGTAATTTACGATGATTACTAAAATATCTGATAAAAAATACGAAAAAAAGAGCATCAAGCTCATTTGACTATTCATATGTGAATATCAAAATCACTTTCAGATGCGCGTTCTCTCAAAGTCAACGCGCTTGAGTCTGTCGTCAATAAGACAAATGGAGTGAAAGTACGTTCACTTTGATTTGATTTGATTTGCATTTGGTTTAAGCAGCTCATTCACGCCTTTGTATATCAGAAGGTTTCCAGTGTAAGGAATAAGCGGATCGTTTATTTTTAAGGGCATCCCAGATCATATCTGAGAATTGTTCAGATTATTTTGTTTTGTAAACGAGGCACAGTGTCATGTAGAGTTCACAAAGAAACGTGTTGAAAGAAGCGGTACTAGATCTGACTCACAAACCGTAAGTAAATTATTTCATAAAGCTTTGTCATCATTCATTCATTCATTCATTTGTCTGGAAATGACAGTATTATTTTGATCATGTTATCAAAACACTCACATGCAATAGTGAGAGGGCATTGCTTTCCTATACAATGTATGCCAATTATAACAGTAGCCGATTACTGACAAGCCTTAAAGGACCTGCCCCTTAAAGCAGGTTGTTTTAGACAGAGGGTGAGAATAAGGGTTGAAAATAATCATTGTCCCATATATTTATTTGTGTTTTTGTCTATTTTTTTTATAAAATCTTTATTAACATTATAAGTAAACCTCAAGGAACATATATATATATATATATATATATTCCATGTCATGACCCCGTTAATAATAATAATTATACATGCATATTTTAATAATAATAATAATAATTATTATTATTAAAATACAATTTTTTTTTCTGTCTATATACAAAATATAAAACAGATTCAACTAATTTACAGTATAACAATCTTGGCCAATTACAAAAACAATAACAAGTCAGATGTTTAAAATGTTTAAAGTGAAAAATAATAAAATACTTACATGAAACCATGATATCAAGGGGCTTTTTTTTTGTTTTGTTTACAGAAGCAGAGTGTTTTTGCAGGTGCAGCAGGTTTAATTTATGTTCCACTTGGCAAACCTTCAGCAGATTTATGTCAAATGGCCCAGACTGAGACGTTCTAATGCAGTGCAAAGAATTTTGGGAGTGAAATGTCCATGAGTTGAACCGTATGAAAAGAAAAATTTGAAAAGACCCTTTCAAGTATTTTTTTTTTTACTTTGATGTAAAACAATCCTACAACATAGCTTTCATGATTGTTTCCCTTCAAAGTGCCTTGTGTATATGTCATTTGTGCTATTTAGTCTACATTAGAGGAATAATCTCTAGATTTGCTAAATATTACCAGGTTAGTGGTAAAATGCAGTAAGTTTAAAATATGTTTGGTTTCTTGGTTTTGTTTGAGACAGCTATGAGTGCACTATGAGCAGTTTAATAAATAAGTAAATACAATTTTGATTACAAAGTCCAAACACATCTTCACAATTTTCTTGAGTGCTTTATGTAACAGAACAACACTGCTGTGCAATTATTTTAATTTGTTGATTCCTTGCTGGCGTATTATTGTGTTATCAACTGCTTCAAATAAAGCTCCCCTAAAACACACATCCAAATGTTAAAGTGGGCGGTTTTTGGCCAAAATAATCTCCAAAGTGGACCAGCCTTTTATGCCTACAGTCAAAAGTCTGGTTCTGTGTTTTCGGCCACATGATTTGCACCCCTGTATATGTTTTGCTTGTCATTTGATCCCATCCCAGCAATAACAGCAGGGCAACTAAAATCTACCACCTCTGAATCACAACTTTCTCGCTTATCGGTAGAAGCACTTTAAATAAGAAGCATGCTGGGAAGGTTCTGGGATATGTTATCTTAATCTGAACATAACTCAAGCTTTGCCTGTCAGAAAGCAGGGTTTGTGTTAAGGCCCAGATATCTCATTTAGACCAGAAAGTGAGAAACCTCCCTGGCTTCCATTACGGAGCCAGAACGGAAAGAAAAATGAACAGCGACAAAAGGAAATGTTCCCAGCTCAACGTTGCTCCGCTAACGTGATAAAAGGTCTATTTAGTGCTTGTCAGGCTGAGCCAGAGAAAGAGAGAGAGTGCGTGTACGCTAGAGAGGAAGCGTTTTTAGAGAAGTCTGGGTGTATTTGTTGGGAAATAACTTTGGCCTGCGTAAACAGGAAAGGATGCTGTTTGTCAGAGCTGGTCGGGCGAATTTACTCTGATGTTCTAGTCCAAATCCATCTCCAGAGTATATGGTTTGGCAGTGCATAAGGTCTCCTATTCTGACAGAGGGTATGCAGTAGTTGATGGGGTGACATTCCTAGCAGGTGGTAAAATGGTTGCTTGTGTAAATGATCTTCCCTGTTGAAAGGTTAGGGTCAAACAAAGCATGAAAGCGGATTTAATAGCCATCTTCAAAGTGAAGCTGATGATGTCATCCCAAGTATTTGATACGCGGAGGTCTATAAGTCAGGTTAAAACCGCTGACTGAATACACATATAAAAGCAGAACATAAAAGTTCTGTACCCAGTGAGCTGCTCACCTAAGCAACCTTTTTTGGCATCATAAGCTTCCTAACACTTTCAAACAGTGGGCAGCAAAACTAGATTTTTGCATGTTGAGAAGAACATTTGAGTAGTGTTTGTCAATGCCAAATGTCAAAAAATAAAAGTAGCTTTATTATATTCTGGCTTGGGTTCCTCTTCCAAAATAGGTCTATAGGGTTTTTATGCTTGCTTAGAAAAGTAAAAATAAAATTAAGAAAATACTCACACATAACACTAGTCTCTGATAAGGCAATCCCAGAGGACATTAAAAAGGTTCCCTGCTTCAAATCCTGGCTGAGCCTGGAAGTCTTTCTTTTTTGAGTTCTCCCCATATTGGGCTAGGTTTCTTTTGGGTGCTTAAGTTTCCCCCATCATAAGTGATTTAGATACACTAAATTGTGAATGTGAAGTGAGGATTAGTCCTGCGAGGGACTTGCCATCCATCCAGGGTGTTTTCGGCCCTATATGTTTGGATAGCCTCCAGCATCCCTGCAACCCTATGTAGGACAAGTGGATTGGAGAATGAAGGAATGGATGGATGTACAGAGTCATACAATCTCATATTAATACTTGTTTTTGGCAAGGAGAATGAAACATTTAGCTGAAGCTTTTACATTTTAGCTGTGGCATGAAACAACAATTCCTGGATGCTGCAGTCCTATCGCAGATTTACTGTTGATGTTCCCAGTATTATAATATCAGCTTATTACCTTAGCAACATGCTAACATCAGACTTTACTGTTGTATCAGACTCTCGGTTGTATATTTTGTGCACTTCAAATGAGAAGCACAACAATCATATGTGATTGATTGCTTTTGCCACCCATGAATAACCAGGTCATCATTGTCATTCATGTTCTATATGAGGGCCAGATCAGTGGGGTTTGAAACAGAGTTCAGGTCTGTTCAAATTTTCATCCAGTATTAGTTTTAATAAGGAAACCCATTGTAAAGAAGTATTTTCTATCATGTACACTGGGTGCTTCATTTTGTTTATGATTTCCTTTTGAGCTTGTTACCCTAGCTACACCTCACTTTCCCCACCTCTGAGATTATTTTGTCCATCTAGTATCCTGGATTTCCAGCTCCGGCTAGCTGCCAGGGAGAGGTCTGGAGCTTACCCAGCAGGGGTTCACAGGGCCTAGTGCAATTCAATTACTCACCCGCACCGCAGCTTAAACCCACATTATCATCCACAACGGAGGGGTTGGAGAGACAGATGATTTGAGTCCCCCTTGCCCCCTTCCCCCATCTCCTGTTCCCTCGCTTATCTCCCCAGGCACATTAGCAGACACCCTGCTTCATTATAATAAACATTGTTTATTCAGTGTGTGCTCTTATCCGAGGTATACTCCCAGCCAAAAACGATGCACGATCCAATATCTGAATAATAACAATGAAGGAAATGCAGGTAACCAAATCCTGTGTCAGAGCCAATCTATGGTAGAAATGTTCACAAAGCGTTTCATTACCTGCACTGTCCATTCAGTGAGCTGTGTTGTGTTTACAGGTTGTGTGGAAGGAAAAAAAGTGTGGAAGGATGATTGTTGGGAATAAGAACAACACACCACTGGAAAATAATATCACAAAAAGGACTCCAGCAGAACTGTGTGTAATAATTATAATAATATACCAAATAATCTAACCTCTTTATGACAAGACAAGTTTAGTTCAGATTGTATATGCGGTGCGACTCCCTAATTTTTCCTTGATGGTTACACCTAATGATGTTTTAGAGTGATTGCATTTATAAGGTAAGGTTTAAAAGACATTCACCAACAATAGCAGGCCCAAATTCCAAATATCCCAAATGTTACTCTCAGCCCTTGTGTTTTGCCTTAGAGTTCTCGCTTTGATGATTTAACAATGCATAGAGTCAGACTGTCAGATAGTGTTCTGCTGGGAAGTCTGCATCACTATGCTACTGAAATAAGGTTCCTGGACATGGACAGGTGAAGACAGTGGCTGTGTCCAAAATCACATACTCTCTTGATTAAGTACGTATTCTAAATAATTACTTAGCGACTGCTAATATATATATATATATATATATGTGTGTGTGTTGTCATTATCATGTGACTTACCAGCATCATTTGTAAATGTTTAATGCCAATAACATATCTTCCACAAGGGCCTCGTGGAATACTAAAGTGTCCATTACATGCACATTTCAGAATCTCACCAGAAGTAGTTGGTCATGCGGGTACATTTTACTTACTCTTAAGTGACAAAAGAGGTATGTCCAACTTCAGAGTATATATGACCCTGGACTACAAAACCAAGTTGCAGGTAGCACGGGTATATTTGTAGCAATAGCCAAATATACCTTCTATGGGTCAAAAATTACAGATTTTTATTGTATGCCAAAAAACATTAGGATATTATGTAAAGATAATTTTCCAGTAATATATTTTGTACATGTCCTACCATAAATATATCAAAACTTATTTTTTGATTAGTAATATGTATTGCTAAGGACTTCATTTGGACAATTTTGAAGTTTATTTTCTCAATATTTATATATATATATATATATATATATATATATACAGTTCTCAGCGTAAATGAGTACACCCCCTTTGAAAAGTACAATTTTAAACAATATCTCAATGAACACAAAAACCATTTCCAAAATGTTGACAAGACTAAGTTTAATATAACATCTGTTTAACTTATAACATGAAAGTAAGGTTAATAATATAACTTAGATTACACATTTTTCAATTTTACTCAAATTAGGGTGATGCAAAAATGAGTACACCCCACAACAAAAACTACTAAATCTAGTACTTTGTATAGCCTCCATGATTTTTAATGACAGCACCAAGTCTTCTAGGCATGGAATGAACAAGTTGGCGACATTTTTCCAGATCTATCTTTTTCCATTCTTCAAGAATGACCTCTTTTAGAGATTGGATGCTGGATGGAGAGTGGTGCTCAACTTGTCTCTTCAGAATTCCCTATAGGTGTTCGATTGGGTTCAGATCAGGAGACATACTTGGCCACTGAATCGCTTTCACCCTGTTCTTCTTCAGGAATCCAACAGTGGCCTTAGATGTGTGTTTAGGATCATTGTCATGTTGGAAAAGTGCACGACGACCAAGGGCACGGAGTGATGGTAGCATCTTCTCTTTCAGTATAGAGCAGTACATTTGTGAATTCATGATGCCATCAATGAAATGCAGCTCCCCGACACCAGCGGCATTCATGCAGCCCCACACAAGGACACTGCCACCACCATGTTTCACTGTAGGCACCATGCATTTTTCTTTGTATTCCTCACCTTTGCGACGCCATACAGTTTTGAAGCCATCAGTTCCAAAAACATTTATCTTGGTCTCATCACTCCAGAGTATAGAGTCCCAGTAGTCTTCATCTTTGTCAGCATGGGCCCTGGCAAATTCTAGGCAGGCACCCATGCATGCCATTCCTCTGCAGTGTACGCCGTATTGTGTCAAGGGAAATAGTCACCCCAGTTTGGCTTTCTACTTCTTTAGATAACTGGATTGAACTTGCATGTCGATTTTCTTCAACCCTTCTCATCAGAAGACGCTCTTGATGAGGTGTTAACTTCCGTGGACGACCTGGACGTCTCTGTGAGATGGTTGCAGTTACATCTTTTTTAAATGTTTGTACCACTTTTGCTACAGTATTCTGACTGATAAGTGCAGCTTTGCTGATCTTCTTGTAGCCTTCACCTTTCTTGTGTAAATAAATTATTTTCTTTCTCAGGTCTTGTGACATTTCTCTTCCATGTGGTGCCATTGCTGACAGCATGAAATGGAAAGGGGTTTTCTTTAAGTAACACCCTTTTATAGTCAACTGTCACCTGTGTAATGAATAATTAGACTCACCTGTGGTTGAATTCTTGTTAAATTAGACATTTGTAGTCTAAAATTTAGCTTTGCTCCAGAGACTTTCAGTGGGGTGTACTCATTTTTGCATCACCCTAATTTGAGTAAAACTGAACATTTTGTTCTCTAAGTTATATTATTAACCTTACTTTCATGTTATAAGTTAAACAGATGTTATATAAAACTTAGTCTTGTCAACATTTTTGAAAATGTTGTTGTGTTCATTGAGATATTGTTTAAAATGTTACTTTTCAAAGGGGGTGTACTCATTTACGCTGAGCACTGTATATATTTACTTATTTATTCAGCTTTCAAACGATGTATAAATGACAATAAATAAAAGAAAATAGACCCTTATGACTGGTTTTGTTGTCCAGGGGCACATATGAGAACTGTACTCATAGGCCATGAGCCATGAGTGTGACATTTGTGGGAGGGCTACCTTCACTTGTTTCTTAAAAAGAAGAGGCGTTCTTGGGTGGAAAGCAAAATCAAATCATCTTTATATAGTGTCCTTAACAGTTTCTTCAAGAAATTGTGTCCTTTCAATAGAGAAAATCCATTGACATCAGATGACAGATTCCTGGTATGGTGTGGCACTACTTCCATTATCGTAACGATCAATACATACATCTCTCTCTCTCTCTCTCTCTCTCTCTCTCTCTCTCTCTCTCTCTCTCTCTCTCTCTCTCTCTCTCTCTCTCTCGCTCTCGCTCTCTCTCTCTCTCTTTTACTGCTGCAAGGCTTACTAATAGTCCAGAGTGGGTTGAACTGACAATGAGAGTATGCACAGTATGTGTAGACCATGAAGTGCTAACATGGAGCGGGGGAGAGATGTAGCAGGGGCCCATAACCCCATATGCTGCACTTTGATTGTCCTTGTGTGGCATTCACCATGTGCACCCCATCCAAGCCCCCTTTTAATAATAAACTTTATTTTCTATAGCTGCCTTTCAAGGTACATCTCAAAGCGCTTTACACAGAATAAAAAAATAATAATAATAATAAAAAAATAAAATAATAATAATAACAATTAAAAGTAAAATAAACATTTTCCATATGACACAAGAAAATCACTTAAAAGCTATTCTGAAAAAATATGTTTTAAGAACAGATTTAAAAACACTAAAAGATTCAGCCTGTCTGATCTCAGAAGGAAGAGAGTTCCAGAGTTTTGGTGCACAAGACGAAAAGGCCCGATCACCCATAGACCGTAGACGAGTAGGGGGTATCACTAGAAGACCAGAATCAGAGGAACGTAGATCACGACTTGGAGTATAAACAGATAACAGTTGAGACAAATAATATGGTGCCAAACCATGCAAAGCCTTATAGGTTAGCATGAGAATTTTAAAATCAATCCGAAATCTGACAGGGAGCCAATGCAATGACTCTAAAACTGGAGAAATATGTTCGCTTGTCTTGGTCCCTGTCAGAATTCTAGCAGCTGAGTTTTGAACTGATTGCAGCTTACTTAAGGTGGTTTTAGACACCCCAGCAAGCAAAGAATTACAGTAATCAATACGGGAAAAAACAAATGTGTTTATCAATTTTTCAGTAACCGGAAGGGATAACATGGGGCGGAGTCTTGCGATGTTTCGGAGATGAAAAAAATAATTTTTAACTGTATTCTGAACATGAGGATCGAAGGTTAGATTAATGTCAAATATCACCCCCAAATTTTTTAATTTATTTTGAAAATCTAAAACCGTACCTTCCACTGTTAAAGCTAACGCACCAGATTTACTAATTTGATGTGGTGTGCCAATAAGCATTACCTCTGTCTTATCACTATTAAGACAAAGGAAGTTTTGAGACATCCATTTTCTTATCTCTGCAATGCTGTGTTCAAGAAAGCCAATAGCTGTGGTATCACCAGGTTTAGTGTGAATGTAGATCTGGGTGTCGTCTGCGTAAAAATGGAACTTAAGACCAAGGGATCTAAGAAGCTGACCAAGAGGAAAGATGTACAAACTAAAGAGTAGGGGGCTCAAAATGGAACCCTGTGGGACACCAAATTTAACAGAACCGACTTTAGAACGACATCCACCCATGAATACAAACTGTCTACGGTCTGAAAGATAAGATTTAAACCAATTTAAAACAGCGTCAGTAACACCAAAAACCGTTTCTAAGCGAGTAAGTAACACAGCGTGATCGACTGTGTCAAAAGCTGCGCTTAGATCTAGAAGAACCAAAATAGAGAGATAACCAGAGTCTGCAGCAATCAACAGATCATTAGTAACCTTAACTAAAGCTGTTTCAGTGCTGTGGAGTTTACGAAAGCCAGATTGGAGGGGTTCAAAGAGGTTGTTATTAATGAGATGAGTATGCAACTGAGAAGCCACAATACGCTCCAGGATTTTAGCTATGAAGGGAAGATTAGAGATGGGCCGAAAATTATTAAGATTATCAAAATCAACAGGAGTTTTTTTGGGGACAGGGATTACAGCATCAATTTTAAATGCTGCTGGCACCATTCCACAACACAAAGAGTCATTTATTATATTAAGAACAACGGAGCCTAGAGAGGCAAAGCATGATTTAAACAGCTGAGTTGGAATAGGATCAATAATGGAAGTGGCTACTTTCATTAGAGAAACTTCCTTGCATAGAGAAGCCAGATCCAGAGAGGAAAATTTAGAAAAAGGAGTGCCAGAAAAGTATGAAATGTAACATAAAGAAAAGGATGAAACTGCAATAATGCATTTGCGGGCATTGTCAATCTTAGAACTGAAATAATCAAGAAATCTATTACAAAGGTGTACAGAGACAGACAGAGTTGAAGTACTATAGCCATTGACCAATTTGTTAATAGTATGAAACAATTTGCGGGGATTTCTTTCATTATTAACAATTATTTGAGAAAAATACTGGGACCTGACAGATATTATTTCTGCCTTATATTCATGTAAGTGCTCCTTCCAAGCTTGGTTATGTACACTGAGACCAGAGATACGCCACCTACGCTCCAATTTACGACAAGCTGCCTTCATTAAGCGCAGTTCATCAGTATACCAAGGCGCTGAGCGTACAAAGGCCACTGTGCGAGATTTCATTGGTGCAAATGAATCTAAACCAGATGAGAGGACTGTATTCAACAAAGAAATTTTGTCCTCCAACGGGTCAGATGGCAAATAACAACTTAGAGAGGAGTCGACAAAAGCAGAGAAATCAGGAACATCAATAGATTTCCATTTACGATAATTAACAGTTCTAGACAAGGGCATATTCAAGTGAGACAAATCCACATTAAAAAGGATCGCCAAATGGTCAGACAGCCCAAAATCCGAGGAGGATAACTGTGACAGAAATGTGCCATTCGTAATGACCAAATCCAAAGTATGACCCTTGATATGTGTGGGACAATCCACCAGCTGCTTTAAATCAAAACAGTCCAACAGAGACAGAAAGTCCCGTGTCATTGTAGAGTCATTTTTATCTATATGAATATTAAAGTCCCCCAGGATGAGAATTCGTTCAAACTTAACACACACCAGAGACAGCAGATCAGCAAACTCTGTTAAAAAGTCTCCTTTTGATTTGGGAGGTCTGTAGACTGTAACTATACCTGTATACTCTGTAAGCAGAGACACTCAGGGCCAAACATTCAAATGAGTTAAAATGGGGGATGACCACCGGGATAATGTTAATATATGAATTGTACAGTACAATGATGCCACCACCCCTCCCCGTGGCTCGCGGGATTTCGAGTAATCGTAGCCCGTGGGAGTAAGTTCATTGAATAAAACTCCATCACATTGTTTATGCCAAGTTTCTGTTAAACACACCAAGTCGATTTCCTCATCAATGATAATATCCGATAGCAACACGGCCTTGTTGTTTACAGATCGTGCGTTGAGAAGCGCCGCTTTCACTAGACGCGGGGGCGTAGAAGAAGATGAAGGGGATTCTACCCGGTTGAGTGCTGATACATTTTTTAAATCCACACCGCTGCTTAACAAGTTGCGGAATTTTCGATGAAATATAGGCAAACGGACAGCATCCGCTGAAGAGCGCCTTGAGGCTCGGTGTATATAACGTGTGCGACGTAGTATTCC
The DNA here is from genome assembly GCA_003573665.1 of Oxygymnocypris stewartii. NCBI lineage: Eukaryota > Metazoa > Chordata > Actinopteri > Cypriniformes > Cyprinidae > Oxygymnocypris > Oxygymnocypris stewartii. The sequence continues at coordinate 1,596,941 of QVTF01024199.1, forward strand.
GACATTACGGCATAATTCATAGGTATCACTTGATAAGGGATAATTCCTATTTAGCGTCAGGAGATTGCAAGCGGAATACCTTAGAGCCATGACGGAGAAATCCTCGCCCGTAACAGTCTTATAGAGATATGAGTCCTGGGCTGAGTAACTGAAAAAATGATTCCAGTAGCCATAGATCCAAACTGATAACAACAGGCTGAGAATAAAATCGTAGTTCCGCATTTCAAATAGCGTGGGTACCAAGAGGGGGATTTTACAATACCAGAGCCCTCATTATCCAGACATCAAAGTCCAAAAAATAATTAAAAACAATAAAAACAGGAGAGAGGAGCGGCAGCCAAACGCGCCAGCGTACCCTTTCAACCGGAAGTCCAATCCATATCCAGTAAAGCTGATGAAAAAATAAATAAATAATTTTTTCACACTCAAATACCACACGGCTTCCATCCCCACACCCCTCTTGAGCTATATTTACACTGATGTGACCCCGAATGGGATGCCTGCCAGAGGGACACGAAATGCTTTTCACATCTGCCTAGCACCCCCTTTGGTGTCCTCCTGTGGGTCTTGCACCACTGTAGTTTTGTCCATCCATTAGTGGCGCCATAGTGAAGATATGCAATCGAGGTTGCTGCTAAAATGTCCTTGGCACCTCCAAAAGTGTTCGATTAAGAGGTCTGGTTGTGGCGTTTGCTTGCGCTACAAGAAGAGACTTGCTTCGCTGCTATCGGCTTGGACGTGTGATGCATTTTGAGAGTTGAAAAAAACATTGTACATGCCCAAGGTTTAGCCTACAGACCTCTCGGAGAGACTGGAAGACTACAATGCTTAATCTTAAGATCAAGAGTTGTGAGGTACGATGTGAAGATGGAGGTCTCAAATTGCTCCTTAAATGCATCTTGCTTGACTCTGCTGGGTATGAGCTTCCCGTGTCTTTCCACTTCATCCTGTGCTCTTGTAGTCTGGATGTCAGAAGGGCTGACGGTACGAAGCATGTCACATTCTCTCAACTTTTGTCACCCTCCATCGCATGGATAATTTCAAAGGTGCACTGCCACACTAATACCACAAAGGGAATCTCTTGCTGCAGAAAAGCAGATGAAAATGTGAAACTGCTACACGACTGCTGGTTGCCAACAAAGCAGAGCTTGAATTCCTCAATGCATATTAAGAGGAAACTGTTGTCTGAGTGGCTCTTATGTTGCAAGGGAGACATAAATTTGTTGAGACTGTTCTGTGTGTCATGCTGCCAAGCCTTGCAGATCTTCCTGTTCCTTTCCTTTTGAGTCCATTTGAGAAAATAGTTTTAGCTTCAAGTAGAGCTGCATTGTGATGTCACGCTTTAAGCTTTTGGAGATAATCTCTCATCTATCTGGGTTCTTTCTACAATGGGATTTTAATGATTCAGAATATGCTGAAAAGTCTTTAGCTAACAGTAGTTAAACCTGCAATTATTTGTTACACGTGTAAGTGTACATGATGCCCACTAGAAATAGACACAAAGGATTAGATCAGGATCTTAGGAACAAAAGGATTACAGACAATGAATGTGAGTCACACACTATCATGAGTGAAACCAACCACTCGCTGGATTACCTAAATCCTCAACTGAAGGCCAGTGTGAGCAGGGGTCAAAACAAGGTTTGGACAGGGTTACAGCAGCCCATCTGCTTGTTCAGGAGTGCAATACAGAGAGACAACTTTAAGCACCAGAGCCGAATGTTACCTTAAGGGATGGTTCTTCTTACTGATTGTAACCTAATGTTTTTGAAGGGTTAACTTACACAATAATGGGTCAGTTGTACAAACAGCTTGCGCCAGCGCAAACCATATTTTGGCATTAAAATAGTACTGCAAGGTTTTACTAAAGACACAAAGTGAAGAATTAGCGCTGAAAAGGCGTGGGCACATTTATTTTTGCACCTGACCTTATTGAGTATGCATTTGTAGGAGTTTCCCTTTCAGATGCAAAATGTATGGAATGAGAGTATTCAAATGAATCACGCAACGCGTTTTACTGATGTTTGCGCTCGTCAAATTACTGTTATTTGCGCCATTATTTAACGCCCAAATAAAGCATGTATTAATCTATTTTACGCCTGAAATTGCTGCAATTATCATTGCTAGGAGGAGTCACCGCAGAGAACAGGAAGCGCGTGGTAGAAGGGAGATAATTTTTCCACACATATTAATTTATTTTGAATGCCAGAAGAACACATTATCCGAACATATCTTTTGCTAAGCTATGTTGTTTTTAATTTGCTTTAGGAAATAAAAGACGACTTTGAACCCTCAACTAGGAGTCACGCAATACCAGCTCTATCAAAACTTGCAACCCTTCAGTTTAGGCCTCCGGTTCTTTTCAATGTACTGTGGCTTCTTTATTTCTTTATGCTGTATTTGCGACTATGATAATTTGCGCTGCTCTTGGTATATTGTAATGTGTCAATATGTAAATGAGATGTTGTGTCTGTGTTCTTTAATTTTGGCAATGCTAGTAAATCACCCGCAGAAATTTCCACACCCATTGGCAGGAATTTGCCCCGTTTAGTAAAACTGGCCTCATGTGTCTTTTGACCCTCAATGCAAAGGTGAGTAAAGAAGGACAAATTGACTGTGGGATATTTTTTTCATCTTGGTCTTGAGACCAAGAGGATACAAATACAGATATAGATAGTCTGGGTCTAGTTACTATTTGTCTTTGTGTTTTTCTCCAGAAATCATCTAATGATTTATTTCTTCCATCCATGTTTTAGCCTGTACTGTTTCAATTTTATGGAACTATTTTAACACATCTAATGTTATTACATCCTTGGGATGAATTCCTTTGTTGTATTTCTAATTTGCAATTTGATTTACATGAAAAGGTATTATATATTAATACTTGTAACATTTTAAATGTAAGATCTTTGTCTGGATTTGAGTCTCTTATTTATTTATTTATTTTTAAGGGAGGAAGATCTGCAAATAAGGTAATCTGATTGTTGGGTATATTAATGCTGTAATTAAATCCACATTTCTCTATTTGAGGTTTTCATTTTTTCTTAAGAATGTTATTTTCTTATTTGTCTCTAGGTCTGTCTTAGGTATTCTGGTTTTGGTCTGTCTTTGTGAAGAAAACAAAATTACACATGTACATTATAAGCTTTGTTTGGACTCGCTTATTGGCTCTTAATGTGTATTATTCATTGCATGCAACTTAATTAAATAATGTATTAATTAAGTAATTTATTTAAATATATGTTAAGCTACATCATATGTGACAACCATGCCGCACTGGAAATAGGAAGTCAAACTGAGAGCATTATATTGTGGGCTTCAATGTTGAAAACATGCTATTTGTCAAATGTAGCAGGGTATCCCGGGATTACAGAAAATTAGCGCACTGTCAACTGTGTCTTGTATAAAACTATAGTAGTCTATATTAGTATGGTTAAATTGGCTTATTTAGAGCACTTTTTATACTCAGCCATTTTCACATATTTACACCACAAAGAAAATGCAAGTTGTGTTGTTCTAACAGCAAATAACTATTATCTGAGTCAAAGAACAGACAGGAAATAGACTTGAACCTCCACTTAGACTGATATTATCATCTGGGTGGTGCTCACTTGACCCATATCCTTCAGACAAGCATCCTCTTACATGGCAGGTTAAAGAAAGAGCTGTGGTCTGTGTGAAGTCTGTGAAAGAGAACTCCATTACAGTGTGGCCGGACTTTGATTCAGAAAGTGCCATTCAGAAAGGTCCTGGTATCAGTTCAACCTTTCATATAGTCATGATAATTACCCCCTAACAGCACTAATGAATGGCACAAAAGATATGAGTCAAAAGCGCAGAAATGCGAGAAGCTTATTATTATTCTCTGATCAAAATCAGATCAGTATGCTTACTCCTGTAAGCAATAACCAGAGGGTCAAAGTGAGTAAAATAGGCTGTATAATGTGCCAATTAAACAGGCAGGTGTTCCGCCGTAGTCACATTCTTGCTCTTAATATTTAGGATGTTGTCATTGAAGTTGACAGATCTGCAGAATAAGCGTGCAAATGGGTTTGGAATAATATTAATAATAATAAATATTGCAGTCCACACCTATTTCGTTTTAACACAATTTATATAATTACGTTAACAGTTATATTCTTATGTTTAATCCTGTTTTGATGTGCTTTGCTCTAACATGTTACATGTTGTCTAGAAGTCATCAGGATACATTATGAATGATTTACATTACAAATGCAATGTGATCATAAACTTTTGATTGTTTGAGTGATAGTTTAAGTGATTGATGCTTTGGACTCTGTTTACACCTGTATTTAGAGTTGTACTTCAGATAAACAACATCCTACTCTCACCATCTGGCTGTTCAGGAGTTCATGAACGTGGCAGAGAGTGTGAACTTTACACTTCAGCGTTTCAGCTAGAACATTTTCCTGAGAGGTTATTTCTGCTTGAAGGGTTTACTTTTCACAATCAAAAGGTTTTAATCCACTTCCAATGTTGACTAGTGCATTTCTGATAAGTTGCTATGAACCCATAATTTTCTAAGTAGTTTTGCTTAATGTAGACTGTCGTTGTTCTGATTACGCCGTTTAATAATAAAGAATTTAGACATATTTTGGTTTACAAGCTGTATTGTTTTATCAGTTAGTCATGTTAGCACTCTGCTAACATATTCAGCTGTATTGTTTTGTTAAGTGTTTACTGTTTAGCAGCTAAGCTTTAGCTGTGGGCAAGATCAGGTTGCATGTTACACAAACAGTTTTTTTATGATTTCATTTTAAGAACAGATTGAAGCACTATGCTATTTTTTATGTAAAGGTGCATGCTTTGTCAGTGGTGGTGCTTGCTAACTTGCTCAAGTACTCCTCTCTGTATCAATCACAACCGACTTGGCCAGCTGACAAATAAGAACATAGTACTGCTTTGAACGAATCATTTTGAAATACTTTACATATGACTAATATTAAATGTATATTCTGAGAAAATAATAATGTTTTCTGACCTTAGATGCATTTAAACCTGTTGCAGGGGACTCCGACACAATATTAGGACACTTAAAACAACAACAACATATGACCTGTTATTTGACAAAGACAGCGCATTGCACAACCACTTTACCACAGTGCATTATTTGTAAAACAGGTAAACACGCTCGGTAGCTCACCAGGTGCAGATTGTGATGCAGAGCTCTGGAGTCGTGTGAAACACAATAAAAGAGTTCAAAGACTTCAAGAAGAATCAAGCTTAAATGGCTTTATTTTAGAGCACAGAAAGCATTCCTGTTGCTTCAGAAAATGAAAGTTGAATCACTGGAGTAACATTGACTAATAACATGATGTTTTCACTGCCTTTCTGGGCCTTCAAAGTGAAAGTTACAAGCTGTCAATGGAGGGACATAAACCTATTGGATTTCATTTAAAATACCTTTAATGTGCTCTGAGGATGAACAAAAGTCTTATCGGTGTTATGGGTTTGGAACAAGATGAGGGTGAGTAATTAATAGGCATTTTCATTTATTCTGTTAAGTTTTTTGAGAGGGCTATCCCTTTATGTGAACTTTCCTTTTCTCATAACCATATAAACTACCACCGCATACAGCCAGGCTGATGTGCTTGGAGGTTTCATGCAGAATGTTTTGCCTGGCTGTTCTAGCGAAGCAAGGGTTGAGAACAATTTCAAACAGTTTTTGTTCTCTCTCAGACAGTAGGGTAGCTGGGTTTCAGAGAAATCCCTGATGATGAGCAGTATCCTTCCTCCACAGTTTCACAAACACACACACACACACGAGCAGTACTACCTCCAAACCGCTCCTTCCACAAATCCCAATTCACACTACATCTCCCATCTCTCCTCATTCATCTCCTCAACTACAAATATGACATGTGCAGAGTGATAACACAGCCCGGAAGTCAATATTTAAAACAAATGTCAGCAACATGTTGAGGCCTCCTGTCCAGTTCTCATTCCTGACGCTGCTCCTGAGTGAATATTGAGTCCTCACAGCTGCAGATTGAATCATTTCAGTGCTCTTGTGGCCAGTGGGCTTGTCAAAAAAAAAAAACACACGAGCAAGGAACAAGAAGGAAATTATGCTCACGCAGAGGCGATGCAACTGGTATAATCATTAGCAAATTATGCAGCCAAAAAACTCTATTTATAGCTCAGGCACACAGCGTTTATTTCTATTAGCACGGTAGTGTCAGTTCTTCAGTGGCTGTGGTGATATTAGCTCTAGAAATACACTCCACTCTCCAGCAAAACAATCCATCTATCTATATATCTATCTATCTATCTATATTCTATTCTAGGTTACACTTTATACCGATAGTCCACTTTAGACATTCGACTAACTATTAGTAACTTTGTAACTTCATGTCAACTAATTCTCATTCATTTACAACTGAATGTCTACTGACTCTCTGACAGGGTAGGTTTAGGGTTAGTAGAATAAATTGACATATAATTGCAAAGATTCTCATAGTCAGTATGTTGTATGTTGTGGACCCATCAAAATAAAGTGTTAGCAGATATTAAGCAGATCGTCTAATAATACTCTAATGACAGCTAGTTGACATGTAGTTGCAAAGTTACATAATGTTTGTAGAATGTCTAAAGTGGACTATCGAAATAAAGTGTTACCCTATTCTATTCTATTCTTTGTGAGTACTAATATGCAAAAACACATGGAGCTACTCTATATTTTTTAAGATGTACCTTCATAATACCATTATTACACGTATAGCACTTTTTAAAGTACAATAATTGTTTTCAGTATTCTTTGAAGTATCATGGAATAACATGTAAGTACCATGGTATTTGTTTTGGTGATTTCAAATATAAACAATCGCTTACCCTGCCTTTAATGTGAAATTACTGAACCTACACATAGGAGCCTGATAAAAAAGCTCATTTTAGAAGACATTTTCAGACCGCACTTAGATGCGTTTGCATCTGAACTCTTCTTATTTAACATAAAATAAAATATACACATCTTTCTCAAGAATTGAAGTACTGTAAAATAAAGTACTTTTAAGATCTGCCAATTTTAAAACGGACAATGTTTTATATGGTAACTTTTGTTGAAGCTCTTATCTGTGCTGTTCCTGCCTTGGGCCTGTCTGTTTCAGAGGTGGTATAAGCCCATGACCCCTCGTGAGAGAAAGGGCTCTGTGGTGTGAAGAGTGACAGAAGGAATACAGACAGCTTCCTCACCCGCTGTTACAAGCTCATATCACACCCACATGACTCAAAAGTGACAGACTGAGTGTCAGGAATGTCCTGATTATGAATGCAATGTTACATTATATTTTTTAATGCTGTATTTGTGTTTTATATCAAATAAAACAGGAACAGGCATTTATATTGATGTCAGTTTTTTCAAATCAATAATGACATTTCTTCACAAACATTGTCCTTTTTCTATTTTGGGTGCAAAATAGAAAACAATTCTCTCACAATTACATTTTTTTATTAAACCTTATTAAACCTTTCCCTTAACTTTCATTTATTTATACTCTTTTCATATGCCTTTTATTTTAATTTTCCCTTTGTTTAATATCTAGACTTTTAATCTAAAAAAAATGGGATTTGTGGAGGCATATATGTGTGTGTGTATATATATATATATATATATAGTATAAAAAAGACAGTAGTGTCTGTGAAGAGCTTGAGATGAAATATGAAACATGATGTGAATTTTTAAGAGAACAAAAAATAAATCAATATAAATATCACATAATTCCAACATATTTATTCCGTGAATAATTTCCATAAATATATGGAAAATTATGCAAAGTGTGAAAATATTAAATTGTGAATCTTTAGGAAACATAAAATAGCTTTAGTAAAACAAAACAAAACAGTCAGTCAGTTTATTATTTTATATATATAATTCATTCATGTATTGTGAACTCTGTCCTAAATTGCAGTATCATGTTTTTTGTAGTATCTGCTGCGTAAAAAGTTAACAAAACAAACATACTGGCATATGCATGTATAAAGGTTTTAACTCTGAAGTTTAAGCTTGAACTGTGTTCTTAAACTGTGTATTTCTTTAGCACATATCCGTTTAAGTGGTATTATGTCAAACCTCATTTTAAAATAAGTGATCGAAAACAATTCATTTACAAAATCCAGGACACCTTAATTAAGCATTTCCTGGTATGTGAGATGAAAAGATCACATCACAGGGAAAAGTAGGATTACAATTGATGCCTGAGTCCAATTTTGACCCACATATGCATTTTGGGAATTGCTGAAATTATTTCAGGCACTTCATTTTCGAAAGGTTCAGCCAGTGAGTGTTGCATTAGACTTTCAAATAAACTTGAGCCCCTTTCTTATAAGAGATTGGCACCGCAATAAGAAAAGTGATTTCAAAGTGTTGCAGGACTGAATGGCCTGAGGTGTTAATTAACCATACTATTTTAATTAGCACTATGTACTTCCAGACTGATATCAGAGAATGTAATTGGAGTCGGAACAAGTGTGTGCCATTTTCATTTTTATATTTCTGAAACACGATTGGTGAATTGCTTGGAAGTGGAGAATTATCTTGCGTTGCGGCTTTAACAGCGTTCAAAGGAGAAGTCATAAAATGCCAACAAGTTTAATGGAGAAAGGAACTTTTCAAATACTTCTCCCAGAAAGTTAATTACAACACCACTATTGCATGATGAAAAATAGCATGGCTTGTGCTATCAAGACAATTTCCTTAAATTAGCATTACTTGATTCCAAAAAAAGTTGTTCAGGAAATGTGATTTGTACCTGAACAATGCAACACACCTGCCGCGGAAATATTTACATTCATATCAAAATTCACTCATGTTTTCCAACATTAGTTCTTGATTGTTCCTGTCTAAAACCCCACCACTTCTTGCTCCGAATGACACGGGGCTGCCGAGAGAGACATAATCGCGCTCATTATGAGGAATGTAATTGGAGCAGTGTAGTTGCGAGGATGTTATCGGAAATAAACCGCGCCTCAGGCGGCCGCCCCTGCCTCAGAGCTCCTGGGGAGATGTAATGAGACTAATAACATTAGCTGTCTGGGCAGGCCTCACTCCGCTCTTCCGTTCTCTGTGGGGAGTCAATCACAAGGCCGCAGAAAACCGGGCACGCACAGGGGGGCTGGCCGTTTCATCGCAGCAGCACTCCACATGTCTTGAAATGGAAGATATGCACAAGACCAAGAGTAATGAAATAGAAATAAATAACTAACTGCTAGCATTTATTTAAGAATTAATGAGCCCTTACTGTTATACTGGTGTAATTATTAATATATTAGGTCTCATTGTCAAGAGCTTTTTAATAACTTTATCCAAAGTTGCTAATAGCTAAAACTCGAAATCTATTTATCAGTAATAAATGGGGTACGAATTTTATTGCTGAGGCATACAATTGTTTGTACATCTACTACACATATTAAGAGACCTTATTAGCAGCATTTGCTTAGGCAAGCATCACGGTTGCTCATGTTGCAGGGCCGGGACCATCATAGACATTGGAACTTTGGGGGGACAAATCTGATTATTGATGGATTTGTAAACCTCAGTCACAATCCTCCAAGTTTTCATCCAAAATATCTTAAATTGTGTTCCGAAGACGAACAAAGCTTTCACGGGTTTGGAACGACATGGGGGTAAGTGATTAATGACCAAATTTAAATTTTGGTGTGGAGTAAACCTTTAAGCAGGTTATTACTTTTCTGATTGAAGTGGGCCTACATAAGTAACCACCTCAGCTATACCCTAGCAACGACTCAGAACACCTTAGCAAGACATAGCAACCCGTAATCAGAATGAAAGCCATTTCTCACATTTTCTATTTCTATTTACTCTCTAAGCTGTTTTCAGCTGCAGTAAGTTGTGCCTCAGATGTGTTTGCCTTTGGCATTGCAGGTTCGTGCCAGTGGTCCTGACTGACTGTATGTGGCAAGGCTGTGAACCGCCTGTCAGTCATCCGTAATCCCAGTAGGAGGCAGGGTTACCAGAGCCTGCTCCCACCCCCGCTGAGACCCCTCCACTGGGTACAGCTAGAGCAAATGCCACTGGGTGGCTGGGAGTGACAGATGGACCTCATTTGAAGTCATGATGAACTTCAGCTAGAAAGAGTTGGAGCATCTGGGGAGAATGATGGGGAACACAGCAGATAAGAAGCTTATTGTGAATACTGATGTGTAGGAAGAGCAAAAAATGAGGGGGGTGCAGGGTCTGCGCAAACCTGGGGAGATTTATAATCCAGGCGTGAGTGAGCAGTCAAGAGAGATGCATCATCAGAATGAGTGAAAGAGAAAAAGAGATAGAGATCTCAGCTGACAGCATTTAAAGCGTCATAGATGTGATGTGATGACGGTTCTACAATGGAGGCAGAAATATTATAGTGTTGTTTAAGTGTTAAGTGTTTTAGTGTTGTGTGAAATTCTAACGTCCAAAAAAATCACATGCATTTTGCAACAAAAGTAGTGGGAAAAAATCCAAGGCAAATCAAGATCAATTCTGAATGTAATGTTTTTGGACACTTAATTGCAAACAAATGAAAATGTATTATAGTTTAAATTTGCATTAAATGCAATTAACTGAACTTTATATTGCTTTTAGACTCACTTAAGTAGGACTTGATTACATTTTTATATCTAATTTTAAAATCACTACTGTCTTGAAAATATGAGTGTTCTAACAAGCATTTATGGTAAACTAAAATATTAAATGTCATTTCTATTGAATATTGTATATTTCAAGGGAAAACAACGAACAAACTTACATTCAGTTGATTTTATGTTTTATATATATACTACTATATATTACCACTATATATTAAATATACATAGTTTTATGACATTATTAAAAGTCTAAATAAGTGTGTTCAGAAACAATACTAAAAGTGTACTATACTCAAGTGAGTATGAAATATGTATTTCATTCATAACATATTTTCTGCAGATACATTTTTTTAATTATTATTATTATTATTATTATTGTTCTAATATTTTGAAGTACAAGTGTACATTACTGCCTTTATAGAGCATTCCAGACCTGAGGTTCTATTGCAGTTAGGATGCTGCTTTAGAAATGTATGTTCACCCTGCTTCATTTGAATGCTGATTTCACCTGTTTAAAAGCTCTCATGCAATGCGCTTAGCAGCTGTGTGCTTATTCTGGACTTTAATGAATGAATTGATCTTAAGCACAACATGATCTAGTTGTTGTAATGGATGACACTTCTTTCCCTTATGGATCCTAATGAGAAAGCAAAGTAGAACAGACCCACATAGGTTAAGAAAGATATCACACTGCCTCTAAGTCACTTATTTTTTTCTTTTAGCCAGTTGTGGAGAACCGTATCATTTCTGTTGACAATATCCTTAGAGGCACAGGAATATTCTATTACATCTGTTTTCTGGCTGTTGAATTTTGAGCATTTTAAAAGGGTTTGAGAAAGGCTTGTAAACATCAAAGGACTGCAGTCGGCGGGTGTGCATCTCCAACGATTACATGCTTATCTGTGACCAAATTATTCCGAAGTGGGGGAGGAAGAGTACAAGCGTCATTTAGAAGTCTACAAAGCAATTTCCGCCATTTAGCACTTGTTTATTCTCAATACATTATTTTGTGCCGAAACAAAACTCCTACATTTAGAGGGAAGAAAATGGATGAAAAACATTTTCCAAAATAGTAAAAAAAACACATTCCGAAATAATTACATAATATTATGGCTGGATCAGAAAGCAAAAAATGAAAACAAATATATTGGATGAATCTGCAGCATGTGATAGTTTCAGCCTGAAAATGGAAGCAACACAAAACACGTTTGCTTGTAGCTTGAGGGGCCATATCTGTTTACCTCTGATAAATCTCACCAAAGCCTATTTTATTTTCTCGGATTAAGAGGCAAACCAATTTAAATACAAGACATGCTATGTGGTGGCATACTGATCATAAGTTTCACTTTTTAAACATAAATGGAGTAGTTCAGCCCCCCAAAAAAATTCACATGCTTTTCCTGTGGAACACAAAATGAGAAATTTCATTTATTTTATATTACCATTATTTATTGTCCATCTTCCAGCTCATAATGACCATGCATATCAATCAATCAATCAATCAATCAATCAATCAATCAATCAATCAATCAATCAACCAATCAATCATTAAATACATCAATCAATAAATCAATCAATCAATAAGTAAATAAATAAATAAATAATCAAATCAATCAATCAATCAATCAATCAATCAATCAATCAATCAACCAATCAATCAATCAATCAATTCTTCTTTTAAGACCTGTTTGCTGAAACTAAAACTACAAAATGGGGAATCAAAAATCTTTATTTTAATATCAGAGTTGTCCAAACATGTTGCGTAGGGAATAAAGTAAGCAAAAATAAACACTGACATGATGATCAGGAACTGAACACATCTTGTATCATTGAATTGTTTTTTTCATATATGAAGAAAGAGATCACAAAGTACTATGATAGCTATAAAACTAACACGACGTTGGAAATTGGTTGCAAATCTAGTTTATTATGTATTACTGTACTAATGTTTCCCATAGCATATATTGACCAAAATGTACCATAATGATCACAGTCAGAATAAAATATTTTACAGAGGGTCTGATGCGGACTACACAACTCAAATGGAACTTCAAAATATTGGCATCATTGGTTCTTGCATGTCTCATAATGTCATCAAATCTTTTTCAAGGCAAGTCAGCCATCTTGGGTTCACACTCAGGCAGATTGCAACCTGTCCTTTACAGGAGATCTCAAATGACAACCATCCAATAATCCAGGGAATTATTGATGGACCAAAATAAATACCTACATAAAGCCCTACTTTTTTTCAACAACCACAAGTTGTTTCACTCAGATATAAGTCACATTTGAGAAGAAAATATGATCAGAACTTCTGTTTCATGCCAGCTTTAAAATTTGGTCTTCCACGCACAAAACTTCATGCATAATACACAATACATAATACATACACAATATTTGCCCTGATTTACAGCCTGGATGAGCCAATTGCCAAAAGTCAAATCTAGTCTGCAAAATTGAGTGGACAGATTTCATAGAAAACTGCATAATGTATGATGGACACAGACAGAGATGTTTATTTTTATTTTTGTACATTCACACTAAAATTCCATCCAGTCAGGGAATGTTGATGAAATTATTTGATAACTTAGAAAATTAAGTTCTCAGCATGCTTTGCATAGGACTGGATAAAGAGAAGCAATGGGAGATACCTTTTTATTTTATTTTATGTACGCATGTCTGTCTTTCTTTCTTTCTTTCTTTCTTTCTTTCTTTCTTTCTTTCTTTCTTTCTTTCTTTCTTTCTTTCTTTCTTCTTCTTTCTTTCTTTCTTTCTTTCTTGGTGCTCTTATTTGGTTTGTGGGTGGCATATATACAATACAGCAACCATGTGATACAAGACTATGCTAATGCCCATATTTTACATGTATTAATTTAGAAAACTGTTTTATCCAAAGTGACTTGTCGAATGAGTGACACAACAAGTGATCTGTCTTAACGAAGCAATGCACACAAAATACAACAACGTTTCAGACATTGTCTAGACAAGCAGTTAAAGTGGAGCATAAGCAGGACTATTACTTGTTCAAAAAATGTACATGCTAAATGTGCGATGCTAGTTGTTAATTTGAACTGAAACAGATCAGATTAATTAGTTCCAGAGCCACCACTCACATGTTGAAATTATTTGGGACAGATTAATATTGTTACAACTAAACTTAATATAAAGCATGAATATAACGCATGAGTCCTTTGGCATTTCTTTTTTTTTTTTTTTTTTTTTTACTTGATGTCATCACAATGAAAAGACTTACTAATTTCTTCTTTTGTATTCCACAGAAAAAACTAATAAATAAATAACAGCAAATAGGTTGACATGAGGGTGAGTAAATAATGACAAAACGTTAACTTTTTTGGGTGTACTATTCCATAAAATAGCCTATTACAGTTGCTGTTTCTGATTTGCTCAACATGTCACTTGCTGAACAGAGGATGTTGCTCTTGAAACTGTGCTAGATTAACATGTCTCAATGGGTGCAAGATATGGGTGCAAGAGAAGGGCAAATGAGGGAATGGCTTTTGTGAGATGAGGACAAAAAAAGATCAATACCAGTTTCTTCAAAATTGCACTAGAAAGCTTATGAGAGTCCCGGCTGTATTCATTCTACACCTTTCCCTACTCGACTTCACCCATTATAATCATCGCATTTCTAGGGCGACTGAAAGCGCTTGCGATCCCTCCCTATGATTTCTGACATCTAGCCCGCCACTTTTCCAGTATTTTACACATGCTTTATCTGAACTGAAATGCAGAGTAGGAGGCTATTTTCCAATTGCTCATCTCCATGGTGTTTTTATTTGTTAGAGATGCAAGACAATTTGCACAAGTACAGAGATATCAGTCAGTTCATCTTTTATAGCTTATTTTTATATCTTTAATACATTCCCAAAATAATACAAGTGTTGACAAACTTATCGTTACAGGTCTAGGTAAAAAAAAGCTCACCTTAAAGTCTGTATGATATTCTTTATGTTCATCATGTAGATGGGACTTTGGTTCCCCATTCAATGTAAATCTGTACAATTTATTGCATTCATATTACAGCATCAACAGTTTCATTCTCAAGGTTAGGGGTTTGTTCACTGTGTAAGAATATATGGTTAGTAGTAATATTTTGCTGACCTAAAACACCTCTAATGAGGCAACTGGGTCAATGACAAATAAGAATGTCCTTTATAAATGAGGAAAAAGGTTCCTAAAATCCAATTCAACAGCTACCAGGAGTCAAAAAAGCTTGTACAAGCAAAACAACATTAATACCTGTGGCTCCTGACAATATTTTGAGGTCTTATGAAGTGAAATGATCTGTATGTGCAATAAACTGAACATTATTTACTATACCCCTGAACATTATTTAAATCATAACAGATCTACTCAAGTTACTGAATTAAAACTCACTTTTGGAAGTGGCTGAATCAATCCAACTCTAAATGCTCCAGTGCACTGGGGTTTATTATCATATGATGCATGTTTTCTGTCAACTCATCCAGATAAATAAATAGATACATTTCACACAGAAATGGATGAATGACAACCTATTGCACAGAGCACAAATCTTTGACCTCTGACAAATGCAGAAAGATAACTTGATCTTCACTTGCTTCTTTCAGCCAGGTGAGTTTATGTTTGGAGGAAGATGCTATATGTTTTTCAAGTTGCAACTTGAGCTAGATATTAGTCACCTTACCATTTCATATTGGTTGAAAGCATTTTATGACTAATCTGAACGTTTCAGCTTTACTTAACTACTATATTATTAATCTAAGCTGAAGCCATAGCACATTTGAATTACTGTAGGATCAGGTTAATTGAATCAGTGAATCCCAAGAAATTCAGTCCAGATGAACTAAGCTTACAGTATCTGCTATTGTTAAGTATTTTGGGGATTTCGGGATCTTGTAGGATTTATAGAGCTGTTTAGCCATAACATTAATCTGTTGGACAACCTGGAAGGCTAATTTACCATGGGTTCCTTTGGGAATTCCTAATGGGTTTTAAGAAAATAGTTTTTCGATTTATGAGTGAAATAAAGTTTGTGATTACTAAAGACTTAAAAAGACTTTCGATTGCTTGGCATGCTTTTAAGAAAAGCATTTTTACCAGAACATCATGTGACAGATGCAGCTTGTAGTAGCAACAACTTTTCTGATGTTTATAGGTAGAATTAAAAATGGTTCTCATCAACACATACACATTTGTGAAAATGTATGACTTGATTTGGAACACAGGATTCAAAGTAGATTTCCAAGTCCTTCATTCTTCAAATAATAGAACAGTTTCTTCTTGAAAACTGGTTCAATATGCTATGACACACTCCTGAGTTATTACATAACAGCGATCTAATAAAGAGCTGAAACTGAGCTTGAGGTAAGGGACAAGCATTTATTTTATTTTTGTTGTTTTGTTCTTTCCATTTTGCTTGTCTGTTTACTCTTATAATGTGTTCTTCTGTCAAAGGAATCATTTAGTCAATAATGAACATTTTATTAAAATGTACTTTCCCTGTGGCCATTAAAGATATAGTTTGTTTCTTCATAAGAACAGATTAAATCAATTTAGCATTACAAAACTTGCTCACCAGTAGATCATCTGCAGTGAATGAGTGCCGTCAGTCCAAACAGTCCAACAGCTGATAAAAAAACAAACAAAAATACATTTCAATTGTCCTAAATTAATCTACATGACTTCAGTCCATCCCTTTTGTTAAAAGAAAAACTGTGATGGGACTGTATGCAAGAAACAAATCATCAAGGCATTTTAAGTTTAAACCGTCACTTAAGATACGAGTCCATAATCCATATATACACTACCTCCGGTGAAAAAATAATCATCCCGTTGTCCTCTAACATCAAAATCCACCCACATATTAGTTTAGAACTGTCTTGGACTGCTTTCACTTACAGTATAAAAGGTGCTCGATCTGTACATATTTCTCTCCTGATTCATGCAATATGACCCTTTCTTTAGAAAATAAATATTATAATAGAGGTCTGTTCTGATGTAGAAACAAACTTATCTAAATCTTGGATAGCCCGAGAGTGAATAAAAAGCTCATTTGAATTTTTGAGTGGACTGTTCCTCTAAAACAGACTTGCTAAAAGGCAATTCAAAGACTCAATTGCTCACTCCACATTATTTGCTGGCAATACATTTTAATATCACAAGACTGATATAGTTATTGTTTATTAATTCAGTTATTTGTTTGTTTAAATGGGTTATATTTTGTACAAGACTTTCGTCTTGTACATGCCATATTGCACCATAATTGCAGGAGAGTCTCAAAAGATTAAAATAGATGTAGTCACTCTCATGAGAACCACCAAAATGTAGTTTTGCCGATGTGGCTTCAAACACAATATGTTTTATTTTATGTGATATATTATAGTAACTGATGCCAAACTTGGAGCAATTTATCTTGAGGTGGCAAGGGCCACATCAAGGACCTCAGTGGAAACAAGAGTTTAACTTTATTGTGTTATCCTTGACAAGGGGTGTGCTGAATGAGTGTGAATAAATCTAAGTGGAAGGAAAGCTTTCAGAGAATACCAAGTACATTTTATTTAAAATAGTGCTCTTTTATTTTCCTTTTGTGTCATATTTGGAACACGACAGCAAAAATAATTGTGATATTACAGGTCTTTATCCATGTAGATTTCTTGTGTTAAATTGTGTGTGTGTGTGTGTGTGTGTGTGTGTGTGTGGCATTGCCACCAAAATATATCCATGATACTGTTGACCTTTGATACCTGTTTCAGATGATACCGAAGCTTTAGGGTTAAACTGAAAATTGTCATCATTTACTTGCCCTCATATTGTGTTGTGTAATTATTTAGAGTCATATAAAAGCATGAACATGAAAGCACATTCACTGTTATCTCAAAATGTAACCTATATATATTCCATAAAATGCTATTATATTCATGGCAAGGATCAATTAAGAGGAAAAGCCTACATGAAAATTTCAGATTAGTTTTCTGACAGACCCCTCTCACACCCCGCCGAAAACACCTCAATTTAATGGTGTGAGAAAATCACTGTGAAATATTTAAATTGTTTGTGTGAGGTGTGGAATATATAATAAGCCACTATTCATCAGGACGCTCTCTGTAATAATTATGGGAGTACTACTCATCTTTGGGTTTATTACTGATTAATTTCACCACCTGTCTTCCTCTGGAACATCCGCATAGAAAAACTAAAATAACAAAATCTACAGTACGTTTCATTATTCAGGCAGGTGATTTGAGCCAGCATAGTGACATTTCTGTCTAACAGGATGAGCCACGGCCAGGCCAGGCAGCACAGAGAACATGTTCACATACATATGACAGCAGCACTGCCTGTCTAGCATGTCTCTGGTTATTGGACACATCACTTCTACCATGGTGAAGCTGATTTCAGTGTTCATGCATCCTGTCATTTGTGTCACGTGACACTTCTCTAGCACGGAGGGCATCTTCAGAGATGATGGGACTGGGTGGAAACTGCTTATGATGGTTGTTTCTCTCTGTCAAAATATTTAAGCAGCACAACTATTAATAAGAAATGTTTCTTGAGAACCAATCTGTATAATAAAACTTATTTCTGAAGGGCCATGTGAAACTAAAGACTGCTGAAAAAATTGCTTTGTATATATATATATATGGTCAGCGAACAGACTGCAGGCAATCTGTGGACTACTGTAGTCTTAGCTGGCAGGAAATTATAACAAAAATATGCAGTTCTTTCATGGAAAAGTATTGTTTGTGGCCCTCATTTTCCATAATGAAAACTGCAGTGCTTGATACAGAGCGGTTTGAGTATTTCTGATGAAGCAACCCACAATGGCTTTTTGACATTATGTTTTTCTCTCTCTCGGTCTCATTAAGACCTGCAGTGGCACCTTGGGAAATGCACCTACAATCGTTTAAGCATTAAATCTAATGAGCCCCAGTCTTTGAGTGGGACGTGATAGGTGAGAAACAAAGGTCATTTAGCTAATTTTGATCAGTCTTTGTGGAATATGAAGTTTGAAGGTGTACACTGTGAGAATTTTTTCTTCTTCTGTCGTTTATGGTTGCTGTTTGTAAGATTGATATGATCTTGTTGAGATCTTGGAGAAAATCTAAAGCAGACAGTGTGGCTAGTCTTGTGTGTCAGGCTATACAATATACATCTCACAAATGACCTAATTACACAATTGCATCATCTTTATGACGGCCTGCTTTATATATATATATATATATATATCCTCCTGAGACCCAGCTATGGAGTTTTTTCCTCTGTAGTGGACATTCTATGCCTTGGTGGAGTTGATGGGTCAAAGGGCCTAGGTGCAATCCTGGGCTCATAGGGATACAATGGAGCCGAAGGGTCCACACTTGGAGGCCCATTCATTGGACGTTGGTGACCTGAAAACCATGGTTGTGCTGACAATGCTGGAGGGCCGATGAGAGATGGGGGATCAGGAGAGGGAGACGGAGCCTGGGTATTTCACAAAATTATGTCATAATTAAAAAAAGGCAATTTCTCCATTTTAGAACTAACGGCAGGTCTCAATAATTATTTTTACTTCACACTGCTAACCAGGTTTTTGTGCTCACCTGACTAAACAGTTCCGCTTGATATTGATACCAGGACATTTTTTGTTGCAAATGCCACTTAATGCTGCTTATTAGACCATCACCATTTAAATACTCACTCTGAACATTTCCAGATGATTTTCCTCACAATATAATACAATTATTTTTCAAAAACAGATGGTTCAAATGAAACTAGTCCAGCGTGCACATTCATATGTAGACATAGCAAGGTTGTATATGTGTGCACGATGTAAAAATAATGCACATTGGCTCGTCTGCTTGAGAAGAACTCGACGGGTTCTCAGTGGTGAATGCTGGATTGCAGGGATGTGAGTGAATGTGTCTCAGGCGGAGAGACAGGGTTAGATGTTGATGGAGTCAGCAGTCATGCGGCGCGTGGTGGGCCGTGCATCGCTCTCACTCTTTCTTTCTACTCACACAGCTGTGACAAAAGCTAGATTGAAAAGAGCTTGACAATCTGCCTGAGATCTGACAGGGCTGTCACAGAATCACTCAACATCCCTTGCATAATTACAGCATTATCTCTGATCCTAGAGACAGTATGAAATGTGCCTGCGAGCAGGGATATCCTCCATTCCAACTGTTTCTTAGCCGGCACAAGCCAAAGTCTGGATGGAAAAACCTTCACAGTAGCTTTCCATGAGAAAATTTGCGGAAAGGGTTACCATGACGACAGCTGGGTTCTAATAGGATTAACTTCCTGCAGTTGCGATGAAAGTATTATCTGTTCAAATGCTTGTTTTGTTAGAGCCGCTGCTGTCTGAAGTTGTGCCATGTCAAGTAGGAGCGAGTGAAAATGTTGCGCATCCATAAGCATATTTGTTCAATTTGATATGGATTCCTTGTGTTGTCATTTCGTACTCTGTAAGTACATTAAACATCAGCAAAACATTTGCCCCAAGAAAGGATTTAGCATTGATATTAATGTCATCTTGATTTCAAATTAAACTGAGGATTTAACTACATCAAAGACATTTGGGGAGCCAAAAGCAGCAGTGCTATTAACTTAACATTTTTCAATGCCACGACAGAAGTTATAATGAGATACTTATTTGAATGTAGTGTGTGTATTGCTGCATTGTGCTACATCGCTTTTTATTATCATTAGTATTTTTTTTTTGTCACACTGTATTTTGAACATGGCTTTATAGCCGTGTGAACTGAGGCAATAATCAAACACTAATTTGGTTCTCATGTAGCATTGGGATATCTGATTCACTTAGTTCTAGCAAGGTATTTTGTAAGGTATGCCCCATCCACTTGATTGTCTCTATGACTCTCTCTCCTCTCCA
Source organism: Oxygymnocypris stewartii (assembly GCA_003573665.1). NCBI lineage: Eukaryota > Metazoa > Chordata > Actinopteri > Cypriniformes > Cyprinidae > Oxygymnocypris > Oxygymnocypris stewartii. Next base: position 1,617,417 of record QVTF01024199.1, read on the forward strand.
CCTGTAGCTGGTGTGTGGTGAGCGCATACACTTGATTGGCTCTCTGACTCTCTCTCCTCTCCACCTGTAGCTGGTGTGTGGTGAGCGCATACACTTGATTGTCTCTATGACTCTCTCTCCTCTCCACCTGTAGCTGGTGTGTGGTGAGCGCATACACTTGATTGTCTCTATGACTCTCTCTCCTCTCCACCTGTTGCTGGTGTGTGGTGAGAGCATACACTTGATTGGCTCTCTGACTCTCTCTCCTCTCCACCTGTAGCTGGTGTGTGGTGAGAGCATACACTTGATTGTCTCTATGACTCTCTCTCCTCTCCACCTGTATCTGGTGTGTGGTGAGAGCATACACTTGATTGTCTCTATGACTCTCTCTCCTCTCCACCTGTAGCTGGTGTGTGGTGCAGATCATACATTGATTGTCTCTATGACTCTCTCTCCTCTCCACCTTAGTCTGGGTGTGTGAGAGGCATACCCTTGATTGTCTCTATGACTCTCTGCTCCTCTCACCACCTGTAGCTGGTGTGTGGTGAGCGCATACACTTGATTGGCTCTATGACTCTCTCTCCTCTCCACCTGTAAGCTGGTGTTTGGTGAGAGCATACACTTGATTGGCTCGATGTCTCTCTTTCTCCCACCTGTACTGGTGTGTGGTGAGCGCATACACTTGATTGGCTCTATGACTCTCTCTCCTCTCCACTGTAGCTGGTGTGTGGTGAGCGCATACACTTGATTGCTCTAATGACTCTCTCTCTCCTCTCCACCTGTTGCTGGTGTGTGGTGAGCGCATACACTTGATTGTCTCTATGACTCTCTCTCCTCTCCACCTGTAGCTGGTGTGTGGTGAGAGCATACACTTGATTGGCTCTATGACTCTCTCTCCTCTCCACCTGTAGCTGGTGTGTGGTGAGCGCATACACTTGATTGTCTCTATGACTCTCTCACCTCTCCACCTGTAGCTGGTGTGTGGTGAGCGCATACACTTGATTGTCTCTATGACTCTCTCTCCTCTCCACCTGTAGCTGGTGTGTGGTGAGCGCATACACTTGATTGTCTCTATGACTCTCTCTCCTCTCCACCTGTTGCTGGTGTGTGGTGAGAGCATACACTTGATTGGCTCTCTGACTCTCTCTCCTCTCCACCTGTAGCTGGTGTGTGGTGAGAGCATACACTTGATTGTCTCTATGACTCTCTCTCCTCTCCACCTGTATCTGGTGTGTGGTGAGAGCATACACTTGATTGTCTCTATGACTCTCTCTCCTCTCCACCTGTAGCTGGTGTGTGGTGAGAGCATACACTTGATTGTCTCTATGACTCTCTCTCCTCTCCACCTGTAGCTGGTGTGTGGTGAGCGCATACACTTGATTGGCTCTATGACTCTCTCTCCTCTCCACCTGTAGCTGGTGTGTGGTGAGCGCATTCACTTGATTGTCTCTATGACTCTCTCTCCTCTCCACCTGTTGCTGGTGTGTGGTGAGCGCATACACTTGATTGACTCTATGACTCTCTCTCTCCTCTCCACCTGTAGCTGGTGTGTGGTGAGCGCACTGGTGCCGTTGTACTGTGGCAGCCGTCACATCATCCAAGTGGATGCTGCACACTGGTGCTGGTTGAGGAGAGACCCCCCCTACAATCATGTGGATTGTAAAGTGCTTTGGGTGTACAGCAATACACAATAAAGCGCTATATATATGCACCATTCATATTTTACACTTTTTTTCTAGAAAAACATTTTGTTAAATTCTGCAAAAATCTTAGCAGAACTTTTGAGTGCTTAATTTAATAAGGACTTCAGTTCATCTTTGTATGTAATTTCATAATTATTTATATTGTTTTGGTTGGTTAAAATTAACTGCAGACTGCACTGATACGCATTTATTGTACACTAAAACACTAATATAATTTGTATTACAATTTTATTGTCATGTATAAAATATATATTTTAGTTACACTTGATGGTGATCATTCAGTTTAGTGCTTTTAAAATATATTAACTATAAATGTAATATTGAATAACAGATTATAGTTAAAACTATAATCAAGTACTTTACACGTGCTTTGGCGTGTTATTCAATACATCAAAATAAGTATTTTAAAAGATGACAAAAGACTTAAAACATTATTTAAAATGTATATTTTAATTTGACATCGTTACAAAGTGTACTTGTTTAAAAGTGCACTTAATTTTATTTGGAAACATAACCATAGTCTTTAAGTATACTTAAGTTGCCTTTTGTTTTTTTAATAGTGCATTATCTGCAATACAATACTATATATTTTAAAGGGCTCATTTAATAGAACACACAAGCACCTTCTACACAATGGTGTAGCCAACTACTAACTTGAGAAACTTCAGAAGCTTCCCTAACACTGATCACAGCACAAACAGTTTACAAAAAAAGGTGAAGAGTGATGAAAAATAAATTGTTTTCCACAGCTGATAACTAATTTAATAGATATCTATATAAAGTCTTGACCTTTGGCGATTGAAGTCTTTGGAGCTCTACGGAACAACATTCTCTCTTTGTGTGAATAGCTGTGGTTCATGTAAGAGTCAGCCAAGCTGAATTGAATGTATCTTTCAAGGTAACTTTAATAGGTTCACAGAAATGAAATATCTATATATCAGTGGCGGCTGCTGATCTTTTAAAGAGGGGAAGCTCATTTTCAGCCTAAATCATAAAAATTGTCCATTTATTTATATGTAAATTCTGCCCTACGTTCCTTTTCAAGAAAATGCTCTGTAACCCTGTCGTACCAACTAGGCGTCTTTTCCAGTGACTTGACCAGTGTCCTCTCAATGGCCAGCAGAGCTAGGCTGCTTAAACGGCCTTGGCCCATTGTGTTACGGGTGTAGGACTTGAGCCGCTTTAAACAGGAGAAGCTCCTTTCTACACCTGCAGATGTAGCTCCAATTGTTGCCACTAATGAGAACAGTTTGTAAAGCTGAGGCATTGCACTGTCCAACTCCATGTCTTTAAGGAACACCAAGTAATCACACAGCTTTCCCCTGTTACTCTGCAAGTCCTGATCTGAATACAGGACTTGAAGTTCAGACCTCAGTCTCCCTGAATCAAAGTGATGGCCATAACTTTTCAGGACACTTTGGAAGGCCTCCTCTGGAAATGCTTGTCTCATGTCATCAAATTTCCCTGGATTGACTAATTCTAAGAAAAGCATACTTTCCAAATTTGAAAAACGTCGAGGAATCTGCTCCAAGATGTTATCAAGGATGGCCATGTACAGATTTCTGTAGCGCTCTTGGGGATCCTGCAATTGGGTCAGACGGCGCTTTCTCATGGGCTCATCTCTTGGGTCTGATGTGAGATCTGCTGCTTTGGCATAAACAGCTTGGAAAGCCCCCTCTGACCTCTTCTCTTTGACAAATGCAAGAAGAGACTCAATTCTTTTCTTGCAGTAAAGAACATCCATCGCTCTCTGCTGGACAATATCAAAGACCACATCAGTCTCAGAGAAGATTTGTTCATATGTGTACAACATGAACACAAACTCAAAATCCTCCAGTTTCCTCACGAAGCCTTTGGCACAATCCAGTGTATCATCATCCATTGTCGTATCTGCAATGATGTTATCAAATGTCTGCAGGAGGCCATCATAATTGTTTGCCACAGTGCTCACTATCCGTGATGTGAAATTCCATCGAGTAGGAGCGTTTCTGGGCAACCTTGAGCAGCCTGCAGACTCCAGAAAAGACGTCCTCTTTGTGGATTTTGAGAAAAATGTGGCAAACCCAGAGAGTGATGCAAAAAAAATTCTGCACTCAGGCAAGCATTTGGCCCCCTGTGACAGCACCAGATTCAGTCTGTGTGCATAGCAATGCACAAACATTGCACTGGGGGCTATTGCTTTCACTTTGGCCTGCAGACCATTGAGAGCTGAAGCCATGACAGCAGCCCCATCATAGGTCTGTGCCACAAGCTTATCCTTAAAATTGTAGCCCTGCATGTTCTCATTTAAAACATCAAAAACGGACTGAGCTCCTGAATTTTACCTGCACTATCCACATAGCGAACAATGACAGAGAGTTGGGCACGGCAGGATATATCAGTGGTTTCATCCACCTGCCATCCAAAAAAGGGAGCATCCTGAATTTCATCTCTGATCTGATCAGAAATGGTGGCTGCAAGAGCAGAGATCAAGTCATTTTGAATAGTGTGTGACATACCAGAAAACACAGTTGAGGACTCGAATTGTGTGGACAGGACAGAGTCATATTTAGCTAATGTTTCTGTGAACTCTCTGTAATTCCCCTTGTTGGATGATTCACTACTCTCATCATGTCCCCTAAATGACAGCTCCTGCCGGCCAAGCAAGGATGTCACATCAATAAGGCGGTTTAGGAAGGCCCTGTTTTGTTTAACAGTTTCATTATGTTTAGCCACTTGAATGCGAGCACCTTCATTGATTGCATGCTCAACCCTGATCCTGCCCATGCAACTTAATCTTGCACATGCACTCACATGTTCATTGCTATTTTCATGCCTTTTATATGCCCTGTCAAAGTTTGACAGATCTCCAAACCCCAATTTTGACCAAACAACACATCCATGAGATGGTTTCATCAAGAGACATGGCCAGCAGTACATTTTCTTTTTCACAGCACTTCCAGTCAGCCAGCTAACTTTGTCATACCAGGAGAGCTGAAAAGACCTGTTACTTTTCCCTATCTTTTGCACTAAATCAATCTTAGGTGTTGATCTGCCCTGCTGTTTAATTCTAAGTTTCTCCTCGTAAGGAAGACTTTCTAATGGCTTTGCCAAAATCAGGTCGACAATATTAGCACTGTCTGCCATCGTGTGCAGTTTGCTAGCTGGCTAGTTCAGACTATATGAATTAATGAACAAACGATCTAATATATATATATATATTTAACTCAACGGGAGGAAATGTGGGAATTATGTTAAGCTGAAACAATGAATGTGGTGTGAAATTGTGTGAAATATACGATGAAGGTTGCAGCAGTTTGTCTTTTGACTACACATGCAAAATCCGCGATGGGACTGAGTTGGAAATGGAGACACAGAGTGATACGCGTCATAATCTGAAGACCACGCCCACGCCCACACCAACCGTCTCTTTGCATTGCGAGAAGCTGCCGCCTCCTTGTCATTTATTTATAACAAAAAAAAAAAAAAATGGCTAAAAGCTGATATGTGACAATGTGTATAGCAAACAAGCTAAAAAAATTAAATAAAAACGTTTTTATAAGCTGTCGACCCCAAAAAACGAGCGTTTTAGGACATAAAAGTGGATTAAAAAGAGATGACAGACCCTCCAATCATCACGCAGACGCTCGGAGTCCGGGCCAACCCACTCCTCCATTCATCCCAGAGACGCTGAGCGTCCGTGGGCGGGACATAATCGCAGCATTATCCAATGACCGTCTTGTTTCTAAGCACTGAAAAAAACTGTTTAAAGCAGCCCCATTGAAGTCAATGGACGCTGGGCTTCAACAGAGTAATGCACTGTACGCTACGGGAATGAATGAGAAGGAAATCGAGTCAGCCGACCTAAGTAGCTGATTCTGAACGAAATTGTTTTCGTTCGAGATGAACGTGTTTAACGCAATTTTAGTCAATAAAATGTTAACATAATAGTACATATATTTGACCATTCATTTTTTGACAATTATAGGGGAAGCTGAGCTTCCCTTGCAGTCTTAAAGAAATCGCGTCTGCTATATATGTATATAAACAGAAAACAAACTGAGAGCCAGAGAGATCTGCAACAGGGAAGGAGAGCATTTTTATTAATTTTTTTACAAACTTTCTTATAACCTTAAGTTTCAGCTCTTGCTAAATCTGCCTGTTAAGTTGTGACATGCTACATATTGTTTCCAGGTTAAAACTTCTACTCATTTCAATTGAAAATACAATTGGTTCATTGAATAAAAAGCCTCATAGGCCTAATTTGCTGAAGATAACCAGACTTCCCCGTTTGCCTGAGGCTATGGATTACAAGTAATAAAGTTGTAAATAATATTTACATAGTAATATATAATATAGTTCAGGATCTTGCACAGATTGATTGTTTTGCTTCATATGACCTCAATATATCATCAGAAGCCATTAAAGGCAGGCTAAGCTATTTCTGGAAGCCAATGTTGATATTTGAAATCACCATTACAAACACGATCCTACCCCAAGTGTCTCACCCCTATTTTAATAGCTCCGCCCCACACATACATAGCCTACGCAACCAGGCAACGATTAGTTCTGTGAAACAAAGCAAAACCAATGTTTCACCGTGCCTCATTATAATTAGTGATGTAAGTCATTATAATTAGTGATGTAACTGGATGCTGCACAGTGCGACAAATCTGACCATGGTTTCAGCAAAAAACTTCTTTACTGTTCTACTGAAGAAGAAAAAGAGTATACATATACATCTCGCATGGCCAGAGGGAGAGTTAATTACCAGCAAATTGTCTTTTTTTTGGGGTGAACTATACTTTTAACCAGATAGCTATTAGCAATTTTTGACATTAAATTATATAACTTGTCTTAAATTACAAGTTATTAACAGGTTATTACCAGTTGCAAAAGAAAACGCATGTGTATAAGTATTGGATCCGTGAAATAGGTCTTGTGACAGCAGCCTAATAAAGCTGCGCCTTCTGTCATTACGGTTAATCAAACTAAAAAATATAGCTATTATAGTTATCATCCTTGGTGTGAACTCACAGGGAATGGTCTTATAACATTATAACAAACATTTTCTCAAAGTTATGAACAAACATTCTTCCACTATGTTAAAAGATAAAATAGGTGATTGTCTTCAGAAGCATATTTTTTTATGGTGGTTGAAAATCTCTTCATATCCCGATAGCAATTTATTAAGTTAAGTGGTCTAAATGTATTTATATTTATTTATATATTCTTTGGAAGGCTTAGAACCAAGAAATGTCTTGTTCTGAGGATTTTTATTCACTTTCCTACATGCCTGTCAACATGTATTAGCATACATCTGCACACCTGGTTCACACAGATATGAAATACCTTCCTGGTATTGTAGTACTTTAACTAACTGTACTATAATGTTTTCTTACTGGTGAATGACACACGATGTATTAGTATTATTGTCTCTGGTCATCTGGTCTGTTCGCGTTCATGCGTTCAGGAGGCGTGGCTTTGGATGAAGGTTAGGGAGGGTGGGACGTTCGCTTTAAGTACTATCAGGCTAAAGTTAACATTTTCCAAGATCTCCTACTGCACCTTTAAAACTAACAGTTATCTGGTATTTAAAGGGGTCATATGACATTACTAAATATAACATTATTTTGTGTATTTGGTGTAATGCAATGTGTTTATGCGGTCTAAGGTTCAAAAACACATTATTTTCCACATACTGTACATTATTGTTGCTGCTCTATGCTCCGCCTTTCTGAAAAGCGTAGATTTTTACAAAGCTCATTCTGAGAAGCAAGGCATGCTCTGATTGGCCAGCTATCCAGTGCATTGTGATAGGCCGAATACCTCAAGCGTGTAACAGAAATGTTACGCCCCTTACATGTTGTGACACCGTGTCCCGGCACGTCAACACAAAAACAATAAAACCCACTACAAACGAGAGATTTCTTGCATTCATTGATGACCTAATTACTGATTATAGTGACTTATACTGTCTTGTTATGCATCACGTTGCATTGTGTCACGTAAACATACATGACCATGTCTGCATTTGTGATCAGAGAAACGACAAACAACAAGCACTACTCTACAGAGCTCAAAACTTGCGTTTGAATAGTCAGTGGCAAATTATTTAATTACGAAAACATACTTACAGGTTGTGAGTCAGAAACGCCAGACTGTCCTTGTAATGTTGGAATTGCCCCACTTTATAGAAACAGCCTTTGAGCATAACTGGCAGGCTACTCCCAATGCACTGCACACACTCTAACATTTGAGTTGAACTGTTCTGGAACAGTGTTGTAAAGTAGTAAATAACAATAGGCTGTAAAACAACTTAACCACTGATTTCTAGTTGTGTCCTCTTTTGGAAGCCCAGACAAAGTACTTTCGCTTTCACAACGAAACACAGCGTCTCCACGACATGGCGCCGGCGGCAGCAACAATAATACAGCGAGAATAATAGTTCTGCCTTCTTTCTTTGCGTATACATTCGGGCGGTGTTTTACAAATTTTCCCACACTGTGACAGACATGTGGGGGTGTGTTTGAATGAGCCATTTTAGGAGGGCGTGGACGAGTCTTAACTTTTATAAAGAAGATCTCTTTGGTTTTGAGACTTTAGTCTTTGACACTTAGGGTCCTCATCTATGTACAATCAGCTAGTTACACTCCAAAGATAATGGGAAACTTGAAATCAAATCAGATGACCCCTTTAATGATATTCTCAAAAATTACTAGACAAACTTTGTTTTTTTAACTTTTTCATGGGATGTTGTTTTCCAAAATAGTTTAATTTGATATTTACGTTTAGTAATTTTTTAATGTTTCCTCTTGTTTCAGATCCTTCAGAAAACAAAATGATACAATGATGCAATAAATTATAAAATGATAAATGATAAATTGTGAAATTACATGATTCTTTAACTTAAAAAAAACATTTTAAATGTCCAGAGAACATTCAGAAATAGCGTTTTCATAACTTAATGGTATTGTTAGCAGAAGGAAACTGTTATAATTTGTGGTCGCTGTCTGGACATTTAGCCTAACTTACTCTTTTTTTTTGAGTTTTTGATCTACTCAGGACTCGGCCAGGAGCATCAGCATAGACAAACAAAAGCAATGAACTCGATACACGCTTGCAGTGTTTGACAGCAGAACAGCAGCAGCAGACGCTGGACAAGGTTTCGCCTGGATAATAGCAGCATCTTATACAGCCGTTTATTCTTTCTGTCAGCTGACGTAGCTGCTAACAGGACATTGAGCATAATAGGGTGTCTATATACAAATAATGTTCTAACTCACTTACTGCTTTATTGATAGAGGGCTAAGAGACTTTCACACCGTCTGATAGCACAGCACAGGTACTTCTCAGCCGTCTTTGAATTTCATGATTTAAAGCTCTGACCTGTGCCTTCAGGGGAAGAATTTCTTAAAATTGTTCTCCTCTGTGGTTTCCTGCCATCTCTATAAAAGACACCACAGTGCTTGACTCGATCAGTAAGCTGTGAGGAATTATATAACATACTTACATTTCCAGCTCTCATTTCACCCATATAAATGAAAAACCTCATTGCTCAAACCTCAGTGTTTTTTTTTTCGTGGGTCATAATCCCTCTATTTCTCTCCCTCCAAGGGCCGCGCCTGTGTCCTAAGATATGAGTGGAAAAAATCCAGTCATATAACACAGACTGCTAATCGGGGCAATCTATTTGTGATTATCCTTCACAAATTACACAGCAGAGCATCTTGCTCTTACTCTTAGAAGAAATTATTCGGAAATGGCCTTCTATTTTTCTTTTTTTTTTCTTTTATTTCCAAGTGAAGCCATTGAAGAGCCAAAAGCAATTTTGGTAACAGCGACTTCTCTGATTGCTAGATCATTTGATCTTGTAGTTCTCCACCAGGAATTATTCAAAACATGTTTTGTAGCCAAGTTGAATTGATGCTGCTTTGTATACAGTATATTTCGTAACAGTTTCAAAGCTCATCATAGGTGGTTGTGGCTAGAAGGTATGCAGCAAAAACCAGAAGCTAACAATAAATACAATTTTGTGGCGATTAGATTTTGTTTTATTAACATCTACACCCACCCCAATCATAAACCTACCTTAGGGTTTGTCTTAGAGTTACTTGTGTGTACTGTAATTATGCATCATTTATTGTTATTGAAATAGTACATGTGACATGTGTAACAAGGACACCTTAAAATAAAGTGTTACCAAAAAAATGTAAAAAAAAAATGTAAATATCCTTTTTACTCCAAGAATCCTGCTGTTGTGGTTTATTACTGTTACTTGCACATTATTAATTTGATATGACTCATCTAATCATTGAATCAAATTTTTGATTTTGAAATATCAATTATACAATAAAGCAATAAACTATTTGAAACATACACTCAATTTTACACTTATCATGTACTTGAACCAATCTATGTATTAGAAGGTGTTGGCTTAAAACAATGGCAATGTTCAGTAAATGGAATAAAATATTACCACGTTATAATACAATATAATAACCATTAATAGTCCCACTTTATATTAGGTGGCCTTAACTACTATGTACTACTACTATGTATCAAAAATAAGTACACTGTACTTATTGTGCTCATATTGTTTTGCAAAACACTTTTGATGCTATTTCTGTGGGATATGGGTAAGGTCAGGAACAGATTTGGTGGTATGGGTAGGTTTAAGGGTGGGATAAGGTGTAAGTGATGGGTTAACAGTGTAATTATAAATGCAATTGCATACATTAATTACAGATGTAATTACATAGTTTAAAAAAATGTATAAGTACAATGTAAAAACATGTATGTACACAATAAGTTCATTTTATCAAAAACATAATTTCAATCTAAGTACATAGTAGTTAAGGCCTCCTAATTTAAAGTGGGACCCAATTAACAATCCATCTGCCAAAAAATGCAGTTACTGTAGTAATTAGCTTAACACATTTCACTGCTGCCCAGTCACATGTGCGCGATTATCAGAAGAAAAAAATAAAGGCTTTGCACATGACTTAATCACATTTTTAAATCAGAACTTTGTAAAAAAAAAAGAAAAAGATTTTCCAATAATAATACATTTTAAAATGAGCTGTTAATTATACCACGAGAGGAAAAAAAGAGTCGTCCGGGGTCATTGAACAGCAGTAAATGTATTTCTGGTAATTTCTCTGAGGGACATTAATTTGAGAAATGAAAGTTGAAGTTGAGATGAGGGAATGGATTAGACTAAAAGCTTTTTCAGAGAGCAGAACGAGGTTATGAGCGGAAACTAGGTTCGTCTGGATCTTTCTTTTTATATTTGCCCAGCAAGTGAGCCGCAAAGAAACCGAGAGAATACAGGGAGAAGAAATAGAAACGAGGAATTATTTGCTGAAACGAATGGCGCTAATGCTCCATCCAGTTCAAGTCAGAAAGTCTGCATTTACAGCTTTCAGAAGGGTCAGGATGGTCGAGTTTAGGAGTTAACCTGCTAATCTAGACTTAAAGACTTATATAAAAATTGTTAATAAAAACGTATCTTGAGACCCCATTGATTCTGTTCTATTATGTTGCTTTTCTATAGTTGTAAAAGCAAGACTACATGTTATCAGTGTCAAGTGGACATGCACCTAATGACATAGGGTGAAATGTACTTAAGATGTACCTGTTTGGATAGGGTAGTTAGTAAGGGTAGTTAGTAAAACTTCTGGATAGTCCACTTTAACATAATAACATAATAAGAGTAAGTAACTTTGCAACTACATGACAACTACAGTCATTAGAGTACTTTTTAGATGAATAGAAACATACATATCAATATAAAAAAGCAAATATAAATAAAACATATTCCATTATTTGATATCAACATGAAGTCCATTAAACATAACATTACACAGGGTTTCCCAAACTGGGTTTAATGTAAGAAATGCAGTTAGTTTGTGAGCTGATTAAAGATCTATAATAAAAATGTAAAATAAAAATAAATTATTTTAAAATGAAAACAATTGAAACGAAACTCTTGAACACTGAAAGTATATATACATTTAATTTGTTTACCTTTGTGTCGTCTAAGAACTGTGGAAATGCAAATCTCTTGCTATAGTTCTAAAATATAAACTTCTTTAAGGGGTTTAGCTGGCAAACATGCCTACAGTCTTCCAGGTTTGAAATATTTGTTTGCCCTGAGTTACAGAACCAACAATTCATTTTAGAAGCATGGTTTGCAAATTTATTTACATCGCTATTCTATATTGTGAATAGTGAAGGCTAAATGATATGACACACAGTAGGAGTTTTGGAAAGGGAACTTTAAATGAGAATTAGGGAATTAGGGAAAGTCAAAAAGTATGAATTATATACTTATATACTATTATATACAGCCATTTTTTTATAATATCATGTAGTATATAAAACAAAAAGTAACTGTAATCTGATTATGAGCATTTTATAACGTAATATAATCCAATTTCGAGTACTCAGTTTTTGGAATCTGATTACGTAATCATTCAGCACTGCTTACAGGTCTGAAGTGTCTAAAGTTAACTATCACAATAAAGTGTACATTTGAAACCTTTTGCAGGGATTATTTATCCACTGCACCTTGGTTGTTAGACTTACTTGTTGATAAACAAATCTAACAGTCAATGGAAAGCTAACAGTAGAGTTGCCATGTTATACCATCAGAGCATCATTCAATGGAGCGTGGGGTGAGTAGAGATGAAGCAAGAATATCCCAGAATAACCCGTTGAATGGAACTGAGCATAAATGCGTCCATTTATCCAAGGTTGCGATCTGAAATGATTGTATTAGAGACACTTTCGAGTCATATTTATTGTGTGGGCTAGCTAATAACATGTGCGTGGCGGCACAGTGCTCTATTGTAAAGGGGTGTATCAATCAGATGTTTAGCGTGAGGTCAGATAAAGATGTGCCTGTGTATGTGGATATGCTCTTGTGCATTCCTAATGGCTCTCGGGCCGTGAGTTAAGACTTCTGCTCTCAATATTAATCAGCCTCAGTTATTGCTGGGAATTTACATTATTGATCAAGGGGGTGGCAGGCGGAGACGAATGCAATGAGCCAGTAAAAAAGATAAACATCAGGATAGCAGCTCCGATCAATCATCTCATTCTTCTTCTAATTTCCCTCTGGATGTCAGAAGCACTAATGAAGCACTACAGGCATCCACTAAAAATAAAAAAGGGCTCATAAAACTGTAAAATGTACTGTTTTAACTGTTAAAATTGCTGGATGCTGCATTAAAATGTTTGCACTCTAATAATTAGGTGGAGTCGCACACAGATGTAACTAAATGCAGTTTCTCGTCAGGAATAAATAATAATAATAATACAAAAAATATACTTAAAAACAATTATATATAAGAAAAAATATATATTTGAAATACTTTATTTATTTTATTTTACACATTCAAAGTTCCTTGACTGCTGGCTGATTTTATATGTTGTTAAGCTTTTCTTCAAATAATATATAATAATCACACATCATTACCACAAATCCATACTATCATACAGTATAAGACCCTGATCAGATATTAATTTCATAGCCCAGCTTTGGAATAAACTTTTGGAATAAATATCTCCTACTCTCAGCCTTTCTTATCCGCCAAATTGATAGGAAAATGTCTGTATGAGATGGTGTCTATGCACATCAAAGACTGACAAATCTGCCATTCTTACATCTATAAACCCAGGTCAATTGTGTGGTTTAGTAACTTGCCGTGTCGGCGGGGGATCACTGCACATCCGGAGGCAAAGCGTGAGTCAGCCGGGAAAAGCTCACATGTTCCTCACCGTTCTTGATCTCTGTGATTTGTCTGCACAGTGAGAGCTGAATGGGTCGGGAAACTCACCTCTATTCCCTGTCAAAGATGAGTACTTCTAACCACTCTACATGCTCTGGCCTCCGGCCCCCATCAATTCCTTCATCTTACGTGAGAGAGAAAAATAGATTGAAAGCGACAGAGAAAAAAAGGCCATTTGACATGGGTAAGCGTTTTTTGTAGAGCGTTAAAAATCTAAAGTAAGACCAAATATCAAATTTCATACAGTCTCAATCAGACTGAGCAAATCACGACACTTTTTAACAGTTCATTTTCTTTTGCACAAAGGCCATGCACATGCTGTAGCTTTCTACTTTTCACATTCTCCCCTGAAAGATCTCGATAGTGACAACTTTCATTAAATCTTTATTATCTTTAAGGTAGTAACTAGTAGTACTCTGTACATATTCACAATGATAATTTAAGTGATTCGTTCCTGCATATGGTTGTAAAGGTAAATCTCAAAAAGAATGATAATTAAAAAGAAAACTATAATAAACACCAATGAACAATAACATTCTGTTTATTATAATCATGAACACATTTTTTTTTTGTCTTCTGATTTAAATGCACAAGCTCTTTAGTGCTGGATGGATTCCTGCTATCACAGAATTAGCTCATTTTAATAATACATTATGAACTTTAATTAACAACCACAACAACAATATAGTCAAACAACAAGAAATTCTAGAAAATGAATAAAGGAAAAATAAGGATATCCTGAGTGTGAAGCTGTGATGCCTGAAAAAAATAAAATTAAAAAATTAAAAACATGCAGTACATTTGAGAATATGGTGGAACATACGGGTAATCAACACTGGAAGCTGCTGGTACTTTAAGTATGTTGGGTCTTAAGGGTCAATATTTGCACAAGTGAAATACGTTTCCCAGACTTCATACTTGTTAAAGAAGCCATGGCGAAATGAAGATCCATGACAACTCGCCAGAGACAATTAATAGAGCCCCTTTCTCTGAGTGGGCCGATGAGACAGGGTTAAGTCCACCGGGCCTCTAATTAGAAAGCTGTATGGGCTGAGACCAAGGAGCTCACGCTCAACCCACACGCCACTTAATCCTCATTAAAACTACTGCATCATCACAGTAAGAATTTCAACATGTGGATTTCATCATTTGAATTAGCATTACTCAATGTCCATAATGCACGTTAATAATTAATCCGATACGGATAATCACCATGCGGAGCACAGCTGTGCAACCAATATAATTAAGGACACATTAAATGGTATCATTGTTTTCAATAATGCCATTTGCGTTAATCAAACAGTTCTGCTAAGGCTTGTGTGGATATCTAATACAGTAGGGAACATTATCAGTGCACTTTTCACTTAACAATATATATATATATATATTTCTTGACCAAGATTTTCTCCACCCTTGCTTTTGCACTAAACCTTTCTCCACCATGATGGTGGTGATGTATTGATACATTTTAGTTCTCTTTCAATGATGTTTCATCAATAGCCTACTTCAGATCCTTGTATCGATATGACATTTACAACTGTGGTCGATATGAGTTTTTAGACATATTTTTGGATGGTTTCCACAAAATGTCAGATGTTGTGGCTGTCTTCTTGGAACTATTAAAACAGAAACAGTCTTTAGACAAAGTATGTGAAAAAAGTCTTGAGTGCTTGACCAGTCTTTATGATTGCAATGTGACATATTTTGGAATGCAGTGATGCTCAAAATTAAAATCGAGTAGCTAGAAGCCTCTGCATTCATATTTTGGTCTTAACATGAGTTGTCAACTAAGGCTTGAAAACTAAAAGTCAACAGCTCTGACAACCAACAAATATAATTTTAGATAAAGATGAACTCTGAACACAACAAAACAACTAAGGCACTTAAAATGACTACAACAGCATTGTAAATCAGAAAACTGTTGGAACAAAACAATCTTTGTTTATGTTCCAGTGCATAAAGTGTACTGTAAGAGCAAGCATAGTACTGGACTTACAAAAGCCCCGTTTCCACCGCAGCAACATTCCCAAGGAGCTACACTTTGGGCCGATACTCTGTGTGTTTCCACCGCAGGAACCAGGATCTATATAAAGTTCAGGGTAAAAAAAAAATTCCCCTCAGAAAGTCCCTGCTCCTGAGGTAGTACTTTTTCAAAGGTCCGGAACATTCGGGGTAGGATTTGGGCACTGAACATGCTGACTGGTTGAGTTGACGCAGCATTGTATTTCAACCACCATATAAAAAAGTTCCTGGGACAAATCGTTCTAGGTAATTTCAGTGAAAAAGTGACATTTTTAAATGTTAGAGGAAGTCAAGAAAATTTCAAAAGAATTCACTCTATTTACTCTCTATTTTACTCTATTGACTCTGATTTTAATTAATGACAATACATAAAAAAATTATACTTAATTAATTAAAAAGCAAGGTTTTTCAGGAAGTTGAACTGGAGTGATATTAAGTGAAATTTACTGAATTACAACTGAAAGAAATTCAACACAGCTTATGTGAAATTAGGTGGTGTTCTACCCTGTTCCACAAAAGCTAACTAAGCTAAGTTACATAAGCTAAACTAAGCCCATGGTTGCCAGGTCTGCGAAACAAAACCAACACAATTACCATTCAAACTTGCCCAAAACTAGCCCAATATTGTTACTCCTCCATCAAAACAACATTCCTTTTAAGATTGCTTAACAACCTGCAGCTACAGTGAAACAGTAGCCCAGCTGAAATAGACTGTATTGTTAGCACTAACTTCACCCACTATTGTCTGGTTTAGCCAGATACAATGACATAAGAAACCTGAATCCAGTAACAGGAGCAGTGGTGTGGAGAGTAAAGGTGCAGTCACATTTATCATTGCTCTTTAAAATTGAACAAGTAAAATCCAATCATTTTAACAGCAATCTGGGTGAGAGTTTCTTGTGGGGGTTGAAAAGAGTTCAGTGCAGATTTCGCAAGTGGACATGCAAATTCACCTGCTATTAACCAACAAAAAGCTGCTTGGTATGAAAGAGACTTATTACTATCCAATAGTCAATGGACCTTTTTTGCCTATGACATTTTAAAATCCCCTTTCTCAAATCAGACTGTTTTGAGATTCCTGCCAGAATGACGTAGTTCTACACAGGCCGCTCCCACGATATTTGATTGACAAGGCCCTGAGTAAGCTGTAAACAGTCCAACCGCCATTGTGTCAACTCCAGTGCAGGGGAAAACAAGAATATCTCCGATAAAGCGATTGAGGTGTTTTGTTGTTGGATTTAATAATGAACATAGCAGTTGTTGTTTACTCCCGACATCTGAGCCATTGAAGATCCAGAGGATTAACGTTACTTTTGTTTTTGAAGTGTATGTGCCTATCCCGATGTTCGCGCGAATCATTCGTAATCCAGCTTCATCTACAGAAGAAGTGAGTTTAAGGGTATTTTATGAATCTTTACAAATCGCCTAATATGTGCTAGTTAGCAAGTTTCGCGGCTGAAGTTTACAGTCTGCTCATCACCCCACGGAAGAGGGGCGGGATTAGCAGAGCTCATTAGCATTTAAAGCAACATGAAAACAGCTCGCTGAAAACAGAGTTGATTTTGACAGGTTAAAAAGGGTGTATTTTACACCACCATTGAGACATTTTAACCAAAGTATGTTACAGATTTTTCATTAAGATCCTAAAGTATCATATCAACTTGTGGAAAATGGCATCCAATGACCCCTTTAAGGATAGCAGACACAACCAAACAGAGTTTAAATTCTCCTTTTCCCAGCTCCATACTTTACCCTATACCCCATTGCAGATCTGTTCAGAGAGGCATTTATTGTAAATAAAATGATAAAAATGTCTGATAAGTGGAAATAAAGTATCTAACAGTATTTGATAAGCCTATAGTTGAAGTTGGATGCGGTGTCCACTCCTGTAGATGTAGGGGTGGGGTAAGTCCCAATAATGCAGCATCCATTTACAATTGTGTATAAATATGATCATATACACTGAATATGTCATTACTATTGAATACTGTTGTATTATGTACTACACTATACTGAGGTGCAAATCCTGCTGTTTTTCTTGCAGCATCTGTCATTAGTGTGCAAGGCCTCTATCAAAGTTATTGATCTACTTTATTTATCCGAAAGGCCTAAACCTTTAAATGTCAAAGCTTTTTGAACTTCGTACAAAACTTTCATACAAGGCTGTCAAGCCAATATTAAAAGTTTGCTTTTCTAGTTAAAAAGCAGAATCATACTTCCTTGCATTCTTAAATTCCAATTCTTCATCCTGTTTGCTCAATTCATATTCAGAAATTGAATTGGAATTTAAAAGGCATTTCAAATTCAGTTCAGAATAGCATGCAAGATATTACTTTGGTGGTCCGGTTTACATCAAACTCAATGTACAGTTGCAAATGCAAAGTATTGTTCAGATGTTGTGAAAATTATGGTAATGAGAACACTCTAAATTAACATTTTACAGTGAACTTAATGATACCCATTTATACTGTTTTCCACACTATTTCTGAATGATGTCCCCACATTTGCGCTTACATGCCACATGCCTGGCCCAAAGACTCACTCCTGCAGCTCTTTCGTTAGCTTTTATGTTGCTAAATAATGAATGTGCAGTATATGATAGAGTGCATCTGTGGGGAGCATGTGTTACATTTGGAGATGATTTACATTCGCTTAATTTAGGTAAGCCAGCATAAGGGCTTTCCTGTTCGCTGTGAGTTATTTGCCCTTTCCCCTCCTTCCCCCATTTTCCCTTTCTGCTTTGAGCCAAGGTTATGATGGCTTTCGTCGGATTTACTGCTGCTTCAAATCTCCATCTGCATGGGATGACATCTATGCGTGGCCTGCTTGATCAAACAGGCGTGTAAGTTGGCCATAAAGTCATCTGTCTGGCGGAGGTATGCCAGAGCTGGGTCGACCCGGCTGAAGAGGGCCTGGAATTGAGACATTGGGAACTTAAAGGGGTTTGACTGTGACTTACAAAAAGACAGAGAAGCTCCTTGAATCTCCGGGTTGACACTTCTGAGTGCTTTTCCTTAACACGTGGGTGTCCTTTCTATGACAGCCCCTATTCTAAGTGAGCTGGAGGGGAAGTATGTCCTTGTGTACTTGTAAGAGATATGAGAAACTGTCCCTGAAAATATAAAAGTCTTCTTTTCTCTCCCCTTCAGTTGGAATCCTCAAGCTTACATTATACAGTATGCCCTTTTGCAACATGAGCACTGCCTGCTGTGCTATCTCTTCAAAAGCCTCAGGTAAAGTACTAACTAAATCAAAACGAATAAATACTACAGAAATCGAATAAAGTGTTCAAATGTAAAATGTACAGTGACTTTTATGAAAGATACAATAATTATTCAGTCAAGAGCAGTGAGTGATTTTCTCTTTTTCTTTTTTATCTGTTTAAATAACATTAATGACACAGTAGCAGTTTTTTTTGTCTGCTGACACTTTAAGACCTAATTGACATAATTATTTAATATAATGACAAACATTGTATTTTATCACAACTCGTTATGTTCACCTAAGACATAACCAAACCAAATGATAGCATATTTATTGTGTATTTTACTGATTTATATCAGTATAATTTATATTGAAATGTATATGTCATGTATTTCAATACATTTGTAATTACACATTGTAACAATGAAGTTGCAATTTAGTACATTTTAAAATAATAACTCTAAATAAAATATCAAATAACCGTACAGTTAAAATTATAATCAAATAATTTACATATGCTTTAGCATAAATTATACAGTGTTAGTCAACATAAATTGATTTATTTCAAGTATGACAAAAGATGTTTAAATGTACTTAAAACAAAAAATGTACTAAGAAATGTGTTGAGAAACAATTTACACTATTTAAGTAGCATTTTGAATATGAAACAAATTACATTAGTACAATACAGTTTTTTCTATTATTTTAAAGATTTGAAATATACTACAAGTGCAAGTTCAATTGCATGATATATCAAACTTATTGGCATTTAGTTGAAAGATATTTAAGCACGAACACACTTTCCACAAAAATAAATCGGAATAAAAAAGATTCTAATTGCAATTAGAATCTACAGTACTTCACAAAACTTAAAAAAATACTTTAAAAAAAACATATTGTGCCCTCTTTTCCCAGTGTGCAAAGGCTGAAGTTTCGCTTTTAAAAAGTCAAACTGACCCAGGTAAGGCAATTTATTTCAATTCACCAAGGTGTTCAGGACCGCAATTGATGTCTGATCTGTTCCAAATGACTTCTTGTCTGAGCATTCACATTGTCTTTGGAGCAATTGTTGGCAAGAGCGAACACAGAGGTCAAGTGTGGTACATGCTCGCCCAGCACAGTCGGCATGAATCTGTCAGGCAGCTGCCAATGTCTGGGCTCACAGTGGAGGTTGCCAATTAGTATGCCCTCACTCGACTGCCCACAGAGTGCTGAAGAAGGCATCCAGCACACCTGTCAATATTTACTGTTCCAACAAAATGCATCATTCAACGCCATCTGCTCCTGGTCAGATTATGCCCAGAGATTTGAAGTGGTGACACTTACTTTGGGCTTAATCAATTCACTTCTATCTATCTATCTATCTATCTATCTATCTATCTATCTATCTATCTATCTATCTATCTATCTGTCTGTCTGTCTGTCTGTCTGTCTGTCTGTCTGTCTGTCTGTCTGTCTGTCTGTCTGTCTGTCTGTCTATCTATCTATCTATCTTAATACTTACAATAATATTTACACAATATTGTAAATTCCCACAGCAACTGAGAAGATCCAACTAAGATTCAATAAGTCTGCTAAGATGCAATAAACCACCATCAGGATGGCACATCTGATTATTATCTCATGATATTTGTTTGAATTGAAGAGATCTTCATGAGAAGGTTTTTGAGATGAAATACGATTCAGCAACCACTGTAAGCATATGTTATTAAGTGCTACAGATTGTCTTTCTCCCGGGGCAAGAGGTTATGACAGGCCTACAAATTGAGATTTTTCAGCACATTCGGTTAATGCAGGAAATACCTTTGGAGTCCTAAATCGAGGGATTAGTGCTGATATGGGAAACTGTCAGCTGAACTGCATGGACCACCACTATCTTCATTCCTATGCCCATGAGTGGCAGTCTGAATGCTGTATATAATTATGTGGTCGAATTTGGCTTTGCAACTTTCCATAAGCCACCAGATCAAGAATATTATTTTAAACCTTAGTGTTATTGAATGCAGAGAGTGCTTGATGGGGTTGGTACTTGGAGGTTCCTTTGAATGTATGTGGCCCAAATATGTTTCCCGACAAAAATCTATTTATGGTTCATGAAATTGCATCCCAAGAGACTACCCTCGATTTACTTGAAAAATTGAAAGCCTGCACCATATTATGTCAGCGTAACTTATAATTTATGTAGGTGACCTTGAAGATGCATTATCGGGGTGATCACAGAAACACACACAACACATCAAATTATCCATTCTCTCTCCTGACACCAGCTCTGTAGGTAGATTTCCTCTGTTTTCCTGGGTCAGTCTTCCGTGGAGCCTTTCTCCCTGATGGATCACCGCTGAAAGAGGATGGACGGCAGCTTATCCCTTGCCTGGTGCCTGGCAATTCACCCTTTCTTATCCGTTCATCCATCTTCCACACTGGCAATTTGTTATTGTGCAGTAGCCATTGTGTACTCTACAAATACATGTATGTGGAAACAGCAAAAAGCTAAAAGTATCATTCATTTGTACGTTTTCCGGGAAGCTCTTGCTCACAGCTCGCATAATGCAAATTTCGTCATCATCACAATCTATGCAGACTCTGTATGTAGCACACATTTTTGAGCCTCATTCATATTTGCAAAACAAGTCAAAAAAATATTGGTTGAGCTGAAGAAGAAATACAAACTGGACAAGCCTGAACAAACGGGAAGAACATACATCGTACAGCAATATGAGCAAAGAAGCTCAAATTTGTTCTGAAATTCTTGGTAAAATTGTATCTTGACACAGCACTTCAGTTGATTATTTAAATAATTTTGCTCATTTTGAATACATGCATTCAAGGTTGCAGCATTTTTATTTAGTTTTATTGATTATATCGACACATTTCCAGTTGTTTGGTTGTTTGTGGGTATTAAGTGTGTAAGGTGCATTAGTTACAATTCAACTATTGTGATTACGGTAAAAAAAATAATAATACAAAAAACACACACATATATATATATATATACAGGTGCTGGTCATATAATTAGAATATCATCAAAAAGTTGATTTATTTCACTAATTCCATTCAAAAAGTGAAACTTGTATAATGTATATATTCATTCCACACAGACTGATATATGTCAAGTGTTTATTTCTTTTAATTTTGACGATTATAACTGACAACTAATGAAAACCCCAAATTCAGTATCTCAGAAAATTAGAATATTGTGAAAAGGTTCAATATTGAAGACACCTGGTGCCACACTCTAATCAGCTAATTAACTCAAAACACCTGCAAAGGCCTTTAAATGGTCTCTCAGTCTAGTTCTGTAGGCTACACAATCATGGGGAAGACTGCTGACTTGACAGTTGTCCAAAAGACGACCATTGACACCTTGCACAAGGAGGGCAAGACACAAAAGGTCATTGCAAAAGAGGCTGGCTGTTCACAGAGCTCTGTGTCCAAGCACATTAATAGAGAGGCGAAGGGAAGGAAAAGATGTGGTAGAAAAAAGTGTACAAGCAATAGGGATAACCGCACCCTGGAGAGGATTGTGAAACAAAACCCATTCAAAAATGTGGGGGAGATTCACAAAGAGTGGACTGCAGCTGGAGTCAGTGCTTTAAGAACCACTACGCACAGACGTATGCAAGACATGGGTTTCAGCTGTCGCATTCCTTGTGTCAAGCCACTCTTGAACAACAGACAGTATCAGAAGCGTCTCGCCTGGGCTAAAGACAAAAAGGACTGGACTGCTGCTGAGTAGAGGGTGACACGGGAGTGAATTCTCAAACCTCTCCCGTCCCACTCCCACAAAAATGTATCTCTTCCTGATGAATGATAGGTGAGCGTTTGGATGTCCTGCCCGAGTGTATTACCACATAGACCAGCCGTTAACAATCTGTCCATCAAGGACTGCGTCATTCACTTAACCAGCCACACCAAAGCAAACAGGGGGAGAGCATAAAGAGACAGGGCAACTAGAATTGAGTTCAGAATTAAAATATACATGTAACAAAGTTCGTGTAAAGGAAGGAAGGAGGCGGGAACCGGCGAACATTTAACATATTTAATAACAAATAAATAAACAAACAAATGAAAAGCGGCAGCCCCTCACGGCCGACTGCCGCACACAAAACACAAACTAAAACTCCAGGCCTGGTCCTCTCTCGTCTTCCACTGTTGTCACTCCTGCTTTTATTCCTTCCGGAGCTCCTCCGTGGGACTCGAGAGTGGCGCAGGTGTCGTTCATTATCATTCACTCCACCGGCCTTGCTCCGTTCCCACGGCTCTCGGCCCCGCCCCACTCGTCACAATACAGTTTATAGTTTATTTATATAAAAGGTATATTTGTGTGTAAAGTTGGGTATCATTACTATTCCCGGTCCCGGCCACTCCCGATTACATTTTTTTCCTCTCCCGCCCCAATCACGTGATTCGTAGCGATTTTGTTTCCCATCTCGCGGGATTCCCGCGGGATTCCCGTGACCCGTGGGATTCCCGAAAAAATGTCAGCCTCTACTGCTGAGTGGTCCAAAGTTATGTTCTCTGATGAAAGTCAATTTTGCATTTCCTTTGGAAATCAGGGTCCCAGAGTCTGGAGGAAGAGAGGAGAGGCACAGAATCCACGTTGCTTGAGGTCCAGTGTAAAGTTTCCACAGTCAGTGATGGTTTGGGGTGCCATGTCATCTGCTGGTGTTGGTCCACTGTGTTTTCTGAGGTCCAAGGTCAACACAGCCGTATACCAGGAAGTTTTAGAGCACTTTATGCTTCCTGCTGCTGACCAACTTTATGGAGATGCAGATTTCATTTTCCAACAGGACTTGGCACCTGCACACAGTGCCAAAGCTACCAGTACCTGGTTTAAGGACCATGGTATCCCTGTTCTTAATTGGCCAGCAAACTCGCCTGACCTTAACCCCATAGAAAATCTATGGGGTATTGTAAAGAGGAAGATGCGATATGCCAGACCCAACAATGCAGAAGAGCTGAAGGCCACTATCAGAGCAACCTGGGCTCTCATAACACCTGAGCAGTGCCACAGACTGATCGACTCCATGCCACGCCGCATTGCTGCAGTAATTCAGGCAAAAGGAGCCCCAACTAAGTATTGGGTGCTGTACATGCTCATACTTTTCATGTTCATACTTTTCAGTTGGCCAAGATTTCTAAAAATCCTTTCTTTGTATTGGTCTTAAGTAATATTCTAATTTTCTGAGATACTGAATTTGGGGTTTCCATTAGTTGTCAGTTATAATCATCAAAATTAAAAGAAATAAACACTTGAAATATATCAGTCTGTGTGGAATGAATGTATACATTATACAAGTTTCACTTTTTGAATGGAATTAGTGAAATAAATCAACTTTTTGATGATATTCTAATTATATGACCAGCACCTGTGTATATATATATATATATATTATAACCAACTTATGTTTTTTTTTCACATTAAACAACATTTATCAGCGATTTAACCTTAAACTCCTTGGTTACAGTTTATTTTGACTACAAATCAACTAACTCTCATTAGATTGTTAGGTTAGGGTTAGTAGAATAATTTGACATGTATTTGCAAAGGTAGTCGATTATGTTGGGACACCATCAGACTAAAACATTCACAATTACTACGCTGACAGTCTACTAATACTTTAATGACTGGAAGTTGACATGTACAGTAGCTGTGAAGTTACTTACAGAATGTTTATAGTGAATTGTCCAAATAATGTGTTACCAATTCCTCTAATACAGTATGTGATGACAATTCAGGATGTTCAGAATTAACACATTCTATCAAGTGAAACAGATATCGTCTCGGTTACTTGCGTAACCCCCGTTCCCTGAAGGAGGGAACGGAGACGTAACGTCAGAGTGACTGACTAATGGGATCTCGCCGGAGAGCCCAATCACCTTCGAGTGTTAACAAAACAAGCCAATGACAGTTGGCGTGCGCGTTTGCACGCGCTCTCCTTTTATACCCGCACCGCGGGGCGGAGTGCGCGTGCAAACGCACATCAGTTTTTCGCTGAGGAGCCGAGACTGTGTGCCCCGGCCGTACAGCGGTGGTACAGCAACTATGGCGACGGGACGTTACGTCTCCATTCCCTCCTTCAGGGAACGGGGGTTACGCAAGTAACCGAGACGTTCCCTATCAGTCAGTCACGTTCGACGTAACGTCAGAGTGACTGACTAATGGGATCCCTTGGAAAACGCCACTATTGCTGACCCCCTCCAGTGCTCTGCAGAAGCCGGCAAGTCCCCCCACACCAGTTGGGATGGATGATAGGACAGGGTTTAGGCAGAGATGACCGCACTGCTGTTCTGTTCAGTGGGTAGAATAACACTGGGAAAGCGTACCCCAAGTAGGGGGAAACTCTACGGAGCCACATCCCGCATAAGGAGGTATCATGTGGAGATTACCCGTATGGACTGGCCAAGGGCAGTACTACATACGGGAGTCTCTGAGGTAGACCCAGCCCGCCTGGGGTGAGATAGCTACACAGCAGAGAAGGCAGAGGGTTCTGCCAGGGAAGACACGGGCTCAACATGGGGGGAGCCGTACCGTGGAAGAATACACATGTGGGATCACCAACGGGGAATCACTACACACGGGCACCTAGCCCAGCACAAGGGTTGACCTTGGGCAACGTACAAGTACTGGACCTGGCGTCTGGTGCTCCGCCACACCTGACTGCCGAGGGTGCGGGAGGAACTTCAACAGGGTTCGCCGTGGGGAACTGAACTGAGAAGCAACAGGGCGCACGTATCCGGTCCGTAGAGGGGAATGGCGCAGCAAGCGTGATTGACACCGAGCGGGTTCCAGTGTTACTGGCCATCCGAGACAAGTACACGGGAGGACACTGGCTCTATACGGAGATTGTAAAACCTCGCAAACGTATTAGGTGTCGCCCAGCCGGCAGCTTTACAAATGTCTGCTATTGAGGCGCCTCGCGCCAAAGCCCAAGAGGAAGCAACGCCTCTCGTAGAGTGTGCTCTCACACCAAGGGGGCACGGTAAGCGCCGGGCCTGATAGGCCAAGACTATAGCCTCCACTATCCAGTGGGCGAGTCTTTGTTTGGAGACAGCTCTTCCCTTCTGCTGTCCTCCGAAGCAGACAAAGAGCTGGTCTGAGGTCCTGAAGCTCTGCGTGCGGTCCACATAGATGCGCAAGGCACGAACGGGACAGAGCAGAGCAATGGCTGGGTCTGCCTCCTCCCGGGGCAGCGCTTGCAAGTTCACCACCTGGTCCCTGAAGGGCATGGTGGGAACTTTGGGCACATATCCAGGCCGGGGTCTCAGGACAACGTGAAAGTCAGCCGGCCCGAATTCTAGGCACGAATCGTCGACCGAAAATGCTTGCAGGTCCCCTACCCTCTTGACTGTGGCCAATGCCGAGAGGAGCACTGTCTTCAGAGACAGAAACTTAAGCTCTACTGACTGCAGAGGCTCAAAGGGGGCCCCCCTCAAGGCCGACAGGACCGAGGGGAGATCCCAAGAGGGTACCAGGTGAGGGCGCGGAGGATTTAGCCTCCTTGCCCCTCTGAAGAACCTGATGACCAGGTCGTGTTTCCCCAGAGACTTACCATCTACTGCATCGTGATGTGCGGCAATAGCGGCGACATACACTTTGAGGGTGGAGGGAGACAGCCTTCGCTCCAACCCATCCTGCAGGAAAGAAAGCACGACTGTGATCGGGCATCTACGGGGGTCCTCCCGGCGGGGAGAACACCAATTGACGAACAGGTTCCACTTCAGCCTGTAAGCTTGTCTCGTAGACAGAGCCCTGGCAGAAGTGATAGTGTTTACTACCACTGGAGGTAGCCCACTTAGAACCTCCACGTCCCGTCCAAGGACCATACGTGGAGGTTCCACAAGTCTGGGCGTGGGTGCCAGAGGGTGCCCCCTCTCTGAGAAAGTAGATCCCTCCTCAGAGGAATTTGCCAAGGAGGGGCTGTCGCGAGGAGCATCAGTTCTGGGAACCAAGTCCGATTGGGCCAGTAAGGCACCACCAGGAGGACCTGCTCCTCGTCCTCCCTGACCTTGCACAGGGTCTGTGCGAGAAGGCTCACTGGGGGAAACGCATATTTGCGTAAGCCCCGAGGCCAGCTGCATGCCAGCGCATCCGTACCGAGGGTCCCCTCGGACAGGGAGAAAAACAACTGGCAGTGAGACGTGTCCGGGGAGGCAAACAGGTCTACCTGAGCGTCCCCGAAGCGTCTCCAAATCAGCTGGAGTACCTCGGGGTGGAGTCGCCATTCTCCCGGAAGGGCGTGCTGACGTGAGAGCTCGTCGGCTGCACGATTGAGCTCGCCTGGGACATGAACGGCGCGAAGCGACCTCAGATGCTTCTGACTCCAAAGGAGGAGATGGCGGGCGAGTTGCGACATGTGACGGGAGCGTAGACCGCCCTGGTGGTTGATGTACGCAACGGTCGCAGTGTTGTCCGAGCGGACCAGTATATGCTTCTCGTGTAGCAGCGTTCTGAAGCGGCGCAGAGCAAGCCATACTGCCAGCAACTCGAGGCAATTGATATGCCACTGCAGCTGGGGCCCTGTCCAGAGCCCCGTGGCTGCGTGCCCGTTGCACATGGCCCCCCAGCCCGTGGCAGAGGCGTCTGTTGAAACAACAACATGCCTGGATACTTGCTCTAGGGGAACTCCTGCCCGAAGAAAGGCAAGGTCCGACCATGGGCTGAAGGTGCAACGGCAGGACGGGGTGAGTGAGACCCGGTATGTGCCGTGGCGCCATGCCCATCTCGGGACTCGGTCGTGGAGCCAACGCTGAAGCGGTCTCATATGAAACAATCCGAGCGGCGTGATAGCGGCTGAGGATGCCATATGCCCCAGGAGCCTCTGAAAATGTTTCAGTGGAACCGCCCTCATGCGCTGGAGAGACTCCAGGCATCTCAGCATTGACTGAGCACGCTCCTCTGAGAGACGTGCTGTGAGGTTGACCGAGTCCAACTCCATGCCGAGAAAAGAGATCCTCTGCGTAGGGGAGAGTTTGCTCTTTTCCCGGTTGACCTGAAGTCCCAACCGGCTGAGGTGACTGAGCACCATATCCCTGTGTTCGCCCAACAGTGCTCGAGACTGGGCCAGGATGAGCCAGTCGTCGAGGTAGTTGAGGATACGAATGCCTGCTTCCCTTAACGGTACAAGGGCTGCTTCTACGACCTTGGTGAAGACACGAGGCGACAGGGATAGCCCGAAGGGAAGGGCCTTGTACTGGTATGCTCGCCCCTCGAACGCAAAGCGGAGGAACGGTCTGTGTCGAGGGAGGATCGAGACATGGAAGTAGGCGTCCTTCAGGTCGATTGCTGCAAACCAATCGAAGGGACGGACGCATTGAAAGATGCGTCTCTGCGTCAACATCCTGAACGGGAGCTTGTGAAGGGCCCGGTTCAGAACGCGCAGGTCCAGGATTGGTCGTAACCCACCGTCTTTCTTGGGTACGATGAAGTAGGGGCTGTAGAACCCTGACTTCATCTCGGCTGGAGGGACCGGCTCTATCGCGTCCTTTGCCAGTAGGACCGCGACTTCTGCACGCAAGACAGGGGCATCCTTGCTCAACACTGAGGTGAACCGAATGCCCCTGAACTTGGGGGGACGCCGGGCGAACTGAATCGCGTAGCCGAGTCTGATAGTCCTCAGGAGCCAGCGAGACGGCCTGGGGAGCTCTAGCCAGGCCCCCAGGGACCGTACAAGCGGGACCAGGGGAGTCACTGACGTACCCACGGTGGGGCAGCGAAATGGAGCACAGGGGCCCGACTCGAAAGGCAGTGCGTCTCGAAGTGGGGTCTGAGTGTGTGGTCTGACACTGACCTGGCTCCATAGTTGGGCAGGGGATGCGAGAGAAGGCGTCGCGTCCTCGGACTGGACCCTGCTGCCCACTGGCGAAGAGAGAGGGGGACGGGAGTGTGGAGACGAGGTCTCGTACACTGCCATCCTCGCCCTCTTGGGACCTGGAGGAAAAGGAAACTGCTCTTTTATTGAAGTTTTGGGTACCACTGACCCGGGGGTCAGTGGCGGAACAGAACAAAAAGGAAACAAAAGATTCTCCACCCGGCCCTCCTCCGGGGGAAGGAGTGGTGTGGTCACCATCTCCTGAAGAGCAGGATCCAAAGGCTCCGGGTCGCCCGTCTCAGGGACGCCGCCTGCCCTGGCGCTTCACGGGCTTGGCAGGGGCGGAGGCGGGCTGCGCCGGTCTCCTGCGGCCAGCTCCACGCTGCGGCCGTAGTGCAGGCTGCTGTTGTGGCCGAGCTGGAGCGGAGGTGGAGGCAGCAGGAGGGCGCCCTCGGCGACGAGCAGACGGAGGGGCTGCAGCCGGCGGTGGGGTGGAGACAGCAGCGGACCGCCGGGGCAGGATGTGACGAAACGCCTCTGTCTGCTTCTGTGCGGCGGAGAACTGTTGGGCAAAGTCCTCCACCGCTTCGCCGAATAGGCCGGCCTGGGAGATCGGGGAGTCCAGGAAGCGGTGCTTGTCGGACTCCCTCATATCCGCCAAGGTCAGCCACAGGTGGCGCTCCTGGACCACTAATGTGGACATCGTCTGACCCAGGGCCCGCGCCGTGACTTTCGTCGCCCTTAGTGCGAGGTCCGTCGCTGTGCGCAGTTCCTGCAACACACCTGGGTCAGCATCACCCTCGTGCAGCTGTTTCAACGCCTTGGCCTGGTGGACCTGCAGGAGGGCCATGGCGTGCAGGGCGGAAGCGGCCTGTCCAGCAGCACCGTAAGCCTTGGCCGTTAGAGCGGACGAGAACTTACAGGCCCTGGACGGAAGGCGTGGATTACCCCTCCAGGCGGCAGCGCCTTGCGCGCAAAGCTGCATGGCAATGGCGCGCTCGACTGGGGGGACCTCCACATACCCTTGGGCCGCTCCGCCGTCGAGGGTGGTGAGGACGGAGGAGGCACTAGGCCTGTTTCGGGCAGAAAAAGGTGCCTTCCAAGACCTAGTCACCTCCTCATGCACTTCCGGGAAGAACGGAACCGGGGGCGGTTGCCGACGTTCGGCCTGCGCCCCCAGGAACCAATCATCCAGCCTCGAGCGCTCGGGAGAAGGCGGACGCCTATAGTGCAGCCCGATGCTCTCAGCGGCCCGGGAAAGCATAGCGGTCAGTTCTGGATCTGACTCGGGCAACGCTACTCTTCCTGACGGAGGCAGCGCAGCCGAATCGTCCTCTCCAGAACCTAGCTCATCCCCCGATGCAGTGATCGAAATCCCGTCATCTGCTGGGGCACCGAATGAGATGCTGGGCCCCGCCCTGTCCGAGGACCCCGCATATTCATCCGGGAACCCCAGACGGTGCGATGTGCTCGAGGAGTGAGAGGCCCGCGGAGACGTACTCGACGGGGAAGCTCTCACTGTGATCCTCAAATCACCCTGGCCCTGAGCCGAAGTAGTCCTCCATCCGGAGGAACTAGAACGGGGCAGAGCAAGGGGGATACCCCCCCCGTCTAGCGAGGAGGTATCTGGAGCGCAACATCGCCATGGTCATGTTCCCACAGTGAGAACATGACTCATCCACGAGCGCTGCCTCAGCGTGCCTAAAGCCCAAGCACGAGGGGCAGCGATCGTGACCATCAGATGAAGTCAGGAACCGACCACATCCAGAAACGCACGAGCGGGAAGCCATCTTTAAAAAGACGCCCGTCGCTCGTGGAGCTCTTTTAGATTTGCTCTTTTAGCTTTTTTTTTTTTTTTTTGAAAAAAAAAAACTCTCTTTCAGCAGCGCTGAAGCGAGGTAGCAGCGTGATCGCTGCTTCTCTCAGAATGCAGCACTGGACAGCAACCTCCGCTGACGCGCCGTAACACCAACGCTGTAGTCTTGCTTTGCAGACACTCAGAGATTTGCAAGGCTCGGCTCCGAAGCGAAAAGCTGATGTGTGTTTGCACGCGCTCTCCTTTTATACCCGCACCGCGGGGCGGAGTGCGCGTGGCCAAACACGCACGCCAACTGTCATTGGCTTGTTTTGTTAACACTCGAAGGTGATTGGGCTCTCCGGCGAGATCCCATTAGTCAGTCACTCTGACGTTACGTCGAACGTGACTGACTGATAGGGAACCTGTGTTCAGGGAGTAGGGAGCAGTGAATACTGGTAGGGCAGTAGAAGTTTTGGTAGGGTAGCTCCTCTTATGCTAAGACATGGACAATACGGCTTTCAGCATGTCGGCCTAGAGGAACAGAACTCTCTCAAAACCTAGTCCTGTAATATCATGTACTCAGATGCAGGAAGTATGAGAGCTTAGAAACAACAATGAAACAAGACCCCTGCCCCTCAAAATATATTGCAGGAGACAGCAGTTCTTTTTAGCAAGCTCCTATTACAGGTTCTACACTGCCTGCACCCTACAAGGCCGGCAGTTCGGCAAACAAAATCAAGAGTGCTCTGCTGTCAAAAACAGTAGCCCAAGGAAAAACAAACTACAGGTACACCTGTCTACATAATCGTAAAGAACAATTCATAAAAAAACAGCCCACTGTTCTCATTTAATACACGGGCAATTTCAAAGGCCGTTTTCATGCACTAGAAATATTAATATTATGAGAGAATACGGGGTTCAGGAGAGCTCCCTATTATCCATTAAAGGCCCAAAGAGATTTTTAAAAACACATTCCCCGGCAGGCTTTATGAAGTACATAAAACTGCCCTCTGTTCTATTATTTTTTCATTTGGTGGGTCAGTGGGGTCAGACAGAGGAGCAGGCTCCGTCCACATCCCCACCAGGCCTGTTATTGGCTTGAGTGTACGATTTTGTGCGGCAGAGGGTAGAATAGCTTACATTTTTTGCCATCTAAATCACTTCTGCCTGTGCACATTGGACATGACTGCTTCCCAAGACTAGCTTCCTCCTACGCCCCATCTCACTGAAAATTATTTTCCAGCTGAACTTTCTGAGGGCAAAATCACTAAACAGTGCTATTTTATGCAAGGTATTTCATTGATTGCATCGTATCCAGTTTAGTGGATGTATAGAAATGCGTATGGCTGTCTAGTGTAGCACTGGCTGTTTAGTGTAGCCCAATCAGCCTTTGCTGGTAGAACAGATTTGTAGTTGTAACTACTCCATCTGGTTTCAAAAAAGTGCAAATAATGTTTCAATTATAGATGCAGTAGATGTTTTACCAGTTGCTTGTTTTTTTATTTAGGATATTAAAGTTTGAAAAACACATACATATATTTTCCTGTTTGCTGCCATTGATGAAAATAAATAATGTTAAACTACAGTATGCAATTTGTGTTAATTAAAACTCCCCTCTCTGCCTTCTGTCCCCTCTCTGAGGCATAAGTATCCAAACTTCTCCTCTCCAGCCACCCTACAACATGACCTCTTGATCCAATCCCCTCACACCTTCTCCAAGCTATCTCTCCTTCACTCTTATCAGCACTCACACACATCATCAACATATCTCTCCTTACAGGCACCTTCCCCAATGCATTCAAGCAGGCCTACATAAAAAAACTACATTAAACACTTAGCTACAGATAGCTAGAGACCCCATTCTCTTCTTCCTTTCATAGCGAAAATTCATGAACAAGTTTTTTTCAAACAGCTATCCTCATTTCTGTCAAAGCATAACCTAAGGGATGTTAACCAATCAGGATTCAGATGTGGACATTCAACTGAGACTGCGCTACTCAGTCACTGAAGCCCTGCGAATTGCAAAAGCGGATTCCAAATCATCAGTTCTCATTCTGCTGGATCTATCAGTTGCTTTTAATACTGTTAACAATCATATTCTCTTGACCACCCTCTCATCACTGGCCATCACAGGGATTCCCCTTCATTGGTTTGAATCCTATCTCAATGGCAGGTCTTTCAAGGTGGCCTGGGGAGGGGAGGTATCCACAGAACATCAACTGGTCACTGGGGTTCCTCAGGGATTGGTTCTTGGACCCCCCCCCCCCCCCCCCCCCCTCTCTCTCTTCTCCACATAAACTACATCACTGGGTCCCATCCTACAAGCACATGGTTTATCCTACCATTTATATGCTGATGACACACAGCTCTATCTCTCATTTTGACCAGATGATCCAATGGTAGCTGCATGGATCTCATGCTGCCTGGCAGACATCTCGGCGTGGATGAAATAACATCACCTACAGCTCAACCTGGCAAAGACTGAGCTTCTTGTCTTCCCTGCCACTCCAACTCTAAAGCACGATTTCACCATCCAGCTAGGTTCTTCTACAATTACCCCATCTAGTTTGCATTGCACAACATCAGAAAGATCAGGCGCTTCCTTACACAGCATACAGCACAACTTCTTGTCCAGGCCCTTGTCATGGCTAGACTGGACTACTGCAATGCTCTACTAGCTGGACTTCCATCATGCACAATCAAACCTTTACAGATGATTCAGAATGCAGCAGCTCGACTGGTCTTCAGCGAACCCAAAAAGGCCCATGTCACACCTCTCTTTATCTCCCTGCACTGGCTCCCGGTTGCAGCTCGCATCAAGTTCAATATACTGATGCTTGCATATAGAACGGCTACATGCTCAGCACCCTCCTACTTCCACTCACTTATAAAAATCTACATCCCCTCAAGAAGTCTGAGATCCATGAGCGAGCGTCGCCTTGTGGTGCCATCACAGAGAGGCACAAAATAATTCCCCAGAATGTTTTCATTCACCGTTCCTGGCTGGTGGAATGAACTTCCCACCCCCATCCGGAATGCTGAAAATCCCTGACAATTTTCAAGCGACACCTGAAAACTCATCTCTCCCGTCATCACTTGACTTCATCTTAAAAAAAGTAATAAAAAAATCCTTCACTTTCCTTAACTTTGCTCTCATTCCCTTAACCTCTCACTGTCTGGCTAGAATTTTCTCTTAACAATGCCTAGAAATGTCTATTACAAGCACTTCCTGTATCTGTTTGCCTCTTTATAATGTATCACTTATTGTATTCCTCAATTGTAAGTTGCTTTGTATAAAAATGTCTGCTAAATGAATAAATGTATATATCCAGCCTGATGTGGCCGAACACATTTTAAGCATTTTAAAAGTAGATTCAGGTTTCTGTATCACAGTAGTGGAGTGATGCTGTACAGTCCTAGTAAAGTATATAAGATTGCAGAAGTCTGCTGCATTTTCCTCAACTCAGTCCTCAGAACCAACCGTAAGATGCAAAATTGCATTGCACAAATTGTGTTCAGCATACTTTTTGAGGTGTGTTTGCATCGTTACCTAATTTGCATAATTATTTAATGAATGCGTTGCTAATGTAATGCAGACAGCAAGTGAAAATATATACATGGGCTGACAGTGTGTTTAATACATACATTTCGTTCTGTTATTTTCACGTGCAGGAACAAATATGAGTCAGACAGCATTAATCAATGACCGTTGGGGTCAGCCAGCCATGCCAGTACTCACACCTGCAACAAAAGTCCTTGAAATCCAGGCTGAAGCAATCAATCACATATGTCCTGATGTGTGCGAGAGGTGATAAGCAAGTTTTAAAAGAGAAACACAGAGACAACTCCAGAAAGTAATTTACATGCTTAATGAGACATCTCAGCTTGGCGGCCGCTATAGATGCACACACACGTGAGTGCATCTCTGCGGAATTTAAAAACCTGCCCTTCTCTCTGCTGCATGCAGCCCAGTTAAATATCTCACAGCATTTATGACGCTGATATATAAATTGAGTACGCACAAGTCTCACTTGGCTACTAAAGTCCTCTCCTTATGTAGAATTTACCTTCCGTCATTTTAAATTAAGTATTAACACATTTTTCAATGCAGTCTGTCTGAGTGGAAATTATATAATAGAAATGTAGGCTTCTGACCACACTTGACATACTATTTAATTAAGATTATTGTCTTTTTTAGGTCAAATAGAAAATATAAGTAATACAAATAATTTGATGTCGTGGGTCACACTTTAGTGAATCATTAACTGAAAACAATGATGATTACAGTTGCTATGAGCTTGTATATGTTAGTACACACACCTCTTTTAAACTGTGCCCATTATGTTTGATCACACTTCTATAATTGAAAATACAATTAGTGGTGCTAACCTAAGTATCCTCAACGAAGCCATACCTGGCATTTTCATGTCTATATCACAAACAGTATATTGCAATTTGTGCTAGTTGAATAAACCCCTAACATTATGTATTCTAAATAATAGTAATGATGCAAATACAGCTAATTAAATTGTTGAGTTGATTTAAAAATCATTGAGCCTTCATTCTGCATGACTTGGCTTGTCTTTCACCTCACCTAGCTTTCAAACTTGAAGTATATAAAATTAGTACTGATTCATTGTCATATTGTTGAAGCTTATCCACATGAGGCAGAAGTAGAGAACATTTTTCATTTTTCATTCCAGAAGTTCTATGTTTTTCAGTTGTTGATATTTTCAGACACGGCAGCAAAAATTGCTATGGATTCCTTTTCCCATTTGGAGCTCTGCGGGGCATTAGGGAGGCAAGAGTGAAGCTACCCTGGGACATCTCAAAAATCTCAGCAAGGTGTCTTAGCTTTTAAAGGCTTCACAAACTAGTTTCCTCTTTTTGATTTGAGCATCTTGTCAATCTCTGTCAGTACTGGAGAGATGAAAATGAACAAACATAAAGTGGAGGAAAAATATAATAAACAAGCTTTTTATCACACTCGCACTAGTTTTCATTTCATCTGTCTACTGGCAATGCCCAGCAATCACAGAATAATTATGTTAATGACTGATGTTTTGTCTATTCTAAACACACAAAATATATTCTTTAAAGTATATTAAAACTGATGTTCTCGTAGGACCTTCAATCATTTTCAAAACACAAATTAAGATATTTTTGATTAAATCAGAGAGCTTTCTTGACCCTGCATAGACAGCAATGCACTTTAAACGTTCAAAGCCCAGTAGTAAGGACATAGTTAAAATAGTCCACGTGTGACCCTGGACCACAAAACCAGTCATATTGGTATTTTTATTTTAAATTGAGATTTATACATAATCTGAAAGCGGAGTAAATAAGCTTTCCATTGATGCATGGTTTGTTAGGATAACAATATTTGGCCAAGATACAACTATTTGGAAATCTGGAATCTGAGGGTCCAAAAAAATCTAAATATTTATCGCCTTTTAAGTTGTCCAAATGAATCTCTTAGCAATACATATTACTAATCAAAAGATAAGTTTTGATACATTTACTATAGGAAATGTACAAAATGTTTTTATTTAACATGAACTTTACTTAATATCCTAATGATTTTTGGCATTAAATAAAATCTATAATTTTGACCCATACAATGTATTTTTGGCTATTATACAAATATACCCCAGCAACTTAAGACTGTTTTTGTTGTCCAGGGTCATATTTGTTATTTGAAGATGATCGTGTGTCACAATATTTAGCTGGAGTGCCGTGAGCTTCACTAGAGGACACTGCACTACGGACTCTTGCCACTTTACCGAGGACTCCATTTCCCATAATCCGTTGCACGGACTCATCAATTGCATAAACTGTCTCTCATCAGATCTCAACATCCGTTCACAGCTGTCTCACATTAGAATGACTTTAAAAGTAGAACACACACTCACTGTCTTTGCTGGTGGTTGAATATTTATCGTGTCCATGTCTCCATGACTTTGTGGTTTGATCCTTAGACTGTAACCTTGTATTTGATTGATTGCTGCCTGCCCTGACCATTGCCTGTCTTGTGGATAATTTTTTTGCTTTGCTTTGGATTATACTGTTCGACCCTGCATTTTTTTGACCACGTTTATTAATAAAGCCTTGCATTTGGATCCTCTATTCCAAGCATCCTCGAATCTGGCCCCATCCTGTAGTGATGGCAAAGTGAAGCGTTCTGAACCAATGAAGCTTTCAACCCAATTGTATCGGGAAAAGGTTCATTACGCCGAACTTTTTAAAACGGTTCATGCTGTGGCCATCTTGTGGTCTTGAAAATGAACAATGCCTTGCAAAGGGCTGTGATTCATTACAGCTGCTGGTTTCACATCTGGTTCTACTACTGATTCCTTGTTTTAATTTAATGTATACAATTAATGGCTATTGTCAAAGTTATTTATTTGTGTCGTTGAACTGCCACTAAAATATATCAAATAAATCAAACATGAACTCATGAATTAAATCTGTGATCTGTCAATGTTAACTCTGTCTCAGTCCTTGGACTGTTATTTCATGGGCAAAGTTAATTTGACCATAATATATAAATTAGGATAAAAATAAAACAATGCAAACACATTATAATGTAATAAAGTAAAGGAGACAGCGCTGAGGTTCGCTTCGTTTGAAGCAGATACTGAAGCAGTCATGTGATTTTCAGGTGAATGAAGCTTCAGACGTCATAGATCACGTGCTTTTGGCAAAATGAATCAAGCCCCTATACAGTGCTACGATGTGAGATGTTTCGTTTTTTTCATACAAGCTTTGAAGCCTCGGTGTCGAACGTCACATCACTACCCTCCTGCACAATTTAGCTCTAACCCTAATCAAACACACCTGAGCATGCTAATCAGAGTCTTCATGATCATTAGAAAATCCCAGGTAGGTGAGTTTGATTAGGGTTGGAGCTAAACTCTGCAGCAGATTAGCCCTCCATGGTAAAATTTGAGGAACACTGCTCTAATCCAATGTTACGGCACCCCCTTTGTTACAGAATCACCAGCCACATGCTGGTGTTGAGTATATTCACCAGTTCTGTGAGTTATCCTATCTAGTACCGTTTGGTGAAATTGCTTTAAAAGACATTTTTGGTTTTAGAATCAATGAGTCTGTGAAGTCATGTTCTCCTGGAGGGGGAATTCAGATGTACTTTAAGAGACTTTATGGATTGTGCTCTTTTACTATGTGGTTCTCCCTTCACCGTGGGAGAAGCAGAGACTCTTCCCAAAATGGCCACCAGCTCAGACAATTCACAAAATGGCTACCAACCCAGAAACTGCTCACGTCAAACCTGCCAAGTCAAAGCCTACTCCTGTCAAGCAGCAGACTTCAGCCATCAAGGATGCTACTCCAGTGTTCCAGAGCATCATGACTGTTGCATTTGAAGACACTAACTACGGACTGCAGCTTTAAAGATTATTCCAAACATCTACTAATGCAATAATTAAAATCAAAAGTGGAATCTATTTTCTATAAATGTTATTTCATGCTATTTAATGCACCAGATTCAACTTTTGATTTTAGGTTAGGTTCTTTTTCACATATGGCGCTTTTCCACTGCATGGTACGGTACGGTACGGTTCGCCACGGCTCGGTACGGTACGGTACGGCTCAGTTCGGGTCGTTTGCATTTCCACTGCAGTTTAGTACCGCTATAGAGTGGGCGGGATTATTCACGCGTCGTTATAATTGCACCGCCTCTACATGTAAACGCGCCACAAACAAACTCACAACAAAGAAAGGAGACGGAATAGTGTTCTTCATTCTCGGCATGTGGATGTTTTTAACAGCAATGGAGAGGTCTATGAGTATGCTTGTGATTTACCCCCAGCAGCAGAGACTGTGGTAGCAGTGCCACGGTCTGTAGAGGAGGAGAGCAGGGATGTTCGTGCAGGTGTGCTGCGTTACTTGATTAGTTAACTATTCATGTAGCCTGTTCTGTGATTTATCAATAAACTTTTGAATATTTCAAAGTTTACAATGTATCTCTTGTTTTTTTAATTTATGTGATGGTTTTTATAATCGTGGCATTAATCATTTGTCTTTTTCAAGAGGTTCATTACGTGCTCATACAATAATACATATTTAATATAGTCTGGAGGTACACTTATTCGATCAGATGGTTTTTAATTAAAGCAAAACACAGATACAAAGGTAAAAATATAAACAGAAGACATAACATTACTCTGAAAATATAGCAAGTTCAAAAGTATATACATAAGGCTTTTTCCTTCGGCGTCGCACCATCAAGCTCTCACTGGATCCGCTCCTCGGCTATCAACGAGAGGAACGTCTGAACTTCCTCAACAGACAATGAAACAGATAATTTGTGGTTGATGCAAAAAGGTGCGTTTGTTGAAACAAAAGCTGCGTCCGCTCCTTCGCTGGCTGTGCTGATTTAAATCTAGCGGGTATATGGGTCTCATGTCGCAAGTTCAGTGACGCAGTAATGACGATTCTCTCCGGCCAATCAGTGATCAACAGAGTTTACACGTCACGTTTTGGTAACGGTACGGATCGCTTGGAACCTCGGCTGAGGTGGTACTAAAAAAGTACCAGGTACCAGGTACAGTACCCAGTGGAAAACCCCCCAAAAGTGAACCGTACCGAACCGTACCGTGCCGTACCATGCAGTGGAAAAGCGCCAATACTGTACTTTCAAACTGTACACAGAACTGTAACATCACAATGGTATTACTTTACATATACTTCACAGCACTACCCATTTTTGTATAGTGCAGTTAGTACAGTAATAATGTAATATGATACAGAATCATGCGACACATACAGTAGGTACAGTTTGGAGTAGAAACTTGAATATATACCTGTTCTTCAGTCGGAATATCCTTACTATCGATGCTACTGTGTAGCGACTGAGGTTAGGGTGGACTCTTTGCCCAGCCTCTCTCATGGACAAGCCATAATTTATCACATGGTCCACCAGAGTAGCCCTGATGTCATCTGATACATGTCTTCACACTGGTCCTTGTCTTTGTCCTCGTCCTCTTCCACATCCATCTCCACTGTGTTCCTGTGGCTCAGTGGTTAGAGCATTGCGTTAGCAGCGCAAAGGTTGTGGGTTCGATTCCCAGGGAACACACATACTGACAATACCCAAAAAATGTATAGCC
Organism: Oxygymnocypris stewartii; assembly: GCA_003573665.1. Taxonomy (NCBI): domain Eukaryota; kingdom Metazoa; phylum Chordata; class Actinopteri; order Cypriniformes; family Cyprinidae; genus Oxygymnocypris; species Oxygymnocypris stewartii. The sequence continues at coordinate 1,656,840 of QVTF01024199.1, forward strand.
TGAATGCACTGTAAGTCGCTTTGGATAAAAGCGTCTGCTAAATGCATAAATGTAAATGTAAATCTTCTCTTTGTCCTCGCCTTACTCTGAATCTCATTGCCTCCATGCTTGCAAAGTTCTCAAAATTGCTTTCCAAATTTTGCTTACCAAAATTGCAATTGTAGTGCTAAGGCTCAGACCGATTGGTGTTCTGTTTTCTGTGTGAGCGTTTTCAGGTGTGTATGTAAGTGCCTACAATTGCCAGATGAGTTTTGCATTTTGAACAGAGTTTTCCCGATGTTTTCCCAATGATAAAAGGTGATTTCCTTTTTGAACAAAGTGTCTAATGTAAGAAAATGTGTAGTGTTTTGCAATAAGTGTGTTATAGAATTTCAAACAAAGTGCAATGTTGACAATGTGTTTAAACTATGGTTGCACTGTGTATACGGTATGCTACAAGAAGTTTAGATATTGAGGCTTTGGTCTAAGCATTCGGTTTTAGTGTGTAAGCAATGGCAACAACTGTAATGAGGCCCCTGGACTCAAGTAAGGTGAACTCAAACCCAACACCATGTTAGCATTTGGAAGTACAGCATGCTTCTCTGTTAAAGTCGGTTTCCCTGTTTCTTCATCTGGCAAGCATGAAAGAGCACAAAATGATGTATGAGAAACAAAAATAGTGATATATGTCTTAAACTACATTAACATAAGTAAAAAATTGAAAGGTTGATGCTGGGTTTCAGGATATGCAGATTCTGGCCTCCTGCCACGTGACACGTACTCTTGTAATGAGTGAGGGATGCTGTGTGGCAGCAGGTGCTGAGAATAGAACATGGTGCTGCTCGCACTCATTTTCTCTTTTATAATAATCATCACCGAAACGCTGAGGGCCTGTCAGTTAACATCAGCTCTCTAATGCAGATGTAGCTTTTCATATTTAAACGTGCTTAGACTCCGCCTAGTCTCTTACATCACAATCTAAAGCACATGGGGTGATGTGAGACAGTCTTGCACGCAGACGAGTCTTTATGTAGAACGCCTGTGAACGCTAAATGCGTGTTCGACATTCAAAATTAACTTGAGTAAAAATAACTTTGTCGCATGATTCAGAATCCTCTTTCTTCAGCAAATGCTTTCACAGTGTCTGTAAATGGTTTACAAGTTCCACAATTGGATGGGATAAAGTTTTCTGAGTGTCATATTGTTTGCATGCCGTCTTTGTCTACAACTTGTGACAGTTGAGCACCATGTTAACGCTACAGGCTGGTAGTTCTGCACGGAGCCCTCAATCATGTATGAACTGGATATTAATGATGGAAGATGTTTCCGGTTTCAGACTCTATTTCTGCAGTAGCTCTTCACTGAAGACGACAAGCAGCTGCCTGGATATTTTCCTTTTATATTGTATGTAAAACTGAAGAAAAAATACCTTGACGTTTTCAAATAAAAGTTTAATTCAGATGACAGTTAAATGTTTTATGTACAAGGTGCTGCACATAAAATAACCAAGGGAAAATGTAAGCTAGTGTAAGATAAATAGATGAGGCTGGGGCTAGTTGACACACTTTTACACCAGTGAGTATTCCTCAGGGGAGGTTTATTTCTGAAAGGCATTTTTTTTCTAGACACATACTTTAAATTCTTAACTAAAAATAAAACCTTCTTGCCTATGAAGAAAATATACACTTTATTTAACCCATGATTACCTATTATGGGGCATGTTGTCACGTTGCATGTATATGGCATATCTAATAACTAGGATATATAAAATGTTTACATTTAAAATGTATAAAAGGCTATTTAATGGAATTTAAAGTGTCATTTTTAAAACAGTTATAAAATAGTTATACAACAAAACAAGGAATTAATGAAACTAGATGTAAAAGTTAATGTTATAAATATATATAACTGAATGAGCAACTATAGTATACTTCCAATCTTGAAAGTATATCAAAAGATATGCAGATAATTTAATAAAAATGAAAAGGCTAAAGTGTAGTTGGAATACATTTTGGAAAACACTTTAATTTACGGTGTCCTTGTTATAATTTACATGTATTATAACAACAATAAAGTATGCATAATTTTATGCAACTAAACCAAACCCTCATCCTAACCCTATAGTAAGTACATGTAGCTAATTAATATCACTCAGTATTTAAATGTATAATTACACTGCAACAAGAACGCCTTAAAATAAAGTGTAACCTAATTTTTTTTAACACACTTAAGTACCTTTTAAGTGCAAATTGTACTAATGATAAATTAAACATTTTACTTTACAGTACATTTTAAATCATTGTTTCAATAAGCTTGTGTCATACTTTAATAAAGTATGCTTATTTTGATGTGTTGACTAACATACTAATGCACAAGTACTTGATTATAATTGAAATGTGGTGCGTTATTTGATATTACAAGTTAATATATTTCAAATGTACTAAAATGCAACATTATAATTATAAATGTGTAACTACAAATATATTTCTTAATAACACACAAGTTTCAATAGAAATTATATTAAAGTATAATTGAATGTACCGTACATATTTGTCAGTTCATTCAGCAATATACTTATAACCATGAGAACAGATTGTATTTATGGAATAAATATGTTTCCATTTCAAGGACAAAATAAAGTATATTTGGAATGCCATATAAATATGGATATTAAATCAGTCAAAGGATCTTTAAAAGTATGTACAGTAATTATACTTCACAAAGTTTGGCAGTCTTTCAAAAAACTTGTGGCAGAGCAACCTGACAACATCTCCATAATAGATCACATATACAGTTACCACAGTGTTCAGCAATATTTTGCCTGAAATAGACAAGTCGTTATTTTTAATTATGTAGCATTCCGTTTAATCAGAAGGACACGTCTCAAGTAATCAGACATTTCATGCAAGCCACACAGGTCATTTTAAAATGAATGCTTCCACATATGCAGAATTATACAAAGCTTTCCTGGCCCAGTTATTTATGGAGAGCAAAAGTTCAAACCAAGTCTTTGATTAAATGACAGCTTGGCAAGAAATATGAAATAATATTTGAACTGGTATTTTACAACTTTTTAATTACATGTATTTGTTTTAGCAGAAATGAGAAAGATCACACCTGCTGCTATAAACTGGTTAATGTCTTGTTTATTTTTCATTTATTCACTGTCAAACGTGTGGCTGTCAGATTGAATAAAAGCGCTAAGTGGCAGGAAAAGGAAAGGCAATTAATGCCTATATATTTCCTCTCTCTGACATTTCATCACAATATCTCTCAACACACCATCACTTTGCAGCTGTGGTAACTTGTTTTATTTTACTGAATTAATCTAATTTGAAAGTTAATCATGGGAGGAAAGGCCAACAGAGACCGTACACAATCACAATGCTGCCTTCTGAGATATTACGCAGTGCATATATATATATATATATATATATATATATATATATATATATATATGCAAATGAGTTCTCAGAAGGAAGAAGATTAGCAGTGAACAATGACCAGAAAACAAAACAAATAAAACACGTGTGCAAGGCAGACATAAGAAGACATTGGCTTAGCCAGATCACGTTTTGATCGGATTAAACTTCTGTTATCTCACTTACTGTATCACTGCCATCTCGACTACCAACATTTCATCTCCCAAGTCTCCCAGAGAAATATAGAAGAGCTGCCAGAAGTTTTATGAACTGTGAGGTGGGTGAAGAGAAAGTGAGATAAACACCAAGATAAAAGAGAGAGAGATTTTATTTATTGTATTTTATTATTATTATTATTATCTAGAACAGTTTACTTTCCTGGGATAGACAGTACCAAGATAAATATTAACACTATTAGCAAGCAAAATTGTTAGTTGAAATTGTTTTGTTGAAACAGCTGAAACGAACAAACAAAAAAATACATTGCCTAACTATTAATTGTCATGTTCGGCTGGAGCAGAGGAACGAGGAGTCGAGGACAAGTCAAGTCAAGTCACCTTTATTTATATAGCGCTTTTAACATTACAAGTTGAAACAAAGCACTGCACAATATCAAAATAGGAAAATTGTGTAAATCATGTAAAATGACAGGATTTAACACTCAATTTTCAGCTAAATGCATTTCATTATTGAATTTAGTGATGGCATCGTCCAGCTCAGTTCAGTTTAAATAATATCTGTGCAATCAAGTCGATGATATCGCTGGAAATGAAGTGTCCTCAACTAAGCAAGCCAGAGGCGACAGCGGCAAGGAACAAAAACTCCATCGGTGACAGAACGGAGAAAAAACCTTGGGAGAAACCAGGCTCAGTCGGGGGGCCAGTTCCCCTCCGGCCAGATGAATCAGTAGTGTGTTCCAACTGCAGCAAAGTCAGAGTGTAAGTGCTCCACTGAGCTGGTCCACTGGTAAAGTGGTCTTTACCCGATGGATGTCTAGGTGACGAGACAACAATCAATGCTTCCTTTATTTGAAGATATGCACGGTGAAACATACAGCACTAGGGTAATCCATACAGTACCGGACATCCCTAACATGATGCATCCATTATACTGATAGAAGACAAGAAATAAAAACGGCAGACATTTCATTCTATATTTCCATTCTGCCTGGGAACATTACTTGTTTTATTCCTCCCTGTGTTTTGTATCCCATGTCAACTGAGGGCCTTTTGAAGGTGTGAGAGTTAAATAACTTTTTTAAATTACAGACAAAAATAAAAATAAAAAACCTTATGGAATTAAACAAGATTTTGCATTTGGCATCTGCTCTATGACAAACAAAATGGCATCTGCTCTTAAACAAACAAACAAACAAAAAACAAATATATATATATATATATACATGTTTGTTAAGGACCAACAACTTAAACCAAAACCTTAAATAAACATTAAAATGAAAACTGAAAATATAAAAATAAAAGTAAATTTAAAATAATAAGTATTATAAAAGCATATAAATGATACTAAACACAGCATATGCTGTTTCAAATGTATCAATCATTGTTATCGTTGCTATAAAATTGCACACATTAAAGTACTGCTTTAGAATATTGAATATTGAATGCCTTTATTGTCATTGTATTTGTCTGCATACAATGAAATTAGGAGCACTGCTCCTGACTGGTGTTCGAAATAATATATATAACCACAGAAAATACATAAGATTATAAGACTGTACTGTACAATTTTACAAGTAAATACAACAAGTGACTGAGTCATGATATTCACATTGAGTAATCTGAATAAAGTGACCATTTATAGTTTTGCACGTTGGCCTTCACATTGATATGCACTGTAAGTTTATACAAATGTATAATTTAAATGGAATGAGTAACTGTAGTGATTTAATGACTAGATATAGTATTGCACATTGGCATACGGTGTATATTATTGCACATTTACTGCATATAGTGTTTCACATTTAGCAACCAGATATTTCTCCCTGACACTGTTTAGTGCATTTGTTTAAAGTTCTGATAAATAACGTTTTCAGACAGTGGTATTTCAGATCGACATACTGCATATTGTACAATGTTGTATATATTGAATATTGCATGTTGTATAGCAGCAGTATAGACAGAAGAGATTTGAATGAAATAAATGACTCTAGTTAAAGATTAACGTGGATGGAATAATGTTTTTGCATTAGTGCATTTATGAGTTTAAAGTCCTGATAGCAACTTGGGAAGAAACTTTTCTGTAAGCAAGTGACATTAGATACTGGAATTTATAAAAGCTGCATTATCCAAAATATAAGCCTAAAATATGCCTGTTGCTTAACATTACCCACTAGCCTTTGCAACCTAGGTGATGTAAGCAAACAAGAAAGCTGTTTCAGAGAAAGAGCAAGTGATCACATTTTTCAAAATTAGTAACTTTTTTTATTTTACCATAACATGCACTGATGAATCGTGAAGTAGAACTTCTTGTGAAAGATTACAGCAGCTCGTATATCCAATGGACCTATTTAATTTTCTGCATCATTAACTGTCTTAGTGTGAGTGCAGTCAGCATGCGGCAATGGCCGCACATGTGGTGTTTACTAGCATGTTTATGACCGTATGTAAAACAAAACCTGGATAAATGGTGGACCACTGTGTGTTAATGGCTTAGTGGTTGAAGAGACCCCAATAAGCCCTTTAACACAGAGAGGGGTCACTTTTAGTTTAGACTTTAAATATGGGAGGCATCAATAGGATTTTCAACTAAATAAACTCTGAAACTGATGCTGTGCTGAGCAGTGAAAATTTCACCTCAGCACACAATTAAGGCGGCAGACCGTTGCATACTCTCTCTGGGCCAAATTTTAGGCTAATTGGTAAATTAAAGTCATTTAAGTAGCACTTCAGCGTAAAGCCATTAAGGAATAGTTAACCCAAATGAAAATTTTCTGACAATTTACTAACCCTTGGGCTATCCAAGATGTAGATGAGTTTTTTTTTAAACAGATTTGGATAAATGTTGCATTAAATCACTTGCTCACCAATTGATCCGCTGCAGTGAATGGGTGCCGTCAGAATGAGAGTCAAAACAGCTGATACAAACATCACAATAATCCACAAATACTTCACCCGACTCCAGTCCATCAATTAACATCTTGATAAGCAGAAAGCTGCGTGTATTAAACAAATTCGTCATTAATCACGATCAGTTAAAAACCGTTGCTACCAGCTAAAATATGATTCCTCTGTCCATAACTTTGCATTCTCTAGTGAAATATCTGAATTGTGAGATGAAATATGCACATATCCAGCACTGTTTACAAGTATAAACAGTCCAAATAAGTTCTAAACAAATATGTGGATGGATTTTGATGTGAGAGGACAATAGGGATGGACTTTTTCTCTGGACGAAGTGTTATTGTGGACTCGTATTTACGTCAGAATCAATAGTTTAAAGTTAAAACACTTTAATAATGGAGTTGTTTCTCACAGACACAGTTTTTCACAAGTCACAAGACATTGATTGATGAACTGGTGTGGATTACTTGTGGATTATTGTGATGTTTTTATCAGCTGTTTGGACTCTCATTCTGATGGCACCCATTCACTGCACATTGATGTGCCAGTTATGTAATGCTAAATTTACCCAGGCCGACTTTTCACAGTGTTTCAGGGCTTATAAGAATGAATTGCTTCGATTTAAACACTTGCCGTGCAATAATTCACACTGGGTGTGAACAGGCCTTTACAGTGAAAATGGTCTGTAGATTATTGAAATGAAACAGCTGCACATCTCACAAGGTTAACTGACCCAAAACGTCTTCAGTCGTACAATACCAACTTTAGAATTTTAAGGAAGACTTTTTATTTTTCAATCAATTTGCAGGAAGACAGAGCTAACCTTTATTCTTATCAGATTGTCTAAATGTAGGGTGATATTATCCTCTAAGGCTCGCTCTTCAATATATCTCCATACCTTTACATAAATCTCAGCCTTTATCTTATGGTAGCACTCTCTGTCTTAGACAAGACAGGAATAAAGATCCTGACATTATGATTTAAAGGCTGCACATGTTTTAGTTCAAGCTCATTTCTTCTCTGTTTCCCGAGTTTCCCTTTTTTTAGCTCCTTCATTTAATAAAATAAGTAGCTCCTTATACACAGAAACTTGGGTAGCACTTTATTTTACAGTCCTGTTCCTCATACCATGTAATTATTATATTAATTACAATAACTAGATACTACCCCTAAACCTAACGCTACCCCATGTAGTCACCTTATTCTTAGGTAAGTACACTGAATACACATGGTAAGTACATGTACTATAAAATAAAATGTAACCAAAACGTGTTTAAAAAGTTTCAATGTATTACATCAAAATAAGTAAACTTATTACACTGAAAATATTAATTATATATTACCATATTTTATTAATATAAAAATATGAATTATACATATATAAAATGTAAATGTATTTTATGTGTTGCTACATTGAAAATATGATCATGTATCTTTGTTCATGTGTTTCTATCCCCCAGCATCTCAGCACTTATCACAAAACAAGAAACTTACTTGACATAAAAGACAAATTCAAAAGTGGGCATGTTCTTGTTTAGTATTTATCATTTATTTTTGCAAGCCTGACTAAATTTGTGAAGTATAACATATCAGATAAAAGTGACAGAAAAAAGGTTGGATATTGTCAACGATTTATTGAAAAGTCACTTGAAAGAGGTTGTAAGCTTGATAACCGAGACTAAATAGTCTCGGTTTCAGTCTAAATAGGTCCCTGTCACTGTTTAGCTAACAGCTTTTTTTGTATTAACCATTTGTAAGAAAAACATGTTTAAAATCATTTACTTTAAAAATCACTCAGTCACTTTCTTACCTTTTTGCCCTTTTTCGTTTTGTTCTCAGTGTTCCCTCTGCAAATTCCAGGTAATATTTGAGCTTTCTGTCAGACTGCATTAAAGTCATAGCGAAGTGCTGCTTACCCCGGACACACCAGACACCCTGGAGCACATGGAGGCAGTGGACCTTGTTCAGAACAAGTGTGATGCCATGTCAGAATGCCAGAACAGTTCTCGCCTGAGTGCAGCGCTGCTGTGAAAGGCTCTAGGTGCTCTAGTGCTTATATAATATTTGTGTCAACAGTCATTGTGTTAAAAAAAATGTAATATCCAAAAGCCTTATTTTTATGACTGATTTCTTAAATTACATCTTTTGAAACACATAATGCACACAATTTATGTGGCTTTACCCACTGTAAAAATGATTTTTCGAAGTTGTAAATAAAGATAACTAGAGTACGTTTTACAAATAAATACTTCAAATTTCACATTTAATTCAATGTGTTATTTGCTCGCTCTTTGTAATTATTTGTGAAATTTAGTAGCTGATGGAAAATTGTTTCTACACTAAGTATTTTAATTTATTTATTTTCCACTTTTTGAGCCAGCAGATGTGACACAATGGTTGCCAGAACTTCACTGTGGAAAATATGATACTATTTTAAGTTTTACAGATCTTAGATTACAGTGAAAAATATCCAATTTAATATATTACAGATTTACTGTAGAGAATAAGGGAACTTGGCTAACCAATTAACAGAACATAAATAATTGTATTATTTTCATTATTTTATCAAAATTAAAAATGCATATGAATACATATTTTTACATGAATAGTATTTTTTACTTTGTTATTAACTTTTACTTTATAAGTCACTAATAATTTATTTTAAAATGCTTCTAAACCATATTACTATCCAAATATTTTGTACATTTTACAAATTGTAATAAAAACAGAATCATGCATTATTAACCCCCTATAATTTTGAACCCCCTATGTCTCACCACTTTATTACAAAACAATAAGGAACTGTTTGATGTAGTTGATATGAAAGTTGACACCGTTTAAAAGTTCAGACTAAATTTATCAAGTATAATATATCTTACCGGGAACTTAGTGCTAATCAATTAACAGACTTTCATGATTTTGCCCATGATTTTTACGATGTTACCTTCTGCAAAAATCATATGTTGTCAAAGTCTTCTAAGGTGCAACAGAAGTGAATTTATTGTAAGGCTGTACATAAATTACAGATTCAGGGGGATATGAAATGTGAATGCCAGACCGGCTGATTTCAGGAGGATGTTTTGGTGATGGTTAATGCATCGAGGCACTACTCACACATCCCTGAGCACATGGAGAAAGAGCAGCAACCCTTATTCTCCACATGCACTGAGTTTAGAAGCAGCCACACCATTCAATGCAAATGAGCCCATTACTTCAACTATTTACTGTTGTTCTGGAAGCAACTTTTATGCTCTCTTAAAGGAATAGTTAGTCGAAAAAGGAAAATTGTTGAAAATGTACTTAACCTCAGGCCATCCAAGATACAGATGACTTTTTTTTTCTTATTCAGAACAGATTTGTAGAAATTTAGCATTTTACATAATATGCTCATCTATTGATCCTCTGCAGTGAGTGGGTGCCGTCAGAATAAGAGTCAAAACAGCTCATAAAAACATCACAATAATGCACAAGTAATCCACAACTCCAGTCCATCAATTAATCTCTTGTGACATGTTTGTAAGAAGCAAAACACTTCTGACCTGTTTGGACTCTCATTCTGATGGCCCCCAATCACTGAAGATAATCAAATGTTGAGAGAGTGATGTACATATCTCCAAATCTGTCCTGATGAACAATTAAATTAATCTACATATTGGATGACTTGAGGGTGAGTAAATATTCAGCTTTCTTTTGCTGCTGTCATCTTTTCTACACTGGACTCTTTGCAGATTGGTCATTTTGAAGCTCTCAGGCAGATAATGACAGAGGTTGAAATAAATCAATAAATATCATGTATTTTGTATGACCCTTTGCTGCACAATGTGTATTAACATAATAAAGTTCAGCAGCCTAACACACTCACTAGTCATGAGATTTCAGAAACATCTCTGTGATAACTGGCTTTCCTCCAGGACTCAGATTTTATATTGGAGATCAAGTAGTGACCCAACACAGTACCGAAATTGTTTATCATACACAATTGAGTTTTAATGATGTCGTGCTCTTGGCAACCAGTAATTTAGCCAGTAATTTACATCACAAAATACACTGTGATTTGCACAAACAATATTTATGCTCGTAAGTGAACCCGTATTTAGTGTAATGGGTAAAAATCTTTTGTAGATCTGTTTGTGGACATGGCATATTAGCTGTCCACTTTGACATCTAATTGTATAGTGTGAAGGAGAAGATGAATTTGTGTCAATAAACAGCAATCAACAATACAACTATACATTAATAAAACTATACATTAAAAAAGGCATAAGGAAATGTATTAATATAACTACATAACTATTATCAATTATATGAATAAACAATTATATTGCCAAAATCATCACAATTAAAAAAACCAAAGATTTAAACTACTTCAGTCTGTGTGCATTGAATTTATTTAATATACGAGTTTCACAATTTGAGTTGAATTACTGAAATAAATGAACTTTTCCATGACATTCTAATTTATTGAGATGCACCTGTATTAGTGATCCCAACAGTAAAGTCACAGTCAGTGTTATGTTCTGATTCGCCTATTTTTCAGTGGTCTTTTGCATTCACAAGATTTACAAAAGAAGGAGGAAACAATGGTGTTTGAGACTCACAGAATGTCATTTCCATTTACTGAACTTTTATTATTCAGCTTTGCCAAGGTAAATACAGTTTTCAATAAAACACATCATAAGTATATAGCATTTAGGGGTAAATAACGTACAAATATATAATTTTAAATGTTGTGCCTTAGGGTACCACCCAAGTGACAGCTTTGTACCTTTTGTACTAAGAGTGTACAATTTAAGTCAATGGCATCCAATATTCGACCATCCTGGCTTTAATTAATCTGGGAAAATACTAACCTGCATCGAAAAACAATTTATACTAGTTTGGAATGACATAAGACCATCACATTTTGGCAAAATGTCAAGATTTCTTTCATCATATTGCAAATAACCTTGTGAAAAATGTCCATACATTCTCTCTTTTTGCCCAAACATATCATACTCTGTTCTCTTAAACTTGTTTTCATCTTCTCCAGTACAAACATAGTCAACACACCTGCTTGCTTGGGTTTATGCACTACCATTTCAGTTTTGCATGTCAATGAGGATGTCAGAATGTGACTTGATTGATGATGATCAGTCAACATTGTCAATCGAGACCAAATTCCCAGCATGTATATCACATAGTCTGATATAACAGTTTAATAGTAATGACTTTATGAATTTCTTCACTGATAAAACAGATAACATCAGAAAAACAATAACAAATGTAGATTCTATAGCGTCTAGTACATCAGCTTCATTCATCGCACCCAAAGAAAAACTGCTGTGCTTTACAACTATAGGAGAGGATGAGCTAAATAAACATTCTTGTGAACTGGCAAATTACAGACCCATTTCAAATATTCAGTTTATGTTTAAAATTTTAGAAAAAGTTGTGTCTGCTCAATTGTGCTCCTTCTTGCAAAAAAAATGATATCTATAAAGAATTTCAGTCAGGTTTTAGGCCCCGCCATAGCACAGAAACTGCACTTGTTAAAATTACAAATGACTTGCTGCTTGCGTCAGACCAAGGCTGCGTCTCATTGCTAGTTTTACTTGATCTTAGTGCTGCATTCGAAACTATAGATCATGACATACTCATAGATCGATTACAAAACTATACAGGTATTTAAGGGCAGTTTTTAAGATGGTTTAGATCCTACCTGTCCGATCGGTACCACTTTGTTTATTTAAACGGGGAGTCATCTCAATTATCACCAGTAAAGTATGGAGTACCACAAGGATCTGTCCTAGGTCCTCTATTATTTTCATTATACATGTTGCCCCTTCGTAATATTATTAGAAAATATGGGATTATTTTCCACTGTTATGCTGATGATACTCAACTATATATCTCAACAAGACCAGATGAAACTTCTAAATTATCTAAGCTAACGAAGTGTTAAAAAATGTAAAAGATTGGATGACCAATAATTTTCTCCTTTTAAACTCCGATAAGACAGAGATATTACTTATTGGACCAAAAACAGTACACAGTATCTCTTAGATCACAATTTGCAACTAGTCGGACGTCCTGTTCCTTCCTCTACAGTCAAAAATCTGGGTGTTGTATTAGACAGCAACTTATCTATATTCCTTATCTATGTCATATTTCCCACGTTACAAAAACTGCATTCATCCATCTTTGAAACATTGCCAAGCTACGGAACATGTGAAGTGTTTCTGATGCTGAAAAGTTAGTTCATGCATTCATGACCTCTACACTGGACTATTGTAATGCACTGCTAGGTGGTCGTCCTGCATCTTCTATAAACAAGCTACAGATATTACAAAATGCTGTGGCTAGAGTCCTTACCAGGTCAAGAAAATATGATCATATTACTCCAATTTTACAGTCTCTGCACTGGCTACCTATTTAGTTTCGCATCAGTTACAAAATATTATTACGTACCTATAAGGCCCTAAATGGTTTAGCTCCATGGTTTTATCATGCTACAATCCAACCCTCTCCCTAAGGTCGCAAAACTCTGGACTCTTGGTAGTACCTAGAATAACAAAGTCCCCTAAAGGAGGTAGATTCTTTTCACATTTGGCTCCCAATCTCTGGAATAGCCTTCCTGATAACGTTTGGGGTTCAGACACACTCTCTTTATTTAAATCTCGATTAAAGACACATCTCTTTAGCCAAGCATTAATGTAATGCCTCTCATAATCTTGTACTGCAGTTATATCTGATCAAATGCACATTATTATGCTTAAGCTAAAGCTTGGGTTGAACAAATAATTTTTGGATGGAACAACAGCTACGCTAATCATGTTTATATTTGTTTCTCTGTTTCTGCCACGGGATTAACAGTCTGGATGATCTGAGATGACCAAACACCTGAGAAGAGATGATGCCAACCCCTCAGAGAATATACAGAATTAACCAATTTTTGCCATAAAATAAAATATTAAGATTCTGCAATATATAAATCTATTGTATAAACTTAATTTCCTGTTAAGCTGCTTTGCAACGATTGTTTCATGAAAAGTGCTATACAAATAATATTGAATTAGATATAAAAAGGTTGTTGATGTTGTACAGTCTACATAGCATACAATCTGACAAGCAACAATCATAAAGGTCAGAAAAAATGATCATATTGTACACTTGCTTTAGTGAGACAATAACTTTAGAGAGCATTTGGATTTTGGTCACATCCCAGACGTTTGAAGGTGAAGTATATAACTCCTGTGCACTTCAAGGTCCAGCAAGCGGAAGCACATTCCAGCTGCCATTCAGTACAAGATGAGCCTATGCCATTTGATTGATAGATGTCCATTTACCACATAACAACCTGAAGTGTGCAATCCATCCTCACATCTGGAGGTAAAGGCAAACAGATCAGCGTTTATCTACACACTCAATCTCTCTCCTCTCTTTCAAGATTTCAGCAGTGGCACCTGTAGATGAGATGTCTAATTAAAGGACCTTTATTGTGCTTTTCCCACCTAACATACTATGCAGCTTGAATTTAGACTTGGACCATTAGTTTTCCAAAGTCAGAATTTAATGTCCATTTGAGATTTATTAAGGGACTTTTCATGGCAAATGTCTTGTTCTTAAAGGGGTAGTTAACTTGGAAATGTATATTTGCTATATATATACAGTCATGGTCAGAATTATTGGCACCCTTGGTAAATATGATCACAGAAGGCTGTTAATCCTTTTGATCTTTTATTTTTTTTAAATCACAAAAATCTAACCTTTCATTGGATAATAATAATTTTAAAAGGGGCAAATATCATTATGAAAAATTTGTTTTTCTCTAATACGCATTGGCCTCAATTAATGGCACCCTTTTATTCAATACTTTTTGAAACTTCCATTTTCCAGTTTAACAGCTCTACATTTTCTCTAATAATGCCTGATGAGGTTAGAGAACACCTGACAATATATCACAGATCATTCCTTCACCCAGAATCTCTCCAGATCTCTCAGATTCCCAGCTCCATGATGGTGCTTCTTCTCTTCAGTTCACTTCACTCGTGTTCTACAGGGTTCAGGTCATGACTGGAATGGCCACAGCAAAAGCTTGGTTCCCTATCAGTCGGTCACTCTCGACGTCACATCGGAGGACCGACAAATTGGGATATCGCTTAGAGAGACCAATCCACTTCGAGTGTAAACTAAACGAGCCAATGCACATTGGCATGCGATTATTGCATCCAGCTGCCGCTGATCACAGCGTGAGCATAAATAGGCAGCAGGTGCAGCGCAAATTCAGCTTTTCGCTTCGGAGCCGAGCGGTTACATCGTTCTGCTCCTGACTTCTGCTGAACGAGTGAATTCAACGAGTTGAGCACGCTCTTCGGAAGACTCTCGTGCTGGTGGTACGGCACTGCAGCGGTGGTGGTTCTTCCCGTGTCGAGTGGACTGCACACATCAGGCTGCACTACCCCCTGGTTGTGTTGCAGATGACCATCTCCCCTGTTTGCTTTAGCACGCTAAAAGAGTTTTTTCCCTAAAGGAGCATTCACGGGTGCGTCTTTTTAAAGACGATGTTGCATCTGGCAAACTTGACGTTGCGTCTTTATAAAGACGAGTTGGGTCTTGCTTCAGACAACATGTCACCCGTGCGTTTCTGGATGCGGTCGTTGCCTGGCGCTGGGTGAATGGTCACGATCGCTGCCTCACGTGCCTGGGCGGTAGCACGCTGAGGTGGCGTTCGTGGATGAGTCATCTTCTCACTGTGGATGCTCATCTCGGAGTTGCGGCCAGGCTCCGTTACCTCGACAAAGGGGCGGAGCTGTTGCCTCCGTCTCGATCTAGTTCTCGTCCTGGCTGCAGACAGGCGAGGTCTACTTCAGGCGGTAGCACGGCTGGTCTGAGGATTACAGTGGTGGCAAACCCTCAAGGGACCATCGCTCCTCTTGCACTCCGCTACCAGTTGAGCTGCCAGTGGAACGTGCTGGGCCCTCTAAAATGAGCGTACCAGCAGTATCCTTGGCACTCCTCCCGACGACCAGATGTCGATCGCTGCATCGGAGGGTGTGCCGGAGCTTCTGGAGAGGAAGTTTCGGCGGCGTTGCCGCTCCGGCGGTAGCAATGCCTGAGTCGGATCTAGAAGTAACGGCTATGCTTTCCCGGGCCACCGAAGGGGTAGGGCTCGAGTGGAGAAAGCCACCGTGTCCCGAACCCTCGAGGTTGGACGACTGACTCTCGGGGTAGCTTGTGCTGGTTCTCAGCGCCCTGCCCTGGGGGCCTCTCTCCCGGACGTGCATGAGGGGCTTACAGGTCGTGGACGGCACCTTTTACTGCCAGAAACCGACCTGCTAGCTCCTCCTCCCTCACCACCCTCGGTGGTGCAGCTAGGGGTTACGGGGGTCCCCCCGGTGGAGCGGTCAGTTGCGATGCAAGTGTGTCCCTATACTGTCTCCACCCGGCAGGGCAAACCGTGCCTCCTCTTCCGGGCCTGTAGGTACTCGTCTGGCCGGCGAGGCTTATGTGGCCTGTGGAGATGCTGCCTCCACCTAATGCTACGGCGTTACTGCAGGTTCTTCAGGCTAAAAGCACTGAGGAATATGCACGGGGGTGGTTACGATCCAGAAGCTCTGAAAGAGCTCCGTACCGCACCTGACCTCGCGCCACGAGCGACGAAGGTTATGGCACGGTCTCTGGGTTGTGCGATGTCCACACTTGTGGTCCAGGAGCGCCACCTGGCTGTGTCTGGTTGACATAGGGACGCCGACAAGTTCGGTTCCTCAAGGTTCCTGTATCCCAGACTGGCCTCTTCGGCGACGCAGCCGGTAACATGGCCCAGCAGTTCCCGGCTGCACAGGAGCAGACTGCGGCGATCTAACACTTCCTGCCTCGGCGGACAGCTGCTGCCCTACCCGTCCGCCGGTTGCAGCGCCCAGCCTGCTCGTCGCCGAGGGCGGCCCCCTGCATCCACCCCTGCTCCCGCACCGCAGCAGCCTCCAAAAGCGGTGCCGTTGAGCTAGGTGTAGGCAGGCCGCCCCGCCCGTCCTGGCCCCCGTCTACTGGCGGTAAGCGGAGGAGCAAGAGGTCTCGGGACGGGCAGCCCAGAGAGAGAGGGAACTGCTTCGGGAGAGGGTAAGTGCATCTCTCTCTCCCCCGGAGGAGGGCCGGGTGGATAATCTGTTTTTTTCAAAAATCTCGACAGGAAGCGGTTGTCTCTGTCTCTGGGTCCCAAGAGGGCTTGGAGAGTCATGGACGAATCAACTTCGGACCATACTCATCCTCCCTCTCGCCAGCAGGCAGCAGTGGGCGGTTCGAGAGCGTCATCAAAGGCTACTCACGCACCCTCTGCCAAATTTGGAAGCAGGTAAACGTGCACCGCACACTCAGACCTCTCCTCGGTCCGCCACGGGCCAGGTCCCTGGATTCCACCTCGCTGCCCTACTGCGGGTACGTCGGTGGTCCCGATGGTCCCGCTTGTACGGTGTCTGGGTGCCGGGAGCTGCCCAACCGTCTCGCTGGCTCCTAAGGACCATCTGACTCGGCTATGCGATTCAGTTCGCCCGGCGTCCTCCCAAGTTCGGGTCATCCACCTCACAGCAGTGAAGGCTGCCGATGCCCACATCTTGTGAGAGGAATCACTGTCCTACTGGCGAAGGACGTGATGGTACCGGTTTCTCCAGCCGATATGAAGGCAGGGTTTTTCAGCCCTTACTTCATTGTGCCCAAGAAAGCGGTGGGTTACGACCAATCTTGGGTCTGCGCATCTTGAACGGGGCCTTTCATAAGCCTCCTTTCAAGATGCTCATGCAGAACCGCGTCTTCGGATGCATCCGTCCCCAAGTTCGGTCTGCAGCATTGACCTGAAAGACCCGTACTTCCATGTGTCGATCCTTCCGTACCACAGGCCATTCCTGCGGTTGACGTTCGAAGGACGAGCATATCAGTACAGGTCCTGCCCTTCGGGCTGTCCCTGTCGCCCCGTGTCTTCACGAAAGTAGCGGAGGCAGCCCTTGTTCCCCTGAGAGAACAGGGCGTGCGCATTCTCAACTACCTCGACGACTGGCTTATACTAGCTCAGTCGCGGCACCAGTTATGCGAACACAGGGACAGGGTGCTCTCGCACCTCAGCCAGTTGGGCCTTCAGGTCAACTGGGAAAAGAGCAAACTCTCCCCGGTGCAGAGGATCTCTTTTCTCGGTATGGAGTTAGACTCGGTCAGTCAGACAGCGCGCCTCACGCAGGAACGCGCTCAGTCGGTGTTGAACTGCTTGAATACATTCAAGAACAGGACGGCAGCACCACTGAAACAGTTTCAGAGGCTCCTGGGGCATATGGCGGCTGCGGCGGCGGTCACGCCGCTGGGGCTGCTCCATATGAGACCGCTTCAACACTGGCTCCATGGCCGAGTCCCGAGGTGGGCGTGGCAGAGCGGCACGCTGAGGGTCCAAGTCACTCCAGCCTGCCGCCAAACCTTCACCCCGTGGTCAGACCTTTCATTCCTTCGGGCAGGAGTGCCCCTGGAACAGGTCTCCAGGCACGCTGTGGTTTACACAGACGCCTCCGCCAAGGGCTGGGGGGCCACGTTCAACGGGCATGCAGTGTCGGGGGTTTGGACGGGTCCCCAACTGCACTGGCACATCAACTGCCTAGAGTTGCTGGCAGTACACCTGGCCTTGAACCGTCTCAAGAGACGCTTACGAGGCGAGCATGTACTAGTCCGTACGGACAACTCTGCGACCGTTGCGTATATCAACCGACAAGGTGGTCTACGCTCCCGTCGCATGTCACAACTCGCCCGCCACCTCCTCCTCTGGAGTCGGAAGCATCTGAGGTCGCTTCGCGCCATTCATATCCCGGGCTTGCTCAACCGGACAGCCGACGAGCTGTCACGAGCTGCGCTCCCCGGAGAATGGAGACTCCATCCCCAGACGGTCCAGCTGATTTGGCGACGTTTTGGACTCGCACAGGTAGACCTGTTCGCGTCCCTAGAGACGTCGCATTGCCAGTTGTTCTACTCCCTGACCGATGGAACACTCGGCACGGACGCACTGGCACACAGCTGGCCGCGGGGCCTTCGCAAATATGCATTTCCCCCAGTGAGCCTTCTCGCACAGACACTGTGCAAGGTCAGAGAGGAAGAGGAGCAGATCCTGTTCGTGGCACCATACTGGCCTACCAGGACTTGGTTCCCAGAGCTGATGCTCCTCGTGACAGCCCCTCCCTGGCAGATTCCTCTGAGGAAGGATCTACTGACTCAGAGACGGGGCACCTTATGGCACCCGCGTCCAGACCTCTGGAAACTTCATGTCTGGTCCCTAGATGGGACGCGGAGGTTCTAAGTGACCTACCCCAAGAGGTAGTTGACACCATCACTTCGGCGAGAGCACCGTCTACGAGACACGCTTACGCCTTGAAGTGGAACCTGTTCGTCGAATGGTGCTCTTCTCACACAGAAGACCCCCGGAGATGCCCGATCAGAGTCGTGCTATCCTTCTTGCAGCAAGGGTTGGAGCGAAGGCTGTCTCCCTCCACCCTCAAGGTCTACGTGGCCGCGATTGCTGCCAACCACGACCCTGTGGAAGGGAAGTCGGTGGGGAAGCATGACTGGGTCGTCAGGTTCCTTAGGGGGGCTAGAAGGCTGAATCCTCCACGCCCCCCCTCTATACCCTCTTGGGACCTGTCCTTAGTGCTTAGAGCACTACAACAGGGCCCGTTTGAGCCCTTGCAGACAGTCGAGCCCAAGTTTCTTTCAATGAAAACTCTGCTCCTGCTTGCACTGGCCTCCATCAAGAGGGTTGGGGACCTGCACGCATTTTCGGTCGACGATTCGTGCCTACAGTTTGGACCGGCGGATTCCCAGATAATCCCGAGGCCCCGGCCCGGCTATGTGCCCAAGGTTCCCACTACTCCATTTAGAGACCAAGTGGTGAGCCTGCAAGCGCTGCCCCCGGAGGAGGCAGACCCAGCCCTGGCTTTGCTTTGTCCCGTCCGAGCATTAAGACATTACGTTGACAGGACGCAAAGCTTCAGGACCTCAGACCAGCTCTTTGTCTGTCACGGAGGCTGGCAGAAAGGGAATGCCGTCTCCAAGCAGAGGATGGCCCACTGGATAGTGGATGCCATCACCCTGGCTTATCAGGCACAGGGTGTGCCTTGCCCGTTCAGGTTGAGAGCTCACTCTACGAGAAGTGTAGCGTCCTCCTGGGCGCTGGCTCGTGGCGCCTCACTGACAGATATTTGTAGAGCTGCGGGCTGGGCAACCCCTAACACATTCGCTAGATTCTATAGCCTTCGTGTGGAACCGGTTTCCTCCTGTGTTCTCACCTCAAACGGGTAGAAGCACTGAGGGGCCCCGGTTTCGGGTCGGCTTGCTAAAAACTGCTCCAGAGAGTCCACTGTAGACCCTGTCGAGCTCCTCCATCCCCTCGGCAGCTGGACGTGGCGGAGCGTCCGGCGCCAGGCCCTCACTCGATGAATCCCTGAGAACCGGTAGAGGGCTGGGTTCCATATGTAGAGACCATTCGGATCCCATATGTGTATTTCCACGGTTCGCCTTAGAGCCCGTGTTCCCCGGCAGACTTCCTGCTACTCCAAGAGGTTACAATCACCTCCAATTTTCCATATGCATCTGACTATTGTCCATATGTGTAACTGCCTCTGAACCTCCCTCGGGAAGGTAAGGGCTTCCGCAGCGTTCCTGTTCTGAGCTGAACGGGTACGTTTTCCCAGTGTTATCCAGTCCTACTGAGTGGGTAGTGCCATAGCAACAGTAACGGATCTTCCTATGGGGGCACTAACCTGCACCAAAAAATAACGGCACAGGAGGCCTCCACGGGACACTGGAAGGGGCAGTATCCGTGGCCTTTTGGTAGGGATCCCAATTCGTCGGTCCTCCGACGTGACGTCGAGAGTGACCGACTGATAGGGAACGTCTCGGTTACGTATGTAACCCTCGTTCCCTGAAGGAGGGAACGGAGACGTCACGTCCCGTCGCCACGGCTCCTGTACCACCGCTGAGCGGCCGGGCCCCGGCTCGGCTCCTCAGCGAAAACCTGAATATGCGCTGCACCTGCTGCCTATTTATGCTCACGCTGTGATCAGCGGCAGCTGGATGCAATAATCGCATGCCAATGTGCATTGGCTCGTTTAGTTTACACTCGAAGTGGATTGGTCTCTCTAAGCGATATCCCAATTCGTCGGTCCTCCGACGTGACGTCTCCGTTCCCTCCTTCAGGGAACGAGGGTTACATACGTAACCGAGACGTTTTGAAGCACACATTTTTGTGTTGTTTTTGAGGTTTTTTTAAACTGTTGGAAGATCCAAACATGGCCCATTATACGTTTTCTAACAGAGTCAGTCACTTGTTGATTTCTATCTGTTGGTATTTGACAGAATCAGTGATGCCATGTGTCTAAACAAGATGTCCAGACCTCCAGCAGAAATATAGGCCAACATCAAAAACTACAGCAGTATATTTCATTGTACACATGGGGTACTTTTTATCCCTGTGTTCACCAAACCCATCTTGAGTGTTTAATGCTAAAAAGCAATTTGTTTAGTTTCATCTGACCATAGAAGCCAAGCCCATTTGAAGTTCCTATTATTTTCTGAAATTCTCCAGCTGTGTTCCTCAGAGAGTCTTTGACCACTCAAACTCCTCCTCACTGTGCATTAGAATGATATAGACACACACCATCTTCCAGGCAGTTTCTTAATCTTTTATGTTGATTGGAAATTCTTCATTATTGCTCTGATGGTGGAAATGGGAATTTTCACTGCTCTCGCTCTTTTCTTAAAGCCACTTCACTAATTTGTGAAGCTCAATTATCTTTTGCTGCACATCAGAAATATATTCTTTGGTTTTTCTCATTGTGATGGATGATTAAGGGAATTTGGGCTTTGTTTGCTTTCCTATTCATATTTATGTGAAACAGGAAGCTACGGCTTGATCATTTAATGTTCATAATCCCCCCCGGAGTGCTCAACATTGTGAATATGAATGGGAATATACTTCAGATATATTTTACTCATAAGAATGTCTAGGGGTACCAATAATTGAGTCCAATGTATATTTGAGAAGAATATGTATTTCATAATGAGATTTTCCCCCATTTTCAATTGTTTTAGTTCAATGAAAGGTTAGATAAAAGATCAAAAGGATTAATAATGCAGGTTTATTTAAAGAGCCTTAATTGATTATATTTACCAAGGGTGCTAATAATTCTGACCACGACTGTATATATATATATATATAAAATCACATTCTGTACGGTGTCCAAATCGTGACGGCTGTTGTAATTATCTATACTCTTATTCATTAAAGCGTCAACACAAAGCATATACGGTTTCTACAGAAATATTAAGCAGCACAATTGTTATTAACTGTAAAAGTAATAATACATATTTCTTAAAATAAATTAAAATAGAAAACAGTAATTTTAGTTGTTGTAATATATCACATAATATTACTGTTGGAAGTTTGAACTGTATTGTTGATCAATTTTCAAAATGTCACCTCCTCCCCAAAGCTGTTGTTTGTTACTACAGATACATGCTGCCTTTTCCCCTCTGATTTGAGGTGCTGCCTAAAGATGGCTGATGCACTCATATTGTCCTCTCTAGTGCTGGTGTTGTTGATTAACAACAAGGTCATAAAAAAGACAGACAGGCCTTGTTTTTGTTGTCTGTTCTTGTCTAACTCTTTTTACAGACCTCATTGATTCATTCTGCCAACCTCAGGCCTACTGAAAACAATCATGGACAAATAAATACATAAAGCAAATATCATCAAGACAAAGGAACAGGATGTGTGGGCTGTTTGCTGCTGTGAGTCACTCACTGAGAGCATTTTACTTCATAATGCACTGACCTTATGAGTTTCATCCATTGATCTCATTATTCAAAACAGAACTAAGTGTGGTGTTTTTCACAAATAGAGTACAAAAAAGGTTCAGATTTTTTTTCTTCTTCAATAAATGGTCAGAGAAAGGAGATGCTTAACCCTCAAAAATGTTTATTGTTAACCTCAGGAGGTCAAACTAAAACTGTTTTATTTTATATTCATTATAAATGATGACTTTGAAATCCTGTTGCCACAATTTAGGATATGACTAAACAATCGAATGCAATTTTTTAAAGCAAGAAACATTAAATAAGAATTAAATGTAGAAAATATTATTATTATTGTAATGGGTTGGTATTTGGGTAGGTTATTTTTAAGGGGATTTTATTTTTAATGACAGTTTACCTAATAAATCTAATAATTCTTTCTACTTAAAATATAGGATTTGTGCATCAAAACCCTTAAAAAAGTCATAAACCAAAGTGTATTCGTGAAAATGTTTCAAAGTCCCCTTTTCCACTCTCCATGGCCATTCAGTTACCCTGTGTGTAATATGTATTATTTAGTTTTCTTGCTGGAACAGTAACCTTGAGTGTTGATAGGGTGAGATAACAGTCCAATGAGGGAGTTTTTATTGTGAGCCCGAGCACATAAGATTTATTCTCATTATTTTAAAATCTATTCTCATTATTTATGGACTTTTCTGACTGTATAAACCAGTCAGGCTTGAATAAACCAACCACATGCACAGTCTTGTACAGAATATTTCATCACAAGCACACACACACACTATTCACCTTCAAGCTCAACACATGACAAGTAAGAAATGGGATAGTGGACGAGGTCCAAGAGTCAAGTCACCCCAGACCTGCAATGTGTGAGAGAGGAAGCTGACAACCTAAAACCAATTTACACGCTCTCGCATTCCCAATTAATTTCACAATTATTCACTCCAGACTACATCTGCACCTGAGGCATATGGCCACGGTGAGTTGATTTTCTTCCTGTAAGCTCACCTGAGGGACGTTGATAATGAAGTATCCACTTTTGGTTGCTAATTCATATAATCATTCACTTGTCTCTCTTTAGATCTAATCAATATCTCTTTTTTTCAGGAGTAATTTTCCACAAATGACACATGCATGTACATAAGAAATACACCAGAAAGATTTATCACTACGTGGAACATCGAATTCTCAATTTAGTTTCTTAAAGAAAAAAGACAATTATAATCATAAAATCTCTTAAAATTACAA
Source organism: Oxygymnocypris stewartii (assembly GCA_003573665.1). NCBI lineage: Eukaryota > Metazoa > Chordata > Actinopteri > Cypriniformes > Cyprinidae > Oxygymnocypris > Oxygymnocypris stewartii. The sequence continues at coordinate 1,680,382 of QVTF01024199.1, forward strand.
TCTCTGTAGAATTAAGCCAAAATAAACAGGCATCCACATGCGCTCTTATAAATGTATTTCAATTAACTATAGAAAACATACACAAGTATTTTTTTGTTATTTAATAATTTCATGTCAACTACTCACAAAGCTATATATAAACTATTTAGTGCAGCATAAAGTGCACACAAATATGTGTACAAATATATACACACACACACACATACACACACAAAGTGAAGTTTCATCTGAAGTGGCGTTAGATTTATTAAACAGACTGTTTAATGCAGCTTAAGGTTGCTATGAATGCACTTAAAACAAGTATAATTGAATTAATAATTCTATATATATTATTTTGAACATAGAAATATGAAAATGGTGGAGGAAATAAATGATGGTTAAATATGAAACTAAAACCATCAGTAGATGGCGAGTCACTGTCTTAAATTAGTCATTTGATTTATTTAAAAGGATTGATTGATTCAGGAATGAAGTGTCTGATGTTTGTATGCTCGTTAAAATAATAGGATGCATTCAAGAACTGAAGCGCAATACTTCTGCTGTGGATTCATTTAGAACTACTTTCATTAACAATACTGTGTCTGAAATATAAGTCATTTAATATAAACTTGTTTCTGATATGTGTAAAATCAATATCAAATGTACAATCTGGTATTTGGGAAAAATACCAGACTTCCTCTGATGTTGGTTAATTAAATGTTAAAGTTAAGAACAAAAATAATACAAACAAAAGTGTGGGGCATTGTAATGGGCCCCTTTCTACCTCTGGCCCTTTGCACTCTCTTATGCTCTTCCCCGACCAGCATCACCCCTGTGTGTCCATGTTTGAGCAGTTCATTTCTCTCCAGCAGGCACTACATTTACATGTTAGTTGGCCAATGACTGTAGTCTTTGCAGTGTGTTCAAGTGCAACAGACTTGATGTGAGTTTGGTAGGTCGCATCCTTGAGACTCATCAACCTTTGACAGATAAAATGTGAATAAAGCCTTTTGGCTGTTTTAAAAAAGCATGACTCCTTAGATTTCTCCTACTCCAAAGTAAAAATGTCAATATCAAAGAGGTCAAAGTGTGTCTTTTTGGCATGAATATGTGGCAGCTGAGCAACTCGAATGATAATGGTTTTCTTTCACAAAGCATTATAGACCTATCTGATCAATACAGGAAAGAAAATTGCTTTCTTCAACTGATTTCAAGGGGTCTTTAAGCAAAGTCTCTTTTTGCTCTTTATTTAATCTCATTGCTGTCATCTAATTGTATTATTTGTGGTTTTACTTTCCAAGCTGTGACAGCAATCACATTACCAAGTTGTCTTATTAGGTGAGAAATTCTGCACACAACAGATAGATACATCACTAATAAGGGAGGGGGGGGGGGGAATCCATTAATAGGTCAAGATAAGTAGGATTATAAATGGTAATCTTTTGCACTTAGTTGGCTGTGAATGCTTGTAATGATAGTTATTTCAAACATGTGCCATAGGAATCTACACTGCTTATTGTGTGACTATGAATAGGTTTATCGATTAAGCAACAAAAACAGGCTTTTGAAAATTCCCAGTTTTCCAGAACAAAAGGATCATTTGAGGTAATACATTGTGGTATTGATTTCAGATGTACAGGAGCATTGCATTTGCGAGTCTTTGGAATTTTAAATCAAACCAGTAGTATCCTCAATCTTAAAACAAAAAAAGTCAATTTCCAACGATCTGAAAAGCTCTAGACCAACTTTGCTCTTTCATTTTTAAAAGTATTCCACATTTAGAAGATTTTTTATAAAAAAAATATTTCAGTAAGCATATTTTTTTCATCTCCTATAAATGATCTCTGCAATTACCTTTTTTGTTTAATTTACCTATAGAGCAATATACTATTATATGCAGCAATAAGTAAAAAAAAAAAAAGCTTTGCTTAAAACTCAGAGAGAATGGAAAATAATGTGAGTGAAACCTTTAAAAATTACCTGTAAAAAACAGTCCTTAACATCCACCTTCCCATTCATTTTTCAAACTGTTTGTACTATGTAGGGTTGCAGAGATGCAGAAGCCTATCTCAGTGTCTTGAGCCAAAAGCAGGGAAAGTTTAATATGTAAAGTTGCAATCAAAATTATTCAACCCCCAGAGCAGGGCTCCCCAGGCTCTGTTGGTGCCCTAGGCAAGATTTTTTATTTCTGCCCCCCACTGCCCACAATTTATTTTTTCAAAACGTTACTATAATATAATATAACATAAATACTGATAAGTATTAACATAAATAAGTAGTACATCAATTGTGATCATAAATAATAAAAAAAGACTAACAGTCACTTGAAGAATCACACAGAATTTAACAAAGTGCAAATCAGTGGAAAATTACATACCTAAACTTCATTTATTTAATTTTATGAATTCTAGATTATAGTTTTGTAGGCTTGTCTTTTTAAAAATACATTTAGAAACTTGTTGGTGAATTAACAGCAAGCACTAATGTTATTTAAAATAAAACAACAGTACAGAAGCGTATATGTGACCCTGGACCACAAAACCAGTCTTAAGTCGCTGGGGTATATTTGTAGCAATAACCAAAATACATTGTATGGGTCAAAATTATCGATTTTTATTTTATGCAAAAAATGATTAGGATGTTAAGTAGAGATCATCTTCCATGAATATATTTAGTAAATTTCTTACCGTAAATATATCAAAACTTAATTTTTGATTAGAATATACTTTGCTAAGAACTTAATTTGGTCAATTTTAAAAGCAATTTTCTCAATATTTAGATTTTTTTGCACCCTCAGATTCCAGATTTTGAAATAGTTGTATCTCGGCCAAATATCGTCTGATCCTAAGAAACCATAAATCAAGGAAAATATTATTTATTCAGCTTTCAGATGATGTTTAAATCTCAATATTGCTCTTTTTCTCTGCTCCTCTTCTTTGTGTCTTTTCCTGCCTTTGCCCCTGATAATTGTATTTTTTAACTAATTTTTTAGAAATGATACTTGAAGAGCACATGAATTGCAAAACTATTTTAACTGCGTGAGCCATGCTGATGTATCATAAATACATCATGATGCACAAAGTGATTCAATTATGCAGCGTTTCAGTCAACTAGAAATTATGATTTTCCCCACCTCTTACTTGGAAATAACGCCTGGAACACCGCTGGTGTATATACCGCTGGTGTATATACCGCTGGTGTATACACCGCTGGTGTATACCGCTGGTGTTCACAGGTTGGATATAATTCGTATATCCAACCTGTGAACTTGGGGCAGATCGATCAACTCCGACCTCAGTAGGACGCATAATTTTATTATTTTAATTTGATTGTTGTTCTTTTTTTCTTCTGTTTGTGATTGACTGGAAGTCACTGAAATTTGAAGTGAGACATTTCAACTCGGAAGTTCCCTCTTCTGACCTTGTCTGGAACGTGGCATCCAACATGACGCTATTAAATCTTATACTATTTAATTGATTTCAATTTTATTTTATTCTAACATAATTTTAATTGGTTCGATGATCGATCAGTACTATATGTTAACTGTCAGAAATGATGTTGCCCATCCAACCGTTAGTTCGCTGCGAGTGAGAGATGAGAGGAGCGCAAAAATAAAACTCTGCCCTCTATTCAATATTCCAATATTCCATCTTTTCAGATGGAAACACGTCACCATACTGAAATAAAGTCGGCAGCAACTTTGTGGACTTTAACATATATGGGTGTATTAGGAGTGCAAGATGGTTACAAGAGGGCGCACTTCCGACAAAAAAAAGAAAGAAAAAATAACCTTTTCGTGTTGCGCCCCCCAGTCATTTTGCACCCTAGTCAACTGCCTATGCCACTGCCCGGCCATGCCCCAGAGACTGCAGTACTTTACAAATGCAAGCTTTTCTGAAGATCCAGGACTTTATTAAACATGTATTAACATTATAGGTAAACCACAAGGAACATAATAAAATAAAATAACAAAACAAATATTCTATGTCATGACCCCTTTAAGAATATGTCATAAATGAATAGTAAATACACTTATAAATACTAAATACTACTTCAATTTCTGTTATGGCATGTGGGAGGCAGTGAAATGTCTCATGAAAGCTACTTGGAATTGTGAGTGATGATAATGTCGTGATAATTACATAATTTCTTTGGAAGAAAAGCAACTCCAATAACATTGAAAGTATTAGTCATATTTTGTTCTCTGATTTCTTAATTTGTAGAATACTTACACTGAACAAAATTATAAACGCAACACTTTTGCTTTTGCCCCCATTTTTTCATGAGCTGAACTCAAAGATCTAAGACTTTTTCTATTCGCACAAAAGGCCTATTTCTCTCAAATATCATTCACAAATCTGTCTAAATCTGTGTTAGTGAGCACTTCTCTTTTGCCAAAATAATCCATCAACATCACAGGTGTGGCATATCAAGATGCTGATTGGACAGCATGATTATTGCACAGGTGTGCCTTAGGCTGCCCACAATAAAAGGCCACTCTAAAATGTGCAGTTTTATCACACAGTTTTTAGGGAGCGTGTAATTGGCATGCTGACTGCAAGAATGTCCACCAGAGCTGTTGCCCGTGAATTGAATGTTCAATTATCTACCATATGCCATCTCTAAAGGCATTTCAGAGGATTTGGCAGTACATCCAACCAGCCTCACAACCGCAGACCATCAGAAACCACACCAGCCCAGGACCTCCACATCCAGCATCTTCACCTCTACGACCGTCTGAGAGCAGCCACACAGACAGCAGCTGCAACAATTGGTTTGCATAACCAAATAATTTCTGCACAAACTGTCAGAAACTGTGTCAGTGAAGCTCATCTGCATGCTCGTTGTCCTCATTGGGGTCTCAACCTGACTGCAGTTTGTCGTCGTAACCAACTTGAGTGGGCAAATGCTCACATTCAATGGCGTCTGGCACTTTAGAGAGGTGTTCTCTTTACGGATGCTCTGGATCGGCGTAAATGACGTTTGTTCCTGCCAATATCCAGCAATTTCACACAGCCATTGAAGAGGAGTGGACCAACATTCTACAGGCCGCAATCAACTAATTGATCAACTCTGTGCAAAGCAAATGGTGGTCACACCAGATACTGACTGGTTTTCGGACCCCCCCCCAATACAGTAAAACTGCATATTTTAGAGTGGCCTTTAGTTGTGGCCAGCCTAAGGCACACCTGTGCAATAACCATGCTGTCCGATCAGCATCTTGATATGCCACATCTGTGAGGTGGATGGATTATCTCGGCAAAGCAGAAGTGCTCACTAACACAGATTTAGACAGATTTGTGAACAATCTTTGAGAGAAAAAGGCCTTTTGTTTACATAGAAAAAGTATTAGATCTTTAAGTTTAGCACTTGAACAAATGTGACAAAAACAAAAGTGTTGTGTTTATAATTTTGTTCAGTATATTTACCATACTGGGCATGAAGATGATTTGTTATTATTATTAGTATTTGTATTATTATTATTAGTAGTAGTAGTGATAGATTTAGATTTAATACAATTATTACAAATTTTTAATGTTCTGTTAGCATGCTATTCTTTCCTGCAACCCTGTTAAAGTCCAAATTTTTACAAAGTTTATTGTAGAAAATTAACATTTTATCTCCCTTTTAAGATAATATATAATTGAATATGCTATTGGCTTATATATATATATATATATAGTTGTGAAATGAGACCCTTTACCAATACGAATATACTATATAGTAGGTTCCTTTTGCTCTCATACAGATCTCAAATTAATCACAGGTCAGGGAAAGAAGACCACAGCGGCCACACATTTACCCCGTGTTTGTTTGCTGTATAAATAAATCCGTTCCGCCTGACTAAACTCTTTAATGAACGTATAAATGGTTTTGGAGCAGCAGAACAGTCGGGTCACAAGGATTAACATGCCACTTTTCCGCAGCCTTGATGTTTAATTATAGAAAAGTTGTTATTTCCCTTCCTTATTATCACATTTTGTTCACCATGGATAGTGAGTGTTTGTGACAGATAAAATGGAGAACAAAATGAAGGCCAATCTACCAAGAGAAAGGGGGCCATGGCAGGGCAAAAAAGGCAAAGGTCATGTTAGTTGACCACATTCTGAAAAGGAATTCAGAAACCATTAAGCGCCTCAAGTTTTGAAAAGTTCAACTGCACAATCAAGACTTTTCTACACTGAACAAAACTATAAACGCAACACTTTTGTTTTTGCCGCCATTTTTCATGAGCTGAACTCAAAGATCTATTTCTATGTACAAAAAAGCCTATTTCACGAGTTCACACTTACTTAATAATGAACTGAGTAAACGGTATGCGTATTTGGCGTGCTGTCCGAGGAGAGGGCTCCGAGCTCGGTAGTAGTTCCCGAGCCCGGGGTACTCCCCTCGCCCAGGGAGAGGGGTCCGAGCTCGGCATTTGGCCCGGACCCAAAAGCTCCCCCTACCCCCTGCTGGGGTGTAAACGGACTGGAAGTGTGGAGTTGGGGTGGTGGAGGGATTCTGGAAGACTAGAGATAATGGAGGTAAGGCTGCTTGATTATTTATAGGGGTTCTCTCTAGCGTTTATTGGGTAAGTGATGTGATTACTGATGATGAATTGGCTGTGTTAATTATCCGCGCGTGCTCCTCCCGAAACTTGTTTGTGAAACATCACTTCTCTCAAATATTGTAAACAAATCTGTCTAAATCTGTGTTAGTGAGCACTTCTCCTTTGCCGAGATAATCCATCCACCTCACAGGTGTGGCATATCAAGATGCTGATTATAGACAGCATGATTATTATAGCACAGGTGTTTCCTTGAGAGAAAAAAAAGTTCAAACTTTTGTGTTTAAAAGTTTCATATGACCTATGACATAAAGGAGACATTGATGGTTCTGATTCTAAATTGTCAACATAAAAAAAATAAAAATAAATACATGACTGATGAAAAACATCCAATATTGTGTATCAAGTGTCAGCAGCACCCTCATTGTTAATTAATATATGGGGAGATGCTACTACCTTGCTACTAAGAAATATCATACTAAAACCCCTTTCACACTGTATGTTGGTCCCGGAAAATTCCTGGAATGCCTTCTGTGTGAACGCAAACATGTCCCGGGATTAATTCCGGGATGTTTCCCGGGTTGGGGACCTAGTAACAGTGCCGGGTTCAGTCCCAGAACGAGCTCTGTGTGAACAAAAGTCAGAACCACCATGCCATAGAGGATGATGACACGCGTTATCAAATGACTCTTTAACCAGGTGTTTTGAAGGCAGATCGATGTTCATAACGAAACATGCATAAACTGGAATGAAGCAGAGATCAAGGATTTTCTCACTATTCGTGCTGAAGTTGAAATCGTTCACTAGTTTAGTGAAATGGTATGCTGCGCATTATACACATGACATTAAAATGTGATTTTTTTTTGTGTGTTATGTGTGCTGTTTAGTCACAGCAGCAGCTAGACCAGTACTGTCGTATTGAATGTAAAGGCTGTATTCTGCAAGTGCTTGCTTAGGATGACCATATGGGTCATTTTTATGGGAGGCATCCTTGCCAGGATTTCCATTTTGCCTAAAATATCAAGGTTTTGGCTGTTTGCATTGTGCAGGTAGATAGTTTTGTGACATTCATAAGAGCTATAGAGAGCAGATCAGACAACTGCTTGTGCTTTCGAATCACTCTCACGCCTACCGTGCTGTCTTTTTTAATCAGTGCGCAGCAGCGCTCCAAATCAACGAACAAACACATGCGCATATTTGCATCGCTTTGATCGTTCTCTGTATATCTCAGCTTCTCACGTGCAGCACTGCAAATGGTCGATTATGTACAATACCTGCATGTTATTGGTCTTTGACTGGAATTAATATAAGGTTGTGAGGGATATAACTTCAGTAAGTTCAATGGATTATAGTTGTTTAAACAATTGTTCAACTGCCAAAAAGTGTAAAAAAAAAAATAGTTGACAAACTGTTTCGAAAGTACTGTAACGAGTTGGCAAAAAATACAGTAAGTAGGAACTATTTGTTGTTGTACAGACTGCTGGTCTATACCTCACAGCCTCATTATCTTTTCACTCTTGTAAACTAAAGTTCATCAAAGATTGTTAATTTATTGTTGCTGTCTCCTGTAGTTTGTTGTGTCTCATGTTTCATTTTAGACTGTGAAACAATGAGCTGAGACAGTGTTGCCAAATTGTGGACAGACAAATTAGTACAAAAAAAAGTTTATATGTGAGATTAAACTAGTATGGCACTACATTTATGCCCTATATACATGGGCTATGGGATTTTGTTCCCCTGCTGGCTGCATAAGTCATAAAAAAGTACATGGAACAGAAGAGGAATGTGCGTTTGTGCAGCCTTGATTGACCTGAAGAGAGCTGTAATTGATCTCTCTCTAAAATGGAGACACTAGACAATAACTATAAGGGAGGCAGGTGCAAATTTAAAGCGCAAATCAAAACATCACATGCATCACGTTGAGTCTCAGGCATATGGTTGTCCCTTTAGATCCCTCAGCAGCACGACAGCTGCATAATTAAATATTGATTTACAAAGGCAAAGAGTGTTGACTTGTTCATGTATTTTGCTCAAGAACAAAACAAGCCTCACATTCTAAATTCCCTGAGGACAAGTAACAACTGGAAACTTCCAATGTCCCTTCATAAGCATCTGATTCTCTTACGGAAGTTATAAGGAAAACTTCTGTTTGTGACTTACTTTACTTATATTGGCATTTTCCCATGAATACATAACTATACATTGAATTATTAATTTTCTTGTAATCCAGACACCGAAAGGCAATTCACAGGCATATTGTACACCTTTTCACTTTGAGCTTAATTGCTGATTAAAGTGCCAACCTGCTATTCTTTAGTCCCCAACTGACCCCTCAGCCCACCAAAAAACACAATTCAGAATGAAGGTGCCTCAAATTAATCATTAGACCACTTACGTCCAATGTGCTTTGATAATTGGAGGCAGAGTGCTTAATAAATGTTTAAAAAGCTGTTAGGAATCAGGTGCAATTTTTTCTCAAGTTGCCTCTCAACATGGTAACCAAGTGTATAGTTTCTGAAAGTATTCTGCAATGTAGCATTACCAAAAACAACCTTGTACATTTTAATATATGCACAGATATGCACAGACCATACTGAGATCTTGGAGTAAATGCTGCTGCACACCAGAAACACTCTAAGCAGGAGGAAACCTTTTGTAGAAAAATCGCTATGCTCAATGGTGTGTGAGTACATCTTGATGATTACATTTTATATTTAAAATTGTTAAATATATATTTTGCTGCTGCTGCTGATTAGTAGCAGTAGAAGTAGTAGTATATTCTTACGAATATAACAAATTATTAAACATAAATAATGCATATGTTTTTTGAAAGGGCCAAGCTGTATTATGCTTTACTTGTCATATAATGAGATATAAGGGACACATTTACCATTGGACAGTGTGATGTTTCAATAATCAATGAAAGCTTGTTTACATCAGTAAATATAAGGGAACTATGATTCTATTTTTTCAATTTTGACTTTTCAGAATTAGATGATACAAACTCGCAAGACTGACTTTTTTTCTCTCAAAATTGCAAGTTATAAAATCAGAATTGCATGATGTAAAGTCACGCAGAATTATAATATATAAACTCACAATTGTGAGAAAAAAGGCAGAATTATAAAATAAAAAGTAAAAAAAAAAAGTTTTTTTCTTTTTGTTTTTGCAGTGGCGGAAACAGGTTTCCATATAATCAAGATCTAGCAGCAACAGCACATTTTTCTGTTTGGGCGAGCAATTTGTGTTTCAGCTTTTCTCGTGCATAAAATCAAAAACATTATATATACATATAGTGTACATTAGTGCTGTCAATCGATTAAAAAATGTATCACATTAATCAGAGTCATAGACTGTGATTAATCATGAGTACTTGCAAATTTCAAATACTAGGATTTACCTGTGAGTGTTGAAAAAAATTATAATATTACAAACTAGTTTAAGGAAACAGAACCTTTCGCACCTCTGCCAGTTATGAGACATACTCATTATTCTTTTATCAATATTCTTTTGTATTTATTCAGCCAATATCAGCCTTTATACTGGCAATGAAACATTTACCAAGCCACATCGCTTCAATCCCAGTCCACATTTAACCAACTATTATCAAAAGTATTTCTAAATAAGTACAACAAAACATTTTCTTGTGACCTTACGTGAAGTGTTATGACACAATCCATTATGAAGAAAAATTGGACCTGTTCTGCAGGTGTATTAGAGATAACATTATTACCATGCTACATAAGACAATTTATGAGATTAATAGTACACTTTTACTCAAAACTCACTTTAAATCACCATCGAGTGTTTGTAATAACTTCATTTTAGGATCACATGTGAAATTTGGTTGTTTACTGTTTTTAAAATATGTTTTTTATAGCCTTTTATATCGCTGCACAAATTAGAATTTCAGATGTACACATTTGTTATTGTTATGAAATACCAAAATATCAAGAAAATCACATACAAACCATATCCTATAGTAATCGTGTGTTTATTATCTTATATAATCTATAGTGGCTGTTGTCATGTTTATTTCTGCTGTGTAAAAGTCTTAACATGTATGCTCTAGCTGAAACTGATACTGAAGTGTATATATATATATACCCTTATTAAAGGACCAACAGTTGATCAATCATTAGGTCCCTTTCTCTGCTGTCTCAAGAAAGGCCATATTGATCATGGCACTAGGGAATTGTAGCATGCTCCAACAGAAAAGCTTTGTTAGGCCTTTGTAAGCTTCTCTAAATAATTTGTCTGTCTTCATTATTGCTGCTTTTTGTGTCCCATTGGGGACTGGAAATCAATCAGGAGCAGTAGAAGTATGCTTATTATCAGTCAATACTCTGCCTTGCAGCACCACTTTCTTAGCTTGATCTCAACAAAGGTGATTTAATAGCTGCACAGCACGAGGGAGTGAGAAATAATGAGATTCTTGAAAATGGAAGAAAATTTAACATTTTAGCTTTTGGCGCCGTTAGCCCCTTCTGGTAGCTGTCATAACTTTACTGTAATAGCTGTGTAACAAGCATCGCTAATATTTCATTATATTTGTTGTACCAGTTTATGCTCACCAGGCATATGCACCGATCCAGGCATGGGTGCTCGAGCACCCACGGAAAAACACGAGATCTTTTAACCATTTTAACCAGAGAATCATTTTGACCAATACGAAATGGATTGTAGCTTGTACAACTTTATTCTCGTTTTCATAGTTAATTTGAGGCAGTTTGTCGGTGTTAATTAATGGCAAATGTCGAGAGTGTATTATTGTAATACGAGAGGGTGCCAGCACGAATCACTTGGCTTGTAGCTGGCTTGCTCTCCCATATAGAGATCATGGCTCTGCGCTCCCTCAGATATTACATGTGTGTCCTCAAACTTTGTCCTGTGTATGCGCGAATAAGAGCATATTGTAAATAGGTATTTATTAAATAATTTTATTTAGTGCAGTGCAGCCCTTATAGAAAGAATGTGTGTATTATTTGGTTACTAAATAATGTATTTGCAGTCTGTGCATTTACACTTCGCAGGATACATTTTGTGTAGTGAATTTTTCAAATGCACCATCCAACAGAGCATACTCTATAATAAATAAATAAAACCCAGTATAATTAATTACGGAGTAATTAGAATTAAATATTTGAAAATATTAAATGTGTTGCATATTGTCACGGCTGTGTGGCGGGAAGGATGCAGGAGATTTGGGGTAAGTACTGTTTTCTTCGTTTGAATGAATCAAATAGAAAAACAGGAAACACAACGTAAATGGACGAGTGAACGGATAAAGACTTATAAAAGAATAGAACGCAATCAAGGAGAACTAAAACAGGTGCTAGGAATAATCAATCAACTTAGCAAGAACAGGGAAATAAACAAATAAGGAAACTCAGAAAGGATAGGGGAAAATAAAGAACAAAGAGTCCAGAACCCTGACACATATGTGGATGACAACTTATCCCAGTTATTATTTAGTCGTGGAAATAGCAGTGCAAATGTGTTTTTTTATTTAAAAAGCACCCACCGGCAGGAACATAAATCAGCGCCTATGGCACCAGGTACCTTATTGGTTGATACCACATTGCTCCAATGTTTGTCTTTTTCAACAGTCATATACATCAATATGTAGAATTCTAGAATATATATTTTTTTTAGTATGACCACTTCCACAGCACCATGAGGTTTGATCTAGGCAGCAGGTTTCACTTTGTGTTTCATGCAAGACTGCAAAAAATGTTTTAACGCTAGTCAAACTGTTCTTTTGCATTATACCCAAAGCAGAAAGTGACGAAGAAGAAAAAGATGCACGTTACTTTAGCTGACCCAGAATCATCGCTTCTTTCATCTCTCAAGCCCTGAGGTTTCAGTGCTGCAGAACTCTGGGAGAAAAGTTGACATTTGGGTCAGATCCAATGACTCACACTTTTCCCTCTGCCTCTCTTCTATCTCTACCTCCCCCCCCCCTCTTAATTTTCAAAATCAAACCTCACACTGGAGGTTTCTGCCATGAACTTCCTCACTGGGGACACTGTTACCTGCATGAGCGAGCAGTCTACGTTTTTGTGCTGGAACACCACACAGGAAAATGAGTGAAAACAAAACAGCATAATTGTATTTCAGGGTGATCACTTAACCAAATATATGAAAATGTATGAGTGCTTAAATTACACTTTACATACAAATACCTCCATTAGTATTCAGTCATGGTGGCATTTATCCCCAGTGCCTCCTAAAGCAGATGTTCATTGTTTAGTGTTTTAAACAGTGACATTTTGTCTGAAATTTCATGTTTATTCTAATTTCACATACAACTCCAATTTCCCTAGTTTGAACAGAGTGCATATTTCTGAATAAACATGAATAAAGTGATAATTTTTCATTTATATAATTATTATCTGACCAGACTCACAAATTGACCCCATTGGATATATGATTATCTTCTAATTGATAACTGAATTAACTTTGCATCATGATGCCTAATTGGTCTTTATGGGATCATGTGGCATTTATGACATTAATAAAACATTATTTTATTTGTACTATTCACTTAAACCAGTGGTTAGCAGTGGCTTTAGGTGTCAGATTGGATTGCACTGGACTATACAGTCCATAAAATCAAACATTTACACTTAATATAACTTACACGAACTACATAGGTCCAGCTGTATTCAAAATTACTAAAGGAATAGCTTATCCAAAAGAAAAAACAATTATCCTCCGACCATCCAAGATCTTTTTTTTTATTCATCAACAGAACAGATTTGGAGAAATATAGCATTACTTCACTTGCTCACCAAAAGATCCTCTGCAGTGAATGGGTGCCGTCAGAATGAGACTCCAAACAGCTGATAAAAAAAACCCCATCACAATAATGTACAAGTCATCCACACAACTCCAGTCCATCAGTTAACATCTTGTGAAGTGAAAAGCTGTGTATTTGTCATAAACAAATCATTTTAGAAAACGAAAAACAAATCTTTTGTCCATAATATTGCCTTATACAGTGTCAAAGTCAGCTTCGAATGAGTGGCGAAATATGCACAGATAAGTTTTGGTGTATTGTTTAAATACTGTTAAGTTTTAGCCAGATCATGAAATAACCGAAACATAAAAATGAGAGTTGGACTGGATACACTGACTTTAACATAAACAGCAAAAGATGCAGTATGGAAACCATTTTCTTCTCTTTTGAATAGGCCTAATAAGCCAATTATTTATTTTATAACTATGCATGATTATGTGGTTAGTTGCATTTTACTATTTGCATTTAACATCATTTCAGCTATTATCAGAATATAATGTGGTGCAGTTTTAGGATGTGACCATTGGACTAAATGTAACACAATGGTCTTCATCTCTGTCTCTTCTCCTCATCGTGAAATTATGCTTAACGTCCTGCCTCATTGTGCTCAAAAAGTGATGCAACATAAAAATAAACACATTTCGGTTAACTCATTATGCTCTTATGAAATACAAAGCTGTGTAACAAAGGCAATCCTTTCTTCCCTCCACTACACTGTTAATGATCAGATTCTTTCATTATTAGCGGTTTAAATCACGCAGCTTCACATTTCTCCAATCAGCATTCTTTATCCATAAAACAAGTTACATCAAAACAAAGTGCAGAGGAAACTCTTCAAAATCACTTTGTATGATGTTTTTTCACTTAATTCACTATTATAACAAAATCTGCTGGTTAAAATGTTCCATGCACAATGGTTTCTTTGTCTTTTATTGCTTTTGTTTGATTACATTTTGGCTGTGGACAAAAATGTTGACGACATATAAAAGTGATGTTTTTTTTGTTTTTTCGGAACAGAATTAAACAAATATTGACTGTCTTTAAGCAAGGTGTATCAAACACTTTTCCTGTCTTCCATTGTATAATTGTATAATAACAACAAGGTAACACTTTACAATAAGGTCTCATTTGTTAACATTAGTTAATTGTTAAGTATTACTTATTAACATTATGTTAAGTATTAACTAAAATGAATAATGCATTTAGTACACTATTTATTAATCTTTGTTAATGTTAGTTAATTAAAATATAGTTGTTTGCTGTTTATTTGTGTTAGTTCACGTAATATCTAATGTTAACAAACGCAACTTGTGCTTTTAATAATGCATAAGCAAATGCTGAAATTTACATTAAGATTAAGAAATGCTGTAGAAGTATTCTACATGTTTATGTTATTAACTAATGTTAACTAATAAACCTTATTGTAAAGGGATACCAACAACAATACTCTTCTGAGATGTTGTTGCAAACTTTACAAATAAATACATGATTCATTTAATACATCTCTATTTATGTATTTCGTTTTTATGTTACATTTACATTTAGTCATTTAGCAGACGCTTTTATGTTTTATGTTTTATGTTGTTAAATCGTGTGATGGGCATTTGCAAACATTTTGTTGTATGACAAAAGGGAGCCTCCAATTTGTTACTGATTAAATCTGGACTAAAATAAATATGTTCTATTGGAAGAGCATTATTATTCTGTGTATAATATTTCTTATTTCCTTGGCATGGCTATGACTAAAGGCATCAAATAACTGTCAGATTGCCAAGCATCAAAACATACAATAATACAGACGCTGAATAAACTTATAAACGAGTCAGCTGCAAGTAAATTATTAGAGAACCACACAGATCAGTGTCGTTGTTACCATAGACTTTGTTCAGGAAGCTGATTGTGGTTTTGCTCATGTAAGCGCAGCGGCTGGTGCGCAGATGTAATTGCAGGCAGCTGTAGTGTGTCGCACTGACAGCCCTGTGTAATTATACAAAAATGACAAATCATCTTAACAAGAGTATTTTTTGCACTCAGCAAAAATGGTATGCTTTACAACAGCAAGTCACGTGTGCCATGGGTAATTTTTTTTAATGCAGCGAGCATATATTGCAAAGCATATATCACATGAGAATTTGTAGTGAATAAAATGTAAAAGTACCTTCATAGAACCAAAATAAAATAAACTATAATAAATAGATATGAAGAAATAATAAATTATAAACAGCAAACTCTTGCATCTCTGTGGTTTTAATCATGACTCAATCTTTTGTTTTTCGGCAAAAGAGACAACACTACACATTTTATAAAAACCTTTGACTAATGCATTTGTACATTTTTTAATAAAATCATACCGGAGATCCAGATAATCTCTCATGCTGGTTATGTATTGTGTGGCAGTGCAAAATACTTTGGGCCACATTTTTTTCAGTTTATTTTCATTTTCACTTTACGTGTTAGGGGTGGAGTGTTTCAATTAACAACAGAAGGAAAGAGGATATAAGGGAGAGTCTTACCCAGGAGTAATGGCGTCACAGTAAGGGTTCCAGTTCAAGGCCCGTACACACCGGGACGAATTTCGCGCACGTTATTCGCCGACGTTTAACGCCTCATGACTAAACAAAGGGCGCCAATGTGAGTGTGCACACCGGCACGAAAAACGCCACGCGTAAAAGCGTCATTTTTTTTTAAACGCCTCGGGTTCGTTTTTTTGGTTTGACGCGCCGCGTCAAAAACTATCCGACCAATGAGATTGCCGCTTTTGCTCACGTGTCTGGAGCTGCTGAAGTTACAGTAAAACACAACTTGGGGGCGCTCAAACACAAAACAGTCTTGCGGAGCACTAGGGTTGTGACGGTGAGGAAATGTTCCCATTACACACGATGGGGAGTTATTACAATACCCTGTAAGCGCCTTGTGTGTTTTACTTTGACTTTAATATCAGTAGCAATTCTGCGTCAAGCACTGTTTAAATAAAATAAAAATCTGCAAATAAATTCTCATTACAATAGCCTGTAAGCGCCGTGCGTGTTTTACTTTGACTTTAATATCAGCAGCAATTCTGCGTCAAGGACTGTTTGAATAAAATAAAAATCAGCAAATAAATTCTCAAATAAATGAGAAACAAATGTTTTTTTTAAAACATCACATAGAGCAGGGATGCCCAATAGATCGATCACGAAGACAATGCTGGGAGATCACGCTTTAGTGTTTTAGTCAATTTATCACACTCCATCTTTATTCTGATCTGTCACTCATCACAACCTGCCAGTTCTGTTTGAGAGCTGTATATTATATCTGCATCTTTGCACATGCTTTGCTCAGACCCCGCAAATAAAACGAAGCACTGGTTCGTGCTGCAGCGCGCGCATAGGTCCGAGTGCAGGCTGTACCGGAGCTCGATAAGAATAAAGCGCAGATATGCTGTTCTGAAAGGACGTCAGGAACGGGATATTGTTAGACCACCCGCTCCCGTTCAAATTGCACCTGAGTTACCGACCGTTACCACGTTATATTCAGGAAATTAATCCCGTGGCGAAATCTGGTTATCAATTATAACCCCAAACACAATGTTTGATTTAAAATACAGGTAAAAATCAATACTGTGATGCATGACTCTCGTTCGTTCGGTGCATTGCATTGAGCAGCAGCGTTCAGTTTTAATTGCAGTGTCCTCTAACTGAACTAAATTATTTGTATTACTATAAAAAAAATCTAAACGACAGTGAGATCTACACTGCCGGGAAAAAATAAGAAGACAAAGAAGATGCAAGGCAAGATGAATGTAGAGCTGCTGGTCTCCTTGGTGTCTGAACACAAATAACTTTATGACAAATTTGTATGATTTTGACAAGCGTGTAAATACTTGCTCTCTTCTTCTGAGTGACAAGCGAGTGTCAGAAGTGTAAAGTTGCGCAGCGCCACCTTGTGTACCGGGGTATTTCTGTTTTACATTAAGCGCCATCTAATGTCAGGGAATGAATTTGCATGTTCACTCGGCTCATCATCAGCGAAAATCGCTTGGGTGTGAACACAAAAAACGCAATGAAAAACGCTGGCGAATAACGTGCGCCGATATTCGTCCCGGTGTGTACGGGCCTTGAGAGTGAATTAAAAGTGGACAGACGGCCGCGTCTGGAACTGTTGCTTTGCGGAAGGAAGGTGTGTATCTGATGCGTTGCGGAGTCCCACGAGACTTTTTAAGCGTTGCACTTCAAGATTATATGGTTTTAGTTAGGTTGTTCTGAAGACAAGTCCCTACTGCTTATTCACCTGTCCTGGTGTCTGATGACAACTCAAGACACTTTTCAGCTCCCCTCATGACCGTGAACTTGGTCAGTATTTCTGCGCTGCCATTACACACACTCATTCACTCACTATACACGCACGCACTCGCATCACATTTACCCCCGCACATTCAGTGTGTTTTTTGTTTTCTATGATTGTTCAATGATTATTGTTGTTTTAAGATTGTGGTTTGGTGTTATTATGAAATGAACAACATGCTTATTTAATGTTTTTTTTTATTTATGGACCATTTATGAATGATTGTGGACGTGAATCTGCGTGCTGGAAACGTGAAATAGTGAAATACACCGAAAAACACGGAGGAATTCCCACGTTCAAAGTGCAGAATATGTTTTTTTTTTTTTTTTTTTTTTTTTTTTTTTTAACTAGTGTTTCCATGAGCATTGTGGAATAAATCTTCCCTTTATGGACCATTTTCCTCTGACTACTTTTGGTGACAATATTGTAACAGGTGGTTTATTTTGTTGGCTGTCCTTGGCTACTTTAATTTTGTCAAGATGAATCCCGGCTGGCGCTGGAAAAACATTATTTAAGATACTTTATTTATGCTAGGGTGACTACCACCATTACAACTGTGAACACAGTTAGATGTGATAGTTTTTTTCCTGTGGAAAATATTTTATTTCATCTCTGTGCTACACCAATTTCAATCTAGAAGCTGATCCATTCTTGGAGTAACATTTTGTACTGCGCACCAGTACATCTCAAACATTAACATTTTATTCCTCGAGTTGGGGTGTGTGCAACATGCATTATATTTGTATTTTAGCAGATGCTTATTAATCCAATTGCACACATCTCTATTTGCTGCAATGAACAAGGCAAAAAAAATAAACAAAATAAAAAAATGTCTTTAATGTCTTACTATTTGGGTTGCTAATGGTTTCTAAGGCACGAGTTGTACTCATAGTCTTTGCGAAAAGGTTGCTTACTGGTCCAAAGAGCCAAGTACCTCTTATAATTTAATTATGTAGGATTCTGCCCATTTTATCATCCGCCAGGCAACAATTGTACATCCAAAAACACTGAAAAGTAATAGTTTACATAAATGAGTTTCTAATATAATACATAATATTCACATAATAGCAAGGACCACAAACGAGTTTCTCCCATTGCTGCTACTAAACACACAGGAGATACTGGGACTCATGTTAATCTTTTTGCATGTTACACACTAACAGTTTTTCTCAATTGCTTTGGCACAACTTTTCAAAACCTTCACTAGATTTTAAGTACAACTGTCACAGATGTTTGATGAAGCATCGGAACTCTGTTGCATGTCTGCAAAATTTAACTCACTGTCATGGCAATGTGGTCATTTATTTTAGTAAAGGTATGAGATAAAATGATTGATTTGTATTTATTTACTTATTTTGTTTGAAAGAAAAGGTCAACAGTCATACAGATTTGCTGTAGATTGTAAGAAAGATAGATACGTTGACTAAGCATTTATACCCTAATCTATTCTGGATGCTTCTAACTCTGACACATAGTCAACATATTCATATTCATATACCATCTATTCAACAAATGTGTTCATTTAAGGTATCTAACTATGTCCCTAGATGCATACCTACCTATTTGATAAAAAAATATTTTCTAAGAAGCTAGGTCAAAAATAACGTTTTACACTTTTCTTGCGAGTGCACACACACACACACACACACACACAAACAAAGCTCAAGAAAGTTAATAAGGCATCAGTAGAAAATGACATTATTTGGTAGAGTAAATTAAATACAACTAATAATAACAATAAAGATAAAAATGAAATGTCCTTCCACACTCACCCAAAACATTTAACTCATGTTTCAGAACCTAGCTATTGTGTCAATGACCTAATAAAAGCCACCAAAATGCACCATTGCTTCACCATTGCAGTGATCTTAATCAGTTCACTGCTCTTTCAAAACAGGATGTTACATTTAAGTTTATATATAACTAATTTCTAAAATTATATACAATTTCCAAATATAAATGTATTTATACATTGATTTTGTATTTACATTTAGGGTTATGATATTCCTCCTAGTTCAAAAATGGTGGTGATTTCTGCTGGACAAACTCCATATGCTTCCAAACTTGGTTGACTGGCAATAGTGTAATTCTTTTTTCATCAAAATGGCAAGTAGGGTTGTGAAAGGGCAGAAAGTTATGGGTAAACTTTGGGAAACTTTCCCAAATTTTCTGAAAATTTTCAAAAAAAAAATCAAAAGTTCCCTAAAATCCTCCAAAAGTTTAAAAACAAAAAGTCTGGAAAGTTTCCTCCCCATTGCAACCCTAATGGCAAGCCATTTGCCAAATTAACAGACATATGTCAGATATTTATGGAATATTTACACATATCTCACATATTTTGATAATTGAATGGATCATTTTGCATGTGATGAGTTGCATGAGATGAGTCATACGATGAAATAATGTTTAGAAGTTGACCAATTCACTGAGAATCAATTTATCAGCTCTGATCAATAAACCATTTGCATTTAGTTATTGTGCAAATTGCAGACAATTGTACTTAATCATTTGCACATGTGGCAAAACATGCAATTTGTCTAAAACTCATTTATCAGTGGTGATTAATACCAAATTATTTGTGATCTCTTTTAAAGGAGATAATACAACTGGGCAGAATATTCAAGGTCATCTGAGGACCCGCAAAGACTCACTTGGGTTTATTGTTACTGAAGAAAAATAATGTCCAGTCTATACTGTTTGATAGTATATTATTGATCTATAAAGATGCTATCACAAGATGCAGGTGAACCCAGTCCATGATGCAAATTTGAATATATACCGGTGACATTTATGCTATAATGCAGAAGTTATTGTCAATGTCTGTAATTATTGAACATGTATGCATAGACATATAGAGTGGCTGGGCTGCAAGGCTTAATATTGTGGAGTGCTAGGTACTTTGCACAAGTGCAAGCCAAGAATTATTCTGAATTGAATTCAAGTAAGTACTTGCATTCAGTGAAGAGAATGGAGAAGAGGTATAATGTGGACATCTCTGTTCATTAAAACCAAGCTGTGCAGTGAGGGAATATGTATGATGCTGGCTTGGAGGAGTTGGGAAATTACTGCTGCCTGGATATGGTTGTTGTGGAAGAGCCACCAGGCATTTGTTCTAATGGTGTCCATAAAAAAAGAGACAGTCATTATAAAAGTAGAAGAAGGGAGGAACAGACGCTGTGGTTTTCAACAAAGATACAATTATTTCAAATCTTCAGGATTCTAATAACAAGCTGATGCAATGATTCAGGTGTATCTGATTAGGGAGATGTCCAAAATGTGTATTGTTGCTCGGGCATGCAGGGGCAGGGTTGGAAAACACTGTAGAACAATTTGACACATAGACATCCTAAAATTGCAAAAGCAGAACAGAAAGTTGGCAAACTCATGTGTTATTGATACAACATTCATATAAGCCTTGCAATAAATGACTGCTAAAATCAATTGGTGTAGATGGAAGTAGAATGTGTTCCTGCATTAATCCCAGAGGTACCCCGGGGGTTTGGGTGCAGGATCAGGTCAGTGAGCTTTTTTTCAGCATACTTGTATAGCAGGTATGAAGTAAACATGGATAATACTAACCTGGCATTTATCTATGCAGTTTGAATTTCAGAAGTGTGTGATTGACAAGGCTTGCAGTCTGACATAAATGTGCAGATGGTGGAGAAGAGGCAAAACATATAGCTTGGGCAAGTGGAGGGATTGAGGATGCAGATGAACGTACAAAGCCTCAAAATGCTACAGTGTGTTTATAATTCTGCATGTAAGAACATGCACCAAAAGAGACGATAGAGAGGATCACTAAAGTGGTAAAGAAGAAACATGATACTATAGGACGTGTCTGGGGGTTTCTCCTGATGTGACTCTGGATTAGTGGTAGGAAGGCAGGTAGTCAATGAGATTGAATGTAAAATGTGTTTAAATGCGCCACAGGGCCGGGTCTGAGATTTTCCTTGTGCCCCTCGATCATCCCTAAGATACTTCATCTTTGTGATAGTTTTGGGGTTAATTAAACTGACCACAAATATATAGCCTAGTGTGGTTGTATTTTTATTGCGTGCTTCGTGGCATGCGTCCCTACATCCAACTTGGTCTTTTAAAAATACGTACCTCTGTGCACTTTCTGTACAACACCGTTTTATGTACCTTACTATACGTTTCGCCGCAGTTTCAAAGATAAATATCCACTGAGTGGCACTAAAACACAGGTTAAATACGTGAACCCTGGCACATTTCTATTACGTAGATATAGGTACATATTGCTGTGTTTTTATTACGTTGCTACAGAAACGTATTGCAACATTTCAGAATTCAAATATCCAGGATCTGTCCCTAAACGTTAATGCTCTATCATGTTGGAAATATGCCTTACACCAAACACAACCCTAAACCTACACGATAGGGTTAACAAATGCAAAACTGATATAAAACGTATTTGTTGATGCAACCGTGCCATTTCAACTTCCTTATATGCAGATTTGAACTGCTTTGTCGAACTGTGATTACACGGGATTCGAACTGGAGCTCCTCGCCTCCTAAGTACGTCTCCGTATTCCGTGAGTTACCGAACAAACTTATCGTCTACGAAAACACATAGATATGAAGCTGGATATGTGTGATGCTAACGTTCAAAAGCATCGGTTTTCAAATATCCCAGCATATTAATATTGTTTTGAAGTCATAACGTGATTTCTTCAAGTAATTGTGCGAAAATTATGTTTTATTAATAAATAAAAAGTTGTCAATTGTACTGCCTCTAGTTTTTGTTTCCTTTTGGAAACTGCAGAAATCTGTAGTTATAGGTTCATATTTCGTGTCTCGCTAAGAAGTGCACCCAGGTATGTAAATGCTATGAGACCAGGTAGCCTATATCTCTCCCTCACACTGGCATAATCACACTGGCATAATGCCGGCAGCCATATCACCCTGCAGCCCAAGACTGGTTGCCCACTGAAGCTAAGCAGGGTTGAGCCTGGTCAGTACCTGGATGGGAGACCTCCTGAGAAAACTAAGTTGCTGCTGGAAGAAGGTGTTAGTGAGGCCAGCAGGGGGTGCTCACCCTGTGGTCTGTGTGGTTTCTAACACCCCGGTATAGTGATGGGGACACTATACTGTCAACAAGCACCGTCTTTCGGATGAGACGTTAAACCGAGGTCCTGACTCTCTGTGGTCATTAAAAATCCCATGGCACTTCTCGTAAAGAGTAGGGTGTAACCCCGGTGTCCTGGCCAAATTCCCACCACTGGCCCTTACCAATCATGGCCTCCTAATAATCTCCATCAACTTGATTGGCTCTATGACTCTCTCTCCTCTCCACCTGTAGCTGGTGTGTGTGGTGAGCGCACTGGTGCTGTTGTCCTGTGGCAGCCGTCACATCATCCAAGTGGATGCTGCATACTGGTGGTGGTTGAGGAGAGACCCCCCCCCCCCCCCACATGATTGTAAAGCGCTTTGGGTGTACAACAATACACAAAAAGCGTTATATAAATGCATCATTCATTCATCATCATTCATTCATAATTTAAATCGCCGGCCGGGGGCACTCTGGAGTGGACTCCGTGCTCTCCTGGACCGGAGCAGACTCTGCAGTGGACTCCGCGAGCTCCTGGAACGGAGTGGGCTTTGGAGGCGCGGACACTTGGGGGTGCTCGGGAATCGCGGAACTGGACGGAACCAGTGGAAACGAAGGAGGGTACTTGCGAGGATCAGGCACTGGCATAGGGTGCACAATGACAGATGGGTGTGCCATACTCCTAGCTGGCGGGCTTTTCATATTCTCTGGCGGGCTTGCCATACACTTTGCCAGCGGACATAGGTTGGCCGCGAACGGCGGCGGATTCGGGAGACGGGGTTTAGATTTCAGCGCTGACCTGACAGATTTTAACGACTGGTCCAGTACTTTCGCCCTTAGGTCAGCGCTATTGGATGCCCACTGAATATGAAGTATTAACTACCTGGTCTCATGGCATAAATGTACCTGATCGCACTTCATTAGTGAGACGTGACATTTTTACCATTAAGTACATATCTCTGCAGTTTACAAAATAAATTAACACTAGAGGCAGTAAAACTCTGATGCCTTTTATTCCTTTTCACACACATTCACAGTTTAGATTAATGAAGTGTAATTTTCACACAATTACTTATCATGTTATGACTTCAAAACATTATTAATATGCTGGGAAATTTGAAAACTGATGCTTTTGAATGTTAGCATCACATTTATCCAGCTTCATATCTATGGGTTTTCATAGAGGGTAGGTTTATGTAACTACAAAAAGTAAGGTCACACTTTACTTTAAGGACCAATTCTCACTATTAACTAACTATTACAGGATATCCCTTCAGCATCATCTTTTGGCGTGCAGGGTCCTCCATTGATTTAAATAAAAAACCTCTGTCATCAATATTTGATCCGATGCGAAAGTCATTTGGAATTTTATCATCAAGATTAAGTTATATTTTGGCTAATAACATTGCCATTATTGCATATATGTTGGGCTTTGTTTAGTTTTTTTGCAATGTAAACAGTCACAACAATTGTATTTGCATTACAATATTTACACAATTATAAGCATGCAACTCAACCCCTGCCCCTAAACCTACCATTTGTCAATAAAACACAAGATATAACAGGCAGGTACAACTAGAGTCGTAAGTTATAAAAAAAAATATATATATATATATATTATAAGTCTTCTGCGGCAAAACAATTTATTAGTGAGAGAAATAGACACAATCGTTTGGCTCTCAACAGAGGCAGTCGCATTTTCCACTCCCCGTCCTCCCCTTTTTCTCCCTGCTTGCTGCTTTTGTCTCGTCTCATCTATTGAGAGACTCTCTCTGCACGACTCTCCAATCAAAAGGTGGCAAATCGTATGTCTGGCGGCTCTTTCCGTGGAGGACGCTGAAGATATCTACCTTTTCGGCACCATGATAACAGGTACTCTGCTGATTGGATTAGGCTTTGCCCTGGGTTATCGAAAAATTTGGAAGACGGGAACAGCTGTCCAAAGTCTCACAAGGCTGCCTGTTTTGATTGAAGCTGTGGGAAGAGCGGTCAGCATTGAGACTGAGACAATTAACCGGAATATGGATGCCATCATGTTGAAACTCACGGCTTTGCAAGTGGAAATTGATGATTTCAGAGACCAGAATGGACAGAGAGAACAGCTGTGAAGGTACGCAGCTGTTCGCCCCAAAAGACACAACAATTCAATCTTATCTTTTCTGGCTCTTATCTTTTCTGTAAATGCTCTCCTCATGTAAATGCTGTATTTTTCTTCCATTCCCTGTCTTCCTGTTTTGTCTACCCCGTTGTCATATGCATGTTGTGTATGTATGGACAAGTTGATGGCCAATTTCGCTGGTACTTGTACTAGTGACAATAAAGGGCTACTACTACTACTGCAATCATTGTCTCCATGCATGCGTCTACACAATAGATGTTGCCACACAGTAGTATTTGATGATACATAATCCAAAGTGGGTGGTTGGTTGCTCTATGGCATCTGCTAAACAATGTACCTCAGTGGCCTACAACATGCAGGTTTGTTCATGCTGAGCACATAACAGCAACTGGAAAGCAAGAGATGAGACACAAAATACTAAATTGAATTATTTAATGTACACTACTTGAGAAAGATAATTGACTATGTTTTGTCTTAGAGATATGAATATTGAAACATCCTGCCCTGGATTTCACCTTCCTCTGAGATATGGGTGATGTCTAAAATCCAATTATTTCATAATACTTTAAACTCTGAAATGCTGAAATATTTCATATATAAAAAAATGGGTCAACTTTAAAGAACGGATATTAGTAAAGCAGTAGACAAAGATATGCTGCCGCTGAGTGATCAGCAACTCTATGGTTTTTCATCTGTCCAAGTAGTTTATAATCTACGTGAAGCTATATTACTTGAAACGGCATGACTATTCCAGTTCATCAAGCCTGAGGGAAGCCAGGCATTCATATAGACGATTCCTTATGCTCGTAATATGCCTTTCTATGAAGCAACTCTTTATTCACACTGACACAACATCTCAATGTGCGCTCTGCCAAACTCTGACACAAAGTACAGATGTTTGCCTGTGTCTAGCGTATACTCTGGATTATCTGTCTTTCACATACTCCCAATAAACAACTTTCAATGCTCCTGATATTTGGCTGTCTGTGGTACGCACACGTTCTCTGGCTCCTCCATTATGTGTGTCTATCACAGAGTGAACACAGAGCATTTTGTATCAATTCTCACAAAAGCACCAAACTCCGCTCCTGGGAATAGTTTTAGCACATTATTGTTTGAGGGAAAATATACATGTTCAGGGGAAATAAAAGACAGTTTGAAGACTGCTAGGCATCTGTGATTGACGATAACAGGAAAAAAGTTGCAGAGGTGGAAAGAGTACAAAAATATTGTACTCAAGTAAAAGTACCATTACATTACTGAAATTTTACTTAAGTACAAGTAAAAGTACCAGTCTAAAAATATACTCAAGTAAAAGTAAAAAGTAGCTCATTTAAAATTTACTCTGAGTAAAAAGTACTTAGTTACATTTTAACAATGGGAGGGAAAAATGGGAAAGACCAAAGGTGTCAAACTCAGTTCCTGGAGGGCCACAGCCCTACACAGTGTAGATATTACCCTAATTAAACACATCTGATCCAGCTAAACTAATCATTTAGGCTTATTTGAAAACGACATGGTGTGTGTGTTGGAGCAGGGTTGGAACTAAACTCTTTAGGGCTGTGGCCCTCCAGGAACTGAGTTTGACACACCTGGGATATGGGCCTATAAATCTCAAACTAGGTGTTTTTAATTAAAGGAATCAGTTATTTAGAATAATAACACATTTAGGCTGTTGCCAGGAAAATTAAATCAGTATCAACAAAATTAATCTTTGCAATGCAGAGGAAACGCAGAAGCTTCATCTGAAGTGGCATAGATGTATTTACACTGACATGAATGCATTTAGCCTCAGTTACAAATGAAGAAATAATGTTTTGATAAATAAGACATAAAATGTGACCCTGAACCACAAAACCATAAGGGTCCATTTTCCTAAATTGCGATTTATACATCATCTGAAAGCTGAATAAATCATATTTCCATTGATGTATGGTATGTTATGATCGGACAATATTTGAAAATCTGGAATCTGAGGGTGCAAAAAATCAAAATATTGAGAAAATCTCCTTTAAAGTTGTTCAAATTAAGCTCTTAGTTTTGATATATTTACAGTAGGAACTTTACAAAATATATGAATGGAACATGATCTTTACTTAATATGCTAATGCTTTTTGGCATAAAAGAAAAATGTATAATTTTGACCCATACAATGTATTGTTGGCTATTGCTACAAATATACCCCAGCGACTTAAGACTGGTTTTGTGGTCCATGCCAGGGTCACAAATGTTAAATAGTCATTTGAAATTAAAAAAATAAATAAATCAAAAGATACTTGATACATGTTAAATTAAAACCACCAGTAGGTGTCAGCAAGTCACTCATAAGAGAGTCATTGCGGTTGAACAAATCATTTAAACGGTTAATTCAAGGAATGAAACACGTCATTGCTCAGAGTCAGAGACGCAAAACTGTGTTTGGAATTATTTTTGTTGTCAAAATAGAGCAAAAACAGGTAATATGGTGTCTAAAACTTAAGTCTCTTAATTAACTTCTTGTTTTTTTAACTGTGTAAAAAGAAAAACTACAAGCCTATGTAATCATGGTGATTTTTTGAGAAAAACGGCATTCTTCATGTGATGTTGACTTACTATATTAAATTATATAAATATATACATTTTCTGCTTCTATATCTTCAATTGTGTGATCATTCTAAACGCATTTTAACAGACTGAATCACGCAGTTCAACATATCGCATATCACATATCACATATCGCGCCTAAAAACGCGTGGAAAACGTTTGTCGCTGCTAAGCAACCATCAGCTGCGCTCTCCGTTACACAAGAAGGAAATTTCGTCACATGACCTGCGGTGCGCTTGCGGCATTCTGAAAAGTTGAGATGTTTTTATATCGATGCGGCGCGGACGCGCCTGGAAAAAACGAGCGCGTCACTTCCATTATGAGCGCGCATACCGCGCGTCTACATTTGAAATAACGAATTTGAGCGCGCAAAAGACGCGATATGTGAGCGGCCCCTAAATGCTCGCGCACGCACTAGTCTAATCTACTAGATTTCACGGCACACTGTTTAGAGTGATTTGTTTGGTTTTTGGCAAAATACTGATAATGTCAAATCGCACATCGTTAAAACAACAATTATTATATTATCACAGACGATATTGCACACCCTGCACCACTGTCTTTTTGGCTCATTTGTGCAAAACCTTTTGTTAACTGTCAAAGCTTCATTTTAACCATCAATGCAATGATGTAAGTATTTACGTTACCTCTACATGCTTGCGAAGGGCGATGTCGAGATGTTATAAACTGCTAGTTCGGTCTCCCGAGGCAAACACAGCTAACACTGCATAATAGAGCATGAATATATGGCCAGGGGTTCACTTCATTCCTTCGAGTTCAACTTCAGCAGAATACGACGGGGTTTGGTTTTCAGCTGGGTCTGCAGCATAACGTCTGTCTTGTCCGTCTGCATCTTTCTTCTGATTTTAGCGCCAGTTTCTTCTTCTGCCCATTATTTACTGCTGTAGTTTCCACGGAGCGATTTTTTTTTTACTCAGTAACGCATATGTTTTAAAATGTAGCGAAGTACAATACTTCACACAAAATATACTTAAGTAAAAGTAAAATTACAGATTAAAAAAATTACTTAAAAAAGTACAAGTACACAAAAAAGCTACTCAATTACAGTAACGCGAGTAAATGTAATTCGTTACTTTCCACCTCTGAAAAGTTGTAACATATCAAAGTGAACTTACAGTTATGGGCCATTAAAGGAGCTTTTTTGTGGAGTTCACAAATCACAATGTTAGTGGTCAGACTAAGAACTACATTGCTAACCTTAACATAATGACTTTCTCTCTCTCTCATACACAAGTCTTCATATTAACAATATATTAAATTAATCTAAGCGTACAGTGCAGACATGGGTCTATATTTAGCTTGCTTCAGTGATGTTTGATGTCAGGTGATGTGAATGCAATGCACATTTTAAAATCTAATGGCATTTATTATGACATCCACTTCGAACATTGCAATGCTCATGATAAAGTTTGTTAACCATAAAATCAGTAATTTCACTTTACCAGCTATTTACTCTTCAACAGCTGCTGCCATAAAGATGCAAAAGCATAAGTTCAGACATAATTTAAAAGGTGGCTCCATGCTTGTTTCTGACTAGATTATAAGCAAACATATTCTAAAAAGTCTGTTTCAACCACCTTCAACAAAAAATGTATATTTGTGCTTCATAAAATAACTAAAAGGAAACTGAAATTCAAAACCAACCAAAAATAAAGAAATAATGAAAATTCCAAGACTGTAATAACCTTGATAAGAACCTTGCTTAATATGCCCAAGGAATTGTGATCCTCTCTGACTGAACAGTAGAGAATTTAATGTGCATTTGCGGCGCTATAACCAGGAACAGAATACAACATTTGTTATTAACCGCTGTACATACTTAACAGGTAAGATTCAGTTCACACTGCAGGCAATAAAATAAACATTAGACAGCGCTGAGTGTCTTTAAATGCTATAAAACCTCTGCAATGCGTCTATCACACTGCATTACCACATGGACTCCAGGTAAAGCTCAATATGGTCAATTAGGAACATTTTTAAGCAGAATTGCACATTCAAAAGAGATATTCCCAGTATGAAATAACCAGAACAACGACATGGATAATAATTCATGGTTTTTAAAACGTGACTGTGAGAATGGCCATTAGAAATTCTAGATGGGCTCTGTTCTGTGGGTAGATGTGCTTGCGTATATATTTAGACTTTATTATCATCATTCTAAATCTCATCCATGTCCTGACGTTAATTATTGTATGACTCAAACATTGTCAAGCACTTACAAGAGATGTCCTTGCCAGAGGATTTATTTGCTAAGAAGAGAGCTCTAATGTTACAGCCAGTGACTTTGATGTATTTCATTAAAAATATATTTTGATCCCTCCGAGCACAGAGCCATGTTCTCATTAAATGGAAGTATTTTTTTCTCGTTGAATGTGCTCTTTCATTTCTCTTCCTCAAATTATTTGTTTATACAGTTCTTGGTTTAGCAGAAAAGGTTTTACATTAAACTGAAATCCAGGGATGTTTTGTACTCTCAAACTTTTGTGCTTTAAAGTAATAATTCAAGCCCTTCTAAACTGACCTTCGTTTTCTGGAAAATACAAAAGACGATAATTTGCTTCAAAACAACACTGAAGCACATTGACTAATTTTGTGGAGTAAATGACAGATTTATCATTTTAGGCCCTTCAGTAGAAGACACTTCTTTCAGTAACAATCTCTCAGTGTAGAGATTTTTGTATAATTTTTTGTATTAAATTTTTTGTCCAGACTTATAAAGCAGATTATTTGCAGAATAATTGAAGTTGTCGGTCAACGGCAATAACGTGGGACCATGAAACTGATAATTATACTGGATGTGTACCTCATTTTCTGCTAGATAAAGTATTGACACAGCTATTATTACCCGTCAACGGGTGATCATTTTCATCTGGAGCCATGTGATAAACTACTTGTCATAATTATATTAGTGAATATATGTAAAGTATACGATGAATCAACTATTTTGTGGTTAATTCTTTCAGACTCAGTGTCCTGATAAAATGAAAGTTTACGAATGAACTGCAAGTGCTTAGTCTTGTCCTGCGGTATTACCTTGAGGACCGTTTATAGTAAGAGGCCTCATGGAAATATTGTCAGATTTTTTGTGAAGACCCTTTTCTTAGTGTTTTCTATTTCTTATTCGGTGAGTCTCTGTACAGCTCTAATTTCTTCCATCACCTTCTGCGGGTGATAAAACTGTTGAACAGGGGCATTCGGGATAAGTCTATAATAAGGAGTTGAGTCCATCTTTAATTAATGATTTATGCTAATCTACACTGTGACAAAATTGAGTTTTAGTTGAAATCATCCTCATAGACAGATATACTGGGTTATTATAAAGCAGACACATGGCAAATATTCTAAATCTCTTGAAAAACAGAAATAATTGTAAGATTTAGCATCTTGTAATTCTGATATTGCTATTACTATGACTTCAAATAGCATGTGTTTATTTTCCTTTTGTATGTTGAATGAATGAAGCATTTATATAGCGCTTTATTGTGTATTTTTGTACATCCAAAGCATTTCACAATCATGTGGGGGGGGGTCTCTCCTCAACCAGCACCAGTGTGCAGCATCTACTTGGATGATGCGACGGCTGCCACAGTACAACGGTGCCAGTGCGCTCACCACACACCAGCTACAGGTGGAGAAGAGAGAGAGTCATAGAGACAATCAAGTGGATGGTATTATTGTGTATTATTATTATTATACATTATTATGTTGCCTCAGTTCTGACAGTTGAGTTGTTTGTGTTAGATATACCATAAACTATTATGGTCCTGTAAGGAACTTCAGTCTGTTCCATTTTGTTGTTTGTTGTCTAGCTGTCTTTGAACGCAGGAGTGAATCCTGTGTGAACACCTCCACTTGCTCTTAGTGAGTGTAATTTGGCGCTGACTGTTGTAACTGCTGTGTCTGCACTGAGTGCACTTGCATAAACGTGTTTCTTCAATTTGAATGGAAAAGTGTAGAAAATGTATTTAATTATAAAAAAAGTGTACTTCCATAATTAGAAGGAAAATAACTGATCAATACAATTCTTGCTTTTTAACCAATGTTTAAATGGGATGGCTCATATTTATTCTAACTTAACATAAAGTGGAGCAAAACTCAAACTGTGCCTGAAACTATAATTAATAAATAAGTTGGTTCAAAGTATAGTCTCCCTAGAAACTGGATTAAATATGAATTATAATACATTTATATTTTCATTTGGACGGATATCAATTATGAACAAATAACCCCAAAAAATCCACAGAATAAAGCACAGTATGAATGCATAATATTTGGAAACCAAATGGCTCAGACATTCAAATAGCCTAAATAACACATGATTTCAATAAATGCATGATTTATGTTTAGAGATTGTGTTCCTATTGAGTGAGCTGAATTATAGATGTATACTATCAAGATGTCATTAATCTATGAGCTATCTAGCTAAGTTATCATCCATCCATCCATCCAGAGTAGTGATTCATCCATCCATCTATCCATGGTTTTAATTCATCAATCCATCCATCATCTGTCTATCTATTCATATATATATAGTATCAATTCATCCATCCATCAGTCCGTCCATCCATCCATCCATACATACGTCCATCCATCCACAGTATCAATCTATCCATCTATCCACATAATCCTCCCTCCGTCCGTCCGTCCCTCTATCTATAGTATGGATCCATTCATACAAACAGCAGTTCAACAGCAGTTTCAACTTGTTTCTTTATTTCTTTCTTTTAGTGCTTACTGTGTACAAAAAAACAGATTTGTCTGAGCGTAAGTGTTTCAAGCTATTTACATCTACTAACATTTTTCCAGCGAAAGGAAATCAATGCACCATTTTCATCACTTTGCCTCCACCCAACCTCTTACCACTGTCTGCTTACTATGCAGCGACCCCAAAACTTATTGCAGAGAACTAGACTGATGCCAAAAATTCAAAAAGGTTTGCAATTTTCCAAAGACACCTCAATTATGTTTTGAGAGGGAAGCTGAACGCTGTGGTATCTGAGACTTTTGATCATAGCGGGATATCTGTTCAAATGAAAGACATGGCAAAGGAAGCAGGCGATGCTGGAAAGCTTTACTCTATCATCAAAGTACATATGTTTATTCCATACATGTATCATCCTGATCGACACCTTGCCCCAGGGAACTGATTAAAATGAACAGACAAAAATGCTTCATATTAATTATAGCACATAAGGCAAATTATATTTCCTGTTATGTATATCCCATCTTTTGCCTTCTCAAGGGTGGTCTAAATTGCCTGATCTCAACAATAAGTACTTCTGACCCTTAAATTTAGCTGAGAATATTGTATTATCCTTCTTTATTGAATTCCAGCACTGTCTATTATCTTTACTGCATATGGGATGCATGAACATATTCCCTAGAGGGGATGAGGACAGAGATAATGAACAGTGCCTAAGAAACATGCAGTTAATTATCTATTGTTCAGTCATACCATTGCCACTGGAACAGGGATGTTTTCATCAGCTCAAGGTGAAGGTAGGATACTTTAAAAAAAAAATTGAATCTAAATGTAGATACTAGATGATATATATACACACACACCTCTCATTCCATCCTGATGATCTAACGATAGCTGCATGTCTAGCAGACATTTCTTGCTGGATGAAGGACCATCACCTACAACTCAACCTAGCTAAGACAGAACTGCTTGTGGTTTCAGCAAACCCATCGTTTCATCACAAATTCACCTTCCAATTAGACTCATCAACCATAACTCCTTAAAAAACAGCCAGAAACCTTGGAGTTGTGATTGATGATAAGCTGAATTTCACAGACCACATTACTAAAACTGCCCAGTCATGTAGATTTGCATTATATAATATTAAGAAGATCAGGCCCTTTCTCTCAGAACATGCAACACAACTCCTTGTTCAGGATCTTGTTCTGTCCAGACTTGACTATTGCAATGCTCTCTTGGCAAGTCTTCCAGCCAATCCCATCAAACCTCTACAATTAATACAAAACGCTGCTGCAAGATTAATCTTTAATGAGCCGAAAAGAACGCACGTTACACCTCTGTTCATCAATTTGCACTGGCTACCAATAACGATATTTGAACCTCTAACTCTTGCACTCTCTATTCTAATTTTATTTTATCTAATCTGTCTTCTTTTTATAAAAAAACACAAACATTTGACCCTTCTATCAATTGCATATTTATTCTCTAAATGCTAGCTATTCTTGTAAAACTAACACTAAGTTTCATTTTTCTATATTTTACTATATTTTACTAGTTTAAAAAAAAATAAAAAAATTCCTTCCTACGTGTACTGCATTAGGCTAACCAGGACTTGTAATAGCACTCGCATGTTGTTGCTCTTTGTTTGGTTTGATTGCTTCTATAATGTCCTCATTTGTAAGTCGCTTTGGATAAAAGCGTCTGCTAAATGAGTAAATAAATTGTGTGTGTGTGTGTGTGATATAAAGGGCTACATAATATAGCCTTTTCATAAACAGTCAAAAGGTGTCCCATTACTTAAAAAAAAAAAAACAATTTTTAATTAATTTTGTATTTATTTATTACCTAACATAAAATTAAACTAGCTTTCTGTAGTTTACATTTATGGATTTAGCAGACGCTTGATAGTTACATATCAACGACGCATATCAAGTCTGTGTGTGGCCTTTACACTAGCTTCTGAATCATATACTAGTAAAACACTTAATTTATGAACTGTAATGTACAATGATATAAAATATAAACATGTACTTTACAAATATTCCCACCCCCCTTATTACCATAAAATGTTCCCTATTGTGGTATTTATATAAAGTAGTTTGTCTGTCATTTGTGGGACAACAGCATATGTCCCTTTATTGCCCATACATTTTAACTCTGAAGAGGAGAATAGCAATTTTACCGTTTCCTCTAAAGGAATTCTATAAAAGACAGCTACACTTTTCCCACTCACTGAGATCAGTAACTTTCTAAGATATTGCAACATAATACATGCTCATTTAATATAATTTGAAGCTACTACAGCATTGGTGAAGATGCATGAGCATTCATTTGTGTTCTTTTAACTAATCCATACTGATTTAACAGGTTCATTGAAAAGAATCACCTTGTTCATAAACCAAACATGTCAATTTCATCAGTTTGAAATGACGAGGAATTATAGCTTATGTTTTGTAACATGCAGTGGAATGAAATGTACAATATGCTTTGGCATGTAGTGACATAAAAGTTTCACGCTCCCCAAAAAAATACTCTGATACATTATATTACCTTATAAGTACAGTAACAAAGAAAATCATAAAAAGACCACACAATCATAAGAATTCAGGAGATGTTTTCTATGCGGCACAGTGGAGGAGGCTCCATCGTGATCTGGGGTGCTTTTTCCTTCACTGGGAAAATGGAGTTCCCTATCAGTCAGTCACGTTCGACATAACGTCAGAGTGACTGACTAATGGGATCTCGCCGGAGAGTCCAATCACCTTCGAGTGTTAACAAAACAAGCCAATGACAGTTGGCGTGCGTGTTTCGCCACGCGCACTCCGCCCCGCGGTGCGGGTATAAAAGGAGAGCGCGTGCAAACGCACATCGGCTTATCGCTTCGGAGCCGAGCCTCGCAAATCTCTAGAGTGTCTGCAAAGCAAGACTACAGCGTTGGTGTTACGGCGCGTCAGCGGAGGTTGCTGTCCAGTGCTGCATTCTTCAGCGATCACGCTGCTACCTCCCCTCGGTGCTTCAGCGCTGCTAAAAGAGAGAGTTTCAACTAAAAGAGCAAATCTAAAAGAGCTCCACGAGCGACGGGCATCTTTTTAAAGATGGCTTCCCGCTCGTGCGTTTCTGGATGTGGTCGTTTCCTGACTTCATCTGATGGTCACGATCGCTGCCCCTCGTGCTTGGGCTTTAGGCACGCTGAGGCAGCGCTCGTGGATGAGTCATGTTCTCACTGTGGGAACATGACCATGGCGATGTTGCGCTCCAGATACCTCCTCGCTAGATGTGGGGGTATCCCCCTTGCTCTGCCCCGTTCTAGTTCCTCCGGCCGGAGGACTACTTCGGCTCAGGGCCAGGGTGATTTGAGGATCACAGTGAGAGCTTCCCCGTCGAGTACGTCTCCGCGGGCCTCTCACTCCTCGAGCACATCGCACCGTCTGGGGTTCCCGGATGAGTATGCGGGGTCCTCGGACAGGGCAGGGCCCAGCATCTCATTCGGTGCCCCAGCAGATGACGGGTTATCGATCACCGCAACGGGGGGTGAGCTAGGTTCTGGAGAGGACGATTTGGCTGCGCTGCCTCCGTCAGGAAGAGTAGCGTTGCCCGAGTCAGATCCAGAACTGACCGCTATGCTTTCCCGGGCTGCTGAGAGCATCGGGCTGCACTATAGGCGTCCGCCTTCTCCCGAGCGCTCAAGGCTGGATGATTGGTTCCTGGGGGCGCAGGCCGAACGTCGGCAACTGCCCCCGGTTCCTTTCTTCCCGGAAGTGCATGAGGAGGTGACTAGGTCGTGGAAGGCACCTTTTTCTGCCCGAAACAGGCCTAGTGCCTCCTCCGTCCTCACCACCCTCGACGGCGGAGCGGCCCAAGGGTATGTGGAGGTCCCCCCAGTCGAGCGCGACATTGCTATGCAGCTCTGCCCGCAAGGCGCTGCCGCCTGGAGGGGTAATCCACGCCTTCCGTCCAGGGCCTGTAAGTTCTCGTCCGCTCTAACGGCCAAGGATTACGGTGCTGCTGGACAGGCCGCTTCCGCCCTGCACGCCATGGCCCTCCTGCAGGTCCACCAGGCCAAGGCATTGAAACAGCTGCACGAGGGTGATGCTGACCCAGGTGTGTTGCAGGAACTGCGCACAGCGACGGACGTCGCACTAAGGGCGACGAAAGTCACGGCGCGGGCCCTGGGTCAGACGATGTCCACATTAGTGGTCAAGGAGCGCCACCTATGGCTGACCTTGGCGGATATGAGGGAGGCCGACAAGCATCGCTTCCTGGACTCCCCGATCTCCCAGGCCGGCCTATTCGGCGAAGCGGTGGAGGACTTTGCCCAGCAGTTCTCCGCCGCACAGAAGCAGACGGAGGCGTTTCGTCACATCCTGCCCCGGCGGTCCGCTGCTGTCTCCACCCCACCGCCGGCTGCAGCCCCTCCGTCTGCTCGTTGCCGAGGGCGCCCTCCTGCTGCCTCCACCTCCGCTCCAGCTCGGCCACAACAGCAGCCTGCACGACGGCCGCAGCGTGGAGCTGGCCGCAGGAGACCGGCGCAGCCCGCCTCCGCCCCTGCCAAGCCCGTGAAGCGCCAGGGCAGGCGGCGTCCCTGAGACGGGCGACCCGGAGCTCTTGGATCCTGCTCTTCAGGAGATGGTGACCGCACCACTCCTTCTCCTGGAGGAGGGCCGGGTGGAGAATCTTTTGTTCCCTTTTTGTTCTGTTCCGCCGGGACCCCCGAGCAGTTTCCTTTTCCTCCGGGTCCCAAGAGGGCGAGGATGGCAGTGTACGAGACCTCGTCTCTACACTCCCGTCCCCCTCTCTCTTCGCCAGTGGGCAGCAGGGTCCGGTCCGAGGACGCGACGCCTTCTCCCGCACCCCCTGCCCAACTATGGAGCCAGGTCAGTGTCACATCACACACTCAGACCCCACTTCGAGATGCACTGCCTTTCGAGTCGGGCCCCTGTGCTCCATTTAGCTGCCCCACCGCGGGTACGTCAGTAACTCCCCTGGTCCCGCTTGTACGGTCCCTGGGGGCCTGGCTAGAGCTCCCCAGGCTGTCTCGCTGGTTCCTGAGGACTATCAGACTCGGCTACGCGATTCAGTTCGCCCGGCGTCCCCCCAAGTTCAGGGGCATTCGGTTCACCTCAGTGTTGAGCAAGGATGCCCTGTCTTGCGTGCAGAAGTCGCGGTCCTACTGGCGAAGGACGCGATAGAGCCGGTCCCTCCAGCCGGGATGAAGTCAGGGTTCTACAGCCCCTACTTCATCGTACCCAAGAAAGGCGGTGGGTTACGACCAATCCTGGACCTGCGCGTTCTGAATCGGGCCCTTCACAAGCTCCCGTTCAGGATGTTGACGCAGAGACGCATCTTTCAATGCGTCCGTCCCCTCGATTGGTTTGCAGCAATCGACCTGAAGGACGCCTACTTCCATGTCTCGATCCTCCCTCGACACAGACCGCTTCTCCGCTTTGCGTTCGAGGGGCGAGCATACCAGTACAAGGCCCTTCCCTTCGGGCTATCCCTGTCGCCTCGTGTCTTCACCAAGGTCGTAGAAGCCGCCCTTGTACCGTTAAGGGAAGCAGGCATTCGTATCCTCAACTACCTCGACGACTGGCTCATCCTGGCCCAGTCTCGAGCACTGTTGTGCGAACACAGGGATATGGTGCTCAGTCACCTCAGCCGGTTGGGACTTCAGGTCAACCAGGAAAAGAGCAAACTCTCCCCTACGCAGAGGATCTCTTTTCTCGGCATGGAGTTGGACTCGGTCAACCTCACAGCACGTCTCTCAGAGGAGCGTGCTCAGTCAATGCTGAGATGCCTGGAGTCTCTCCAGCGCAAGAGAGCGGTTCCACTGAAACATTTTCAGAGGCTCCTGGGGCATATGGCATCCTCAGCCGCTATCACGCCGCTCGGATTGCTTCATATGAGACCGCTTCAGCGTTGGCTTCACGACCGAGTCCCGAGATGGGCATGGCGCCACGGCACATACCGGGTTTCACTCACCCCGTCCTGCCGTCGCACCTTCAGCCCATGGTCGGACCTTGCTTTCTTCGGGCAGGAGTTCCCCTAGAGCAAGTATCCAGGCATGTTGTTGTTTCAACAGACGCCTCTGCCACGGGCTGGGGGGCCATGTGCAACGGGCACGCAGCCGCGGGGCTCTGGACAGGGCCCCAGCTGCAGTGGCATATCAATTGCCTCGAGTTGCTGGCAGTATGGCTTGCTCTGCGCTGCTTCAGAACGCTGCTACACGAGAAGCATATACTGGTCCGTTCGGACAACACTGCGACCGTTGCGTACATCAACCACCAGGGCGGTCTACGCTCCCGTCGCATGTCGCAACTCGCCCGCCATCTCCTCCTTTGGAGTCAGAAGCATCTGAGGTCGCTTCGCGCCGTTCATGTCCCAGGCGAGCTCAATCGTGCAGCCGACGAGCTCTCACGTCAGCACGCCCTTCCAGGAGAATGGCGACTCCACCCCGAGGTACTCCAGCTGATTTGGAGACGCTTCGGGGACGTTCAGGTAGACCTGTTTGCCTCCCCGGACACGTCTCACTGCCAGTTGTTCTTCTCCCTGTCCGAGGGGACCCTCGGTACAGATGCACTGGCATGCAGCTGGCCTCGGGGCTTACACAAATATGCGTTTCCCCCAGTGAGCCTTCTCGCACAGACCCTGTGCAAGGTCAGGGAGGACGAGGAGCAAGTCCTCTTGGTTGCGCCTTACTGGCCCAATCGGACGTGGTTCCCAGAACTGATGCTCCTCGCGACAGCCCCTCCTTGGCAAATTCCTCTGAGGAGGGATCTACTTTCTCAGAGAGGGGGCACCCTCTGGCACCCGCACCCAGACTTGTGGAACCTCCACGTATGGTCCTTGGACGGGACGAGGAGGTTCTAAGTGGGCTACCTCCAGCGGTAGTAAACACTATCACTTCTGCCAGGGCCCTGTCTACGAGACAAGCTTATAGGCTGAAGTGGAACCTGTTCGTCGATTGGTGTTCTCCCCGCCGGGAGGACCGCCGTAGATGCCCGATCGCAGTCGTGCTTTCTTTCCTGCAGGATGGGTTGGAGCGAAGGCTGTCTCCCTCCACCCCTCAAAGTGTATGTCGCCGCTATTGCCGCACATCACGATGCAGTAGACGATAAGTCTCTGGGGAAACACGACCTGGTCATCAGGTTCCTCAGGGGGGCAAGGAGGCTAAATCCTCCACGCCCTCACCTGGTACCCTCTTGGGATCTCCCCTCGGTCCTGTCGGCCTTGAGGGGGGCCCCCTTTGAGTCTCTGCAGTCAGTAGAGCTTAAGTTTCTGTCTCTGAAGACAGTGCTCCTCTCGGCATTGGCCACAGTTAAGAGGGTAGGGGACCTGCAAGCATTTTCGGTCGACGATTCGTGCGTAGAATTCGGGCCGGCTGACTCTCACATTGTCCTGAGACCCCGGCCTGGATATGTGCCCAAAGTTCCCACCACGCCCTTTAGGGAGAAGTTGGTGGTGAACTTGCAAGCGCTGCCCCGGGAGGAGGCAGACCCAGCCATTGCTCTGCTCTGTCCCGTTCGTGCCTTGCGCATCTATGTGGACCGCACGCAGAGCTTCAGGACCTCAGACCAGCTCTTTGTCTGCTTCGGAGGACAGCAGAAGGGAAGAGCCGTCTCCAAACAAAGACTCGCCCACTGGATAGTGGAGGCTATAGTCTTGGCCTACCAGGCCCGGCACTTACCGTGCCCCCTTGGTGTGAGAGCACACTCTACGAGAGGTGTTGCTTCCTCTTGGGCCTTGGCGCGAGGCGCCTCGATAGCAGATATTTGTAAAGCTGCCGGCTGGGCGACACCTAATACGTTTGCGAGGTTTTACAATCTCCGTATAGAGCCAGTGTCCTCCTGTGTACTTGTCTCAGATGGCCAGTAACACTGGAACCCGCTCGGTGTCAATCACGCTTGCTGCACCATTCCCCTCTACGGACCGGATACGTGCGCCTTGTTGCTTCTCAGTTCAGTTCCCCACGGCGAACCCTGGTGAAGTTCCTCCCGCACCCTCGGCAGTCAGGTGTGGCAGAGCACCAGACGCCAGGTCCAGTACTCGTACGTTGCCCAAGGTCAACCCTTGTGCTGGGCTAGGTGCCCGTGTGGAGTGATTCCCCCTTGGTGATCCCACATGTGTATTCTTCCACGGTACGGCTCCCCCCCATGTTGAGCCCGTGTCTTCCCTGGCAGAACCCTCTGCCTTCTCTGCTGTGTAGCTATCTCACCCCAGGCGGGCTGGGTCTACCTCAGAGACTCCCGTATGTGGTACTGCCCTTGGCCAGTCCATACGTGTAATCTCCACATGATACCTCCTTATGCGGGATGTGGCTCTGTAGCGTTTCCCCCTACTTGGGGTACGCTTTCCCAGTGTTATTCTACCCACTGAGCGGAACAGCAGTGCGGTCATCTCTGCCTAAACCCTGTCCTATCATCCCTCCCAACTGGTGTGGTGGGACT
This sequence comes from Oxygymnocypris stewartii, assembly GCA_003573665.1. Classification (NCBI taxonomy): domain Eukaryota; kingdom Metazoa; phylum Chordata; class Actinopteri; order Cypriniformes; family Cyprinidae; genus Oxygymnocypris; species Oxygymnocypris stewartii. The sequence continues at coordinate 1,720,973 of QVTF01024199.1, forward strand.
TGCCGGCTTCTGCAGAGCACTGGAGGGGATCAGCAATAGTGGCGTTTTCCAAGGGATCCCATTAGTCAGTCACTCTGACGTTACGTCGAACGTGACTGACTGATAGGGAACGGGGGTTACGCAAGTAACCGAGACGTTTTAGGTTGTGCAGGGGTGTCTAACGGCAGCTGGCTATGTGGTCATGTTGCAACAGGGATCCCTCTTGACTAAGGTGTGTAATGAGTCTTTCAATAGGACAGCTCTGCATTTCACACCGGCCGCCTGTTGTGGGACCTTTTCCAAGAGAATAACATCGCTCTTTTGGATCATCTGTGTAACCCTGATCTTTTTTTGGGTCCACCACTTGACTATTTTGTCCCATAACTCTCAGGATCTTTTAAGAAATGCTAAATTACTTTCTTACAGCATCCAACCTTGGCAGCGATGGCTCGTTGCACACACCCTTGCTTGAGCAGCTCAACAAGCCTGCCACGTTCAAAAATAGAAAGCCTTTTTGTGGAGATCATGACAGTGTGACTGCCTGAAAGACAATGACATGAAAGCCATATTTTTGTGCAGATTTTAACTTTTTAAGGCTATGGTCTTAAACTTTTGATCAGCTGATGAACAGGCTGATGGAGTTGAAATGCAGTTTTCAATAAATTGCCTATTCTCTACTTTGTCTCTTGCTCATGTTTCTTTTTTTGGCATTTTGAAGCAGTACTTACAACCTAGTTACGATCCAACAGCACAAAATGCAAATACTTGTAATGTTTCCCTCGGTCTTAAGATTTTGTTGAGGAGTGTATTTGATCTGATTCTTCCGATGACTAACATTCAAAGTGTTTACCAATGAAAACATTAACAGATTCTTAAGAACACACCTATCACAACTATTGTTGCTTCTGAGTTTGACCTCATTTAAAATTCATAGGAATTGAATCCAAGAAGCCTAAATTCAACTTAAAGATGCATAAAACATAAAAATCATGAATAATCTGTTGTAACAGATTGAGTTTTACTGAGAGACTTGCTCATATCATGTGTGACATAATAACATGTACTGTTTGTTACTAACATGCAGGAGGGCTGCTGTGAATAATCCCATTGTCATAGTGTCAAAACAAAAACAATGCACAGCATATTTTATATAACATTAAACATTTATTTTGTTTTATTTTGAATAAAAAGAGATATTCAAAATCCTCCTTGGAAACCTTAAATATGCCAGCTAATTTAAACAATCATTTTGAACCTGGTTTTATACACTATTCATAACGTTTTGGTCTGACTGTAACTGTATGCAAATTAGGTGTATTAATTAGTGCCAAATTTGCACATTTAAACATTATACTCCATGAAACAAAAGCTGTCACATTTTACTGTGCTTAATTAACTAGGAATGTAAGATGATGTATGTTAGTTAAAATATTAACTTTTCACCTTCGAGTGCGGGCAAGACATATTTATTATCTAACAATTATGCTAAAAAAATCCTGTATATTCCCAAGAACTGCATTCCAAAATCTAAGTAGAGCATTTTGATGCTTTTACTTTTTATTGGTTCCAAAATGTGCTTTCACTTTATTTCCACTTCTAACCAATAATCCACACAGGGACCACTTGAGGACTATCTTCCTGTCGTTACACTCTTAAACTCCAAGGAGAGACAATTCATCACATCATTACTCGAAGCATGACCGCAAGCCTGCGATCCTCATGGGTCAATACTGCAACCGGGATCGGATCTGGACAACAGTTGCTTATTTACAGAGCCACTGCCTCCCTGACACGCATGGATGCTCTTTCATTTGGGCTTTTGCTGAACAGAGGAAATAATTATATTAATACAGAGAGGTTATATTTGCACTGCTACATCACCTGATTAATAGTAGATTACATTAAGGGTAGACAAGGGGAACCGGCCTTGGTGCCTGACATCTTAATCTGGTCTGGGGAAGAGAATCAATGCATTAGGCACAAATCCGTTCCAGCCTCCGTCTATACAATCCATCAACAAACTCATCTCATCAAGCTATTTATTCTGCTGCCATAAACAAAAACGACCTTTATCTTGAGTCATGGAGCCAGAGATGGTCTCCAGGCGAGGATCTATGCTGAACCAGTCGTAGACAACTCCATCAAACAGGCAGGTAGATATAAGCTCAAATGGGTAGATAATGGCCTCATCTGCATAACACCGATCCAGGGTTGAGAAAACAATTTCTCTAACGCAAATGATAGCATGAAAGCCATTATCAAATGTGCCCTCAGTTAAGCTCTGCCACAGTCAGTTATGTTTTATCGGTCGATGATATTTGCTGGGAGGGCGAAGGGCGATCGTACGCTTTAATTTGCAAACATCTCCCATATCATCCATTAGCAAGAAGTGCTCCAGTCATTGCTCTTCTGTCTGGCTACTCGTGGGTAGTGTGTCTACGGGTGGTGCAATTAATGAATTTTTAATCAGGGTGTTCTTTGGTTGCAATATGTATCTTGTTTCCATATTGCTGGGTGATTTGATATGGTGACCACCTACTGTATCTGGGAAAATAATATGGGTTTGATGAATGAGGATTGCGCTCAACAGGAATTTTAAATCCTGACACGAAATGTTTAGTAATGATCTGATGAAATAATGAGGTCGCCTTTCCCATAGTCTTAATGTTAAATAAACTACAGTTAGCCAGTTTGATGCATGACCAGGAGACAAATGTCATATGAAACAAGTAGTTACGATACAATTGGATGAGTCATTGTAAATTGACATCTATAACTCGAAATTATGATTAAGTGCATTACATTCAAAGTCCATGTAAAATACACATGTACTGTGTACATTTGGTAAAAATACATGAATAGGCTACTTTGCTTGTAAAACAAAATCAGACTACAGATTAATGCACTAGATGAATTGAGTGAAAGTTTATGATAAATGATGATAAATGTAACCATTTACTGAAAACGAAAAAGTAAGAATAAAGCCATGTTTAAAATCACTGTATCATACAACCTCCTACGACTATCTGTGACCAGACATTAAATATTATTTAATAATTAGCAAATTATCTACATTACATGCCAGAAGGTTTTGTTCAAACCAGAAAGTATACATGATATACGATCATAGATTTATTTATTTAGTTGCTTGTTTTTTTTATTTTAGTAATTTTTTTTACGTATTAGTAACTTCATTTGTTTGTTTTTTTATATATATATATATTTTACTTTTAAAATGTTTTATTATTTTAGTACATCAAATTATTTAAATGACAATGGGAAATATTGCCTTAGCAAATAGCTTATTTATGTACTTTTACTTACTATACTTTAAGTTATCATTTATTTTAATTCACGTATAATTTCCCAATGGTTGTTGTATTAAAAGAGACATAGTAATGTATTTATATTGATGAAGCCATACAGTATACTTTAATACATATGTCAATAATAGTGTATCTTTATTCATTTGTAGACATTAGATAACTGATATTATTATTAGTAGTAATATAGTTATTATATTTTTTTTATGAAAACAATATATAATACACAATATATAGTGTTATTCATATTTAGGTATACTTCAATAACTATGCAGTAGTATTATTATTTAAATATGTATTAATGTAAACAACCTATAATGAGTCAAATTGGCTATATTAATCGAATTACATTAATTGACAAATTATTTACTTTGTAACTACTATATAATGTAATATATTTTTGTCACTATTTTATAAAAGCAGTACACTAAAGTTATGTGTGTCAGTAATATTACCTTAGTACCACTGTGAAGTCAATGAGTGTTAAAGTAGAGCACTCTGTAATGCTTTACTTTTTCCTTCATGAAACCAGTCTCTTTTTAGAAAACCAAGACGGGAAGGAAAGATGAAGACTATGAGATGTTGTGCCCTTTCCAGATCTTTTGGTAGTTAAACAGCACTGTAAGTACTGTAACAAGGGTAAAAGGGGCGATTACATGGTCCAGCTGAAAACGTGACATCTACCAGTCACGTGTTTATAGTTTTATTTTAGATTTAACTTTGCTCATCACAGGACTGAAAAGGCAAATTGGCTTTCCTCAGATTGATGGAGGCATATACATATCTGTAATCAGAGGCTGTGTTACAATAATGAGCAGGCAATACTAAACAGAAGCGAGAACCAACAGTCTTTGATCGTCAGCTCCACCTTTTCCTACTTTAATTAGAGATATGCTAATGCAACATGCGCTCACAATGAGAGAAGGATTCTGTGTTCAAGCTTAACAAGGAGTCATGGTGAAACATAATGAAAACATGGTCTGGTTAATGTCTGGCGATAATATACAGTCTTCTTTGCATGTGAAGTATGTATAGCACTTAGATTTTCTGTCAGGTCTAACATTGTTATAGCCTTGAATAAGAGTCACCCTTTACAAAGTTTACTTGACGGCATTAAAGTAAGTTTTCAAGGAAAGGTTTTTATAGAAAATTCAGCTTCTCACAATATGAAACCTTTAAAATGATCTTCCTTAGATACACTTCATAACAAACGTTAAACTTCATCTCCCACCAGTTTTCTGACTGTTAAACCTTAGCAAATTGATTTATTTGAGGGAATCTGCAGGAAGCAATGCATAAATAAATTACATTCATTCCCACCTATCCACTGCCTTGATAATATATGAGCAGTGAAGTTCTCCATATCCAAATATCAACGGATAAAGCATCAATCATTTAAATGCAGCAAGATATTTTTGCACTGATATTTATGAGGCAGGTCATGCAGAAAAAGTTGTCATAACGATTTCAGAAAGTTTACCAAAAACTCCAGCTGATGATAAAGAAAATAAATATCCTGAAACGATGATACATATTATTATTTTCATACAATATTTCTGTCCTTCAGTTGTAAGTATGCAAATATTATGAGATACATCACAAGCTGTGACGTGGCAGTTCTGAGAAACGCCAGTTCACTAAACATAAAAACAATAATGCTAAGCCTGAACTGCTGCTACAGAAATAAAGGGACATAAGTGGTATCACGTTTCCTAAGTAACAAATCTAATCTGATCCACTGACAGGTGTCCCATGTGTGCAGAGCTATCTGCTTGAATGATTAGGAGACTAGTGATGATAATGTTCAGTCATCAGAACAATTGCTTCAACTCTCCTCTGCTTTGATTTCCTGTGTCAGGTCATTGTAATTTAGCTCTAATGTCTAAAGGTATATAAATGCTATGTATCACATTTTTATGGAACCCTCTTGTCAGAGACAAAGTTAATGTATGACCTAAGGTCTTCCAATAGTTACTTTATGTCCAAATCACTATTCATACTGCAGCAGATTGTGGCTCAAATCTGATTAATTTTACCTCATATATTACAAATCTGGGTGACAGAGGGAACAGCCTGCAGTGCGTTAAATCTAATATTTTCGGTTAGAGAGTCAGACTTGTAACCCAAAGTTTGCAGGTTCAATACTCAATGCCAGCAGAGAAAAAGTAAGTGCGGGGAGTAAATGCACTGCATAAATGGTCTAATATGTGTGCACTAATATGGATGGGTGAAATGGAGATAACAAATTACTTGGCGTCTGCATTTGAAGTATACTTGGCCTTCTCGTCAATTCACAAATTACATTTTATGGACCTAATTCCGAAAATATCCGGCACTTTGACTAAATTGAATGAGCAAGTCATATTAATACTGCATGGATTGAGTAATCATGCGATGTACAAAAAGTATGTCTTGTAAGTATGTTTGTAAACTTTAATCCCAGTACTTTATAAGTTTTGAAGGCATTTCTGCCAAGAGCTACTCTTATGAATTTGAATAGTACCATACATCATTGTGCCAAAGTATTACTGAGGGTAATGAAGTGTGAATTGCAAGTGGAGCTGTGTTCTGTCATAAGAAGTAGGAGGAAGCTTCTATCCTACAGTGGGGGATTGTGGTTATCTTTTCGGCAATCATGAACGAGTTCCTTACACCTTCAACTGTGAGAGGAAAAAGGGAGGGTGAGAGAGATTAAGTAGCCAGAGTTAAAATGTGAGAGTAAGCTGTAAATTAATTAAAAGGCACCAGGATGTGCAAAGCACAGACAAGTGTCAATCTTTCCTCTAAATAAGATGGATCTTAAGAAGGCAGAACCATCTGGGCTACAAGCTTCCTGCTTTTAGGAACACAGAGTGGTTATCTGAAGAACGTGTGAAGGTACTCTAATCCGGAAAGTGTTTTAACTTGTCATCGTGTTGGTTTTTTATTTGTTTTGCCATGCTTCCCTGCTTTTTTAGATAATTAGTGTTCAGCTCTGATTTATTGTAAAGTCTCTGTTTGAGAGGGTTCTTCTCAAAGTCATGAATAATAAGGATTTGTTTAACCAGGAATATTAGGTGGGGCAAGTATTCCCAATGTAATTTTTTTGATGGAAAAAAAAATATTTGTATTCAACATCGGAAGCTGCAAGAGTTTAACATAATATCTTTAGATCTGAGAAGACAAAATGGGAACTGAATCACAAATCCTTCTAATCTCCAGATCCATTATATCGAGTGGGTTTTTCAAAGGGATTGAATGCGTCCGTAAAATGCACCTACTTTGCGATCAAAACATCATTGTGTTTACTTAAAGGAATTAGCAGATGGATGTCCTCATTTCCCTTTGATTACAAAAACAAAAGGACCTACATTAGATTACGTTTAAGAGCAGGGCTAGGGTTCATATAGTCTCTGATATGGTTTGCAATTTGTATAAAATAAATGTGGGAAAAAATTGCAAAAGCGTACCACTGCTGATGATGTACAATGTGGATATTTTAGTACAATGCATTTATGTTTGCTGGTTTTCTCAGCAGCATACGCCTTCAGTAAGCAACTACCAGTGTTTGCATCTTAGCAATGATTCTGTGGCAGATCCACAGACATTCACAGCGACTGTGGCATTAGGCCTGGAAGAGGTGCTTATTGTAAAGGAAAATGGACAGAAAACATTAAATAAGGGAATTAAAGTGTCCAGATGGGATATAGTGTCCAATAGAAAATAAAATCATGTATCTTCACTGTGACTGAAGGTCTGTAAAAAGAGTTGTCCAGGCAAGGGTCCAGGCCAGTCATTAACGCTCCCCTCCTGGTCCAAAATGCATAGGTGCAGTGGCTTCTTTATAGTGACTCTGCCTCACAAATTCTGGGAAGAAAAGGGCATTGTGACCCTGGCAATGCATTATTTTCCTATTCTGGGGAGCAAGTCTTGTCAGTTAGTTAACCAGTTTATGAGATGCACTTACTTGCATTCTGTCAACTCTGGCTGTAAGCATTACGACATGATGAGTTTCTGCCAGTAAATGGATACCATTCCATTTAAACAGAAAGCTTCTGACATGCACCACATGATTGCATTATTTCTGACACAGATTTGAAACATTCGCTTTGATGCATCCAGTGTAGACAGCCTCGAGCTATTGCGACAATATTCACACACAGAGGGTGTTACTTGCTCTCTCACTGGACCTGCAAGGATACTAGTGTGGATGCACATGGTGAAGACACAGGTCGCTTGAGAAGACATTTGGATATGCTTTATCACTTTTATCAAGTCTTTTCTAGCACCCATTCTAGTGGTGCCTAGCAAACTCCCTTTCTGGTCTGGACCCAAGGGATGCAAATTACTTTAAGTGGCTTAAACCGAGTTGATAAGCATGGTGACTCTGTAACGAGCAGTCATTATGAGATGTAACTTTAGATTTAAAAATGGCTGCCTAGCTTCCTACCTACTCTTTTCCTAAAACTGCAAATAAACCATTGCACGGCATGCATCGAAGATGAGAGGTCTTTTGAAGAGAGGTGTGCTCAGCATTTTATGGTAGTGGCGACAAGGCGACATTGACTTCAGGTGTATCTCATCACATGCTGCCTTCTCAAGTTCATTCCAGTTGTCAATACTTGGATTGCCAGTTAAGACTGAATGAGATGATGTGATGCTGATGAATGGAGGACACTTTCCATTTTAGCACCTTCTCCTGAGTCATAATCTAGCTACAATGGCAAATATCTCAGTAGTACTCATGAGGATGACACAAATTCAAATCAGTGCTGGTCCTAATAAACTATGTGAAAACCTGGGTAGAAGCAATCTGGGGTTCATACCAAGCAATTGAACCAAGGGTAAAAACAGCCTGACAATATTAAAATGTAACATCTTACATCAGATGATACCAGGTTCAAAATTACTGAAAATAGCAAGTCCTAAAGTTGAAGAGAGACAGACCAGTTACCCTGCTGAGATGCAGAATATGTGGAAGTCATCATGAGGCTGATACCCATGCTGTATTATTATTTTCCACTGAGACCAATGGTATAAACTAATAAGGACTTTATTTCTTGTGCTTTTCGGTACATTGGCTGTTGTAATTGTTCCTCATGGTGAGTCTCAATCTGTGCTTCACTGCAGGGCAGGACTCTGTCCCTGTGTTATCACTAAGTGGCAGCCAAATGTTGCAAGTAAGGTCACATACATTACCACAGCACACCATGATCCTGAGTTTAGTGTGTTGTCTGGTTTTAATTGGGATGTTGAGGCTGCAAGGCTGTTTTGACCCATTGGCTATTTGATTCATGCTGTCTCCAGTGGGCACACATCCCAGCAGACTTCATAGTGGATATGGAGCAAGGCGCCACATAATCCATAATCCCCTCTTTCTAAGACTGGCTGCCGACTTCCTCTGTTAGTGCCAGTTCACTTTTTTATTATTATTCAGAGCTATTCATTTATATAGCTCTGTGAGGGATGTGTAAGGAAAATTCTAAGAGAGATGTCTGTTAAATTGAATCATATTTTATCTTGTGTGCTTAGTCATTCTCTTACAACTATAGTACATTCACTGCTGAGCAATTTACATTTGATATTCTGTTGTAGGCAAAACAGCTAATGTCCCTTAAATACATTAAATGTAAATAGAGTTTGCTGATTATATTTAATAAATTCAGTTAATTATTTTTGCTGAAGGCCTCATTGGTTTTCTTGGCCAGAGTAGTTTTAACTCTATCGGAGCTGCCCTTGTCACATAACACATAAGGGTGAATTAGCTAAATAGCTAAACAGATGTACCACTCTTGTGAAAGACCGGTTAAACAAGGGTGCTTGAGGGTGTTAAGACCTGGTAAAAAATATATACAGCATATATTAAGTACACTGAAAAAGAGAAAACTTGTTTTTTTCAACATTCATTCAAACACTTTCCCTTTTTGTACTAAGGCTAAGTTGCTAATGCAAAATCTCACTAATTTTGAAGAAACCAGGTAGATCTTGGTGGTCTTATTATTACCTAACACATTGAAAATAGACTTCCATCTTATCTCAGATTTATTTTTTATTTTTTTATATACCAAGATCTGGATCCAGACCCAAGGTCATGCTTATATATTACAACTTTGTCTCAGCTGCTACTCATAGATTTCCTTAGGAGAAAAAATAGGAACAATCGGTGGATTATAAAATAAAGTGAAAAATAAGTATATTATATATATGCTGAAACAGAGTTATTGATGAGAACTCTCCTAATAGTCTACAAATCAGAATTGGGCATCAAGACCTGCAGTGTAACCATGGCCTTAGAGGAAAATGGCCTCTTTATATATATGTATATGTGTGTATGTATATGTATATGTATATGTATATATGTGAGTACAGGAATAATCCCACAGGTAATGTATTTGTTTTTGTTTGTGACCTCTTTGTGCCTATGATTCAAACTGTGTATTCATAATACTAAAAGCTTTCATGCTGTGTTCACTGAATTATTTGTCTGGAAGAACACCAAGAGTGGCATATGTGCGATAGGAATCAGCAATCCAAGTGGTGAAATTATCGAAAGGGTCACACGTTTTCCTGGGAATGTGACATATCACACAGCAGTGGATTTTGTCAGACATTCCGAGGAACAGCTTGGGGGTGCAAAGATTATTAAACAAATGAAAGTGTGCTAAGTGCCTGTGGTCTAGACTTCTGACTTCTGTGCTGACAACTGCTCACTGTTCCTCAGAACTGACTGGGAGAGCACACAAATAGTCAAAGCTTGTCAGAAAGCCTGAGGGCTCATGTAAACTGCAAGCGCAAATAGCAGTACATTAGCTACCAAGGCTGTGTTGGTGTACTGCTTACTGCATAATACTGTTCTGTCATTCTCTCACAGTTAAGTTTGGTTCTTTTGTCACAGTTTCAGTTAGGTAAACACAGTATTTGCAATATTGCATAACACCCCAGCTAGGCTAAAGGTATGATCATATTAACACACTTGTTTGCTAGCATTCCCGTTCATCTCACTTACTTTCTGGCATAGGAAGTACACCTTTTGGAATCTGCCATTTTTTGCACATGGAGCAACATAACAGTTGCAGCTATTTATCTGAACTCTAAATGCCATGTGAATAATCACTTTGGAGCAACCATATAATGCTCATTGTATGTTTCAGACGTTGTATGCTCATAAGTACTAAGAAAAATATTTATTGTTTAACATTTGTAAAAATATATACATTGTTTTATTGACATTTGGTGTATATGTATCGTCAAACAAACATTGTAATACGTAATGAAGACATATTGTACTGAGTGTGCATTTATAGTGTTCTTTAAATCTTAAACTTATATTTAAAAAGAAAACTGTTATTGAAGATATTGTAATAAGCAACTAAAAGTTAACTTAAAGAGTACGTTTTCATGACTGTTTCTGAACAAACTAAAGTAGACTTAAAATGTGTAAGTCTGCAATGTACAGTTTAAATTATGTTTTAATAGTCTTCTGTCATACTTTGAAGTAACAGGCTACCATTATTTTAACAAACAAACACATTTATATAAATATATAATATATATATATTTATATGTGTATTTTTTTGTTGGTTTGTTTGTTTGTTGTGTTTTTTGGAAAGATGGATCAATGTCCATATAAATCTGACATACTATGACAATCAAATTGGTGTCACACATTGCCTGTTATAACGTATTATATTATTATACATTTAGTTATTTGAACTTAAGAATGGAATATCAGATATTTTACAATATATTTCCGTGTTTCAGATTATTTCATATAAAAATAAAAGAGAATACAGAATACAGCTTGTCATGTGACGAGCATGACATTCTTCATTGAAAAAGGCATTTTATATATCCTAATAATAAAACTTAAGGAGCAGTCACATTTAGCTTTGCTTAGCAATATTTCACCGGCAAACTCCAGTAATTTCAAAAGGAATCCATGCAATGATTTTGCTTGTGTTCAAGTTAGTCACATTAATTAGCGGTGTTGCTCAACAGACAGCGGCTTGCTCTGAAAGCTGTGCTTCAAACTTCGCTACACTATTGGCAACAACCAATAGAAGTTTGCTTAAATTACAGTAATGTGACCAGACCTCTAGGCCGGGGACTCGGTTAGAATACTACAATAAAATGTAATAAACCTGTGTGGAAAAGGGTTTAGAGTTTTTTTTGTATTCATTTTTTTACACATAATTCAGTGGGGGTGACATGAACGAAAATTATTTTTTTGGGAGAACTATTGCTTTAAAAATCAGATGCTGTTGCACATCTACCATCAGGGGACTTACAAGCCTAACAGCAAAACCTCGACCCCTTGAGAGGTGAGTCTCAGAGGTGTGGAGCAGAACAGTAGGATTGTCGTATTGTCTATAGTTTCATCCATTACTCTACGGAACAGTGTAGTCTCATAGTTTACAAGCCTGTTTACGCTCATCTCCCTCCTGAGGCTGAAAGGGCCAAGATGGGTTGTAGTATGAGTGCGTGAGAAAAAAGCTTTACAGTGGTGTCGTGAGAAGTAATTTTTTCCCTCGATAACCTGAGCAGCGCTTCCTGTCTTAAGGTTAAATGGATGTGGGAGATAAATTGGCCTGTTATGCTCACAAACTCCATTTAAGAATAGTTCACTGATTCACTGACTGAGACAATACTACTACTACGTGTCTCTCATGACAAGATTTTTTGAATCACAGCATTCTGTTCTGGTAGACCATCTGTTTTATTGCTCTTGTAGATGGGTTTTGTGTTAGCTTTAAATTATCACTTACACTCACTGACTTAGTGATGATTCCTTTGATGAGTTGATATAATTTTAGTGGACATTGTTTTAGATGGTTAATGACAAATTATCATGTCATCATACTAATCATAAAAATCAGATCCCTGTCTGTTTTAATACTGCATGCTATCTGGCAATGTTCTTATTTGTGTCATTGCATTATACATCTCAGGGGACTAAGATTATGTTTGGTTTATTTTCATTGTCAGTAGTCTTGTGGGTATTGTGCAAGGTTTTAATCTGTTTTAGTCACTTCAGTTTTCAGTGCAGTCCATCCGCTGAGTCATATTGATTCTCCATTTGGGGCTTTCTACAAATTTGATGCCAGGATAAATTCTTAAAGGAGTAGTTCACCTTAAATTTAAATTTGCTGAAAATGTACTAACCTTTAGGCCATTAAAGAACAGCTATATATAAATTCAGAATTACATCACTTGATCACCATTAGATGCAGTGAATGGATGCCATCAGAATGGGAGTCAAAACAGCTGAAATAAAAACATCCCAGTAATCCACAAGTAATCTACAATACCACATCTTGTGAATTGAAAAGCTGTGTGTTTGTAAGAAACAAATCCACCATAAAGACATTTTTAATTTCAGGCTGAAATATGAGTCCTCTATCCATAATATTGCATTTGTTCATTCATTTATTGATTGACTGATTCAAAGCTAAGTTTCTGTTTTGTTGAATAAACAAACTTCCACATATTGCATGGCTTGAGGGTGAAAAAAATGTATATTTTGGGGTGGAGTTTTTCTTTAAAAGCTAACTGGTTGAAAAAAAAAATCTAAAATCAAACAATAAACACTAAAGATTGCAAGTGCAGTCACAAGGCTGCTTGTTGGTGCAGTGGTGTGAAACTGATAATAAGTGTGAAAGGGCTCAAGTCCTACAGGAGCAAGCTCAATAATTATAGTATATATATATATATATATATATATATATATTATACTATCTTTATTTTAGAATAAGTCACTTGTTAAACAGGGGTTAATGCATTAAATTGTATAATAGTTTGGTCAAATGTCAGAGCAAATCATTGTGGGAAGCATTTCAACATGTTTTCATATTATGTATGAATGTATGTAGGAAATCATATTTTCTCTGTACTGTCTTTTCCTGTCCCAATAAATGTTCAAATGGAAATAAATATTTTTAAAAAAGTACAATTTTGGCTTTTGGAGTTGGTTCACAGCTCTCACAGGTCCCCTTCATAGGGACCTTCACACGTCCCCTTCCTTGGATTCTAAAATATACTGTTCATGACTTAATTTCTGCATATTTTTATTATGTTTTATCCTTCTAGGCTGATAAATGTGTAATGTCATCGTTTTGAATTTTTGTTATAAAGGATAAATAATCTCTCTATCTCTATCTCTCTCTATCTCCATCTCCATCTGGCTGTGTGTGGGACTGTGGGTATGTCTACGAGGATGCATTTCTATTGAAAGAGTAGAAGTGGAAGTAATATAAATATACATTTTTCAAGAAATGTTTATTTAAATTACATGTTTATTTATATAAATATATATATATATATATGTGTATGTATGGGGTGTATTTAAAAACTTTGCCAGTCCCTTTAGAAATGCTTCAACTTATTGAATTGGTGTACAGCCATTACCCATTCACATCCTGCAATGCCAGTATAAAATTAAATTAAATAAATTGCCATTCCAGAATACAGAAATGTGTGTCCAACCATCAGATGAAAAAGCAGTGTGGTGTCTCCTTTTCAATCAGCACACTAATAAAACAACCACACAGAGATGAAAATAAATAATCTACCCTAACGTTTATTTGATAGCATCTGTAATTATCATCAAAGACCAATGCAGAGCAACAATCATTTTGTCTTTGTCAAATTGTAATTCTGTACATGCACTACTGTAGCTGATTTCAACAGTTTCAGATGTTTACCATCAGATATGCTACGATATATACCCAAAAAAGTCCAACCTGGTCTCATAAAAATTCGTACCTCTGTGCACTTTTTAGCGAGACCGTTTATACTTACCTTACTGCACATTTCACCGCAGTTTCAAAGAGAAACGTCCACTGAGTGGCGCTAAAACACAGGTTCAAAACTTGAACCCTGGGACATTTTTATTATGGTGATATAAGCACATATTGCTGTGTTTTTATTTCGTTGCTACAGAAACAGATTGGGCGGTTCAGAATTCAAAAATTCGGGACCGTTGCTAAAAATAAATGAAGTTTATAAACTAAGTTTGGGAGGAGCACGTCAGATACTCAGCCTAATTAAAACAGGTGGTACACAATCTAGGTAATCAAACCTTGGACATAAATACAGCTGTCTTACCTCCATCTAGTTGACGGTTAAGCAGCATTCGGTGGCACCATTTACCATTACATCACAGACGCAACATTTCCGTCCAAACTACGAGACCCATGCTGGGGATTTTTGCTTAACCTCCGGGCAAACTGCCAGCCCCAGGATCGTTATTTTCATTGTTTATTTTTCACCAGCCACGGCCACCGAGCTCCGGGCTTCGTCGCGACCGATGCTCTCTGCTCAACCAGCCACACGCTCTCCTCCACCGGAGGTCGCAGCAGCAGGCCTTCAACGAGCCTGGGCCACGCCCCAGTTTTCACCGCAGCAAAGCCTCACTTGCTTCCCGCCTCGGCTCCTCAGCCTTCACCTCGGCTCTCCCAGCCGCAGCGCAAGTATGCAGCCGGGCTTCTAGTTTCAGATGCTAACGCGAGGCCGCCTCGGTTAGCATGCAACCACCAATGTTGCCAATAAGTCTGCAAGGGCAGGTATTTGTTGATAAAAGACCTCGCAAAGACATTGGATCTTAATGCCACTATGTAACCATGACACCATGCCCAGAATACACACCGGACGTACTTAAACCTCCGTATTTTTTACCAGCATTTAATTGGCATAGCATTCCTTAGATGGATAAGCTGGATGAGATAAATGCGTTTTGCCAATACACTCTTGATCACCGCGGACCAACAGTAAATAGGAACGTGCACGAGTTATTCTCATTTAACCTGTGTTCTATTAATGTTTCGTTTTTGACCTAAATCATAGAGACACTGACATCCATTTACATATGCATTTCAGAGGGCTAAACAGATCCTCTTCACAACAGATTTAGTTCCCTATATGATTTTCAGTTACATAATCAATCCAAAGGCCGTCACCAAGGACTAATTCGGCAACGGATGTATTGCAGGCCGCAGGCCATTATAAGCTTTTAAATATAAAAGTAACACATGGTTAATAAAAAAAATAAAATAAAAAAAAACTCCTTTCGCATCAGGGCAGCAACATCAGCGGCCCAAAAAGGCCTCACTAAACACCAGATCCAAACCCTAGGAAGATGGTCTTCAGAATCTTTTCAAAGCTACATCCGAAAGGACCAGTTCCACATCAAATCAGCCCACCAAACTCTCATTTCATAAAACCCGGTGCGAGCTTTCCTGGCTTTTACTTACCTGTCCAAATCACACGCTTGGCGAGGCTCCCCCTTCTGACACCGCAAACCATTACTTCTGGCCAGAGCCTCCCAGCCAAAAAAAATTACCTTTTCCACCCTGCGGCCGGAGAGTCTCACCCATCCAGGCTGCGAGCTTCCATCTCTAGTCAGGTGACGGCGAGTGCCTCCCGGCCACCCAACTTTACCTTTCCGTCTTTACCTGTCCGACAGTGAGTCTTGATCTCCCATCGGACGCCGGTGAGGGCCTCCCGGCCAGACAACCTTACCTTTTCCACCCCACGGCCGGCGAGACTTACCCATCCAGACGGCGAGTATTTTCCTCCCGTCGGATGTCGGCGAGAGCCTCCCGGCCACACAACTTACCTTTCTGTCTTTACCTGTCCAACACAGCGAGTCTTGATCTCCCGTTGGATGCCAGCGAGAGCCTCCTGGCCAGACAAACCTACCTTTCAAACCTTTTGCTCGACGAGGCTTACCCGTCTGACACGGCGTTTCTGAACCACAGTCGGACGTCGGCAAGAGCCTCCGGGACAAACAGCCTTACCTTTTCAAATCTCCTGCTCGACGAGGCTTACCTGTCCGACACGGCGATTCTGAAACCACAGTCGGACGTCGGCGAGAGCCTCCGGGACAGACAAACTTTCCTTTTCCATCCTGCGGCCGGCAAGGCCTACACAACCACGCTGCCGGTTGACTTCGAGGCCTTCCGACCTCCTAAACTTTGCCCTTCTGTCTAAACCATCTGACTCGGCGAGCCCCGATCTCCCGACGGACGCCGGCGAGAGCTCTCCCGGCCAGACAATCTTATCTTTTCAAGTCCATGCTCGACAAGGCTTACCCATCCGACACGACGGTTCTGAAACCACAGTCGGACGTCGGCGAGAGCCTCCCAGCCAGACAATCTTACCTTTTCAAGTCCTAACCTCGGCGAGGCTTACCCGTCCGACACGGCGATTGCTGAAGCCACCGTCAGACGTCGGCGAGAGCCTCCCAGCCAGACAAACTCATCCTTTCCGTCTGCTCGCACCACAATATCGAACCCCGTCGAACGCTACGTGCCCGGCCGTTCAGGCAATCTTAGCTTTCAGTCCACCAAGGAGTCCAGCGAGGTTCAATCATCCGACTCACGAGTATGGATCTCACGTCGGATGCCGCAAGAGCCTCCCGGCTAGACAACCTCACCTTTCCCTCCTACGTCAGCGAAGCTAACCCATCAAACAGGCGGGCACGCCCACCAGTTGGATGAAGGCTAAGCATCCCGACCAAACTTTACCTTTCCGTCTTCACCTGTCCGACACCGTGAGTCTTGATCTCCCATCGGTCGCCGGTGAGAGCTCTCCCGGCCAGACAACCTTGCCTTTTCTAGTCCCACGCTGGCGACGCTTACCCGTCCAACACAGCGGGTATTGTGCCCCCGTTGGGCGTAGGCGAGAGCCTCACAGCGAGACGACATTACCGCTTCCCCCTTGGCAGACGAGACTAACCCGTTAGACTCAGTGACTATTGGCCTCCCGCAGAGTGTCGGCGTCAGTCTCAGTCACCTACCTATTTTTTCCGTCCGACGAGGCCTAGCCATCGCTGCGGTCCTCGTCTGCCCGCCGAACACCATTCAACTATCTCTGCTATCCTCAAACCTTTTCCCCCCGCCTGGCGAGGCTTACCCGTCCGATGTCCTAAGTCTTACAATCTCCCATCGGATGCTGCCAGAGCCCCCCCAGTTCCGGGTTTCTCTTCTCCCTACTCGTCGGCGAGACTATAGTAATAATAGGGTATTGTGCCTTAGTCGGAGGCTTCATGGGTCCTCCCGGCCAGGTACCGCCCTCTGATTAGCAGGGGCTGACGGCCAGTAGGGCCGGTACGCCGACTCCGTGAACTATCCCACTGCAGGCAACTCGGGTCCTCCTGACCAGGGCTCCAACCATGCTGCTCCTCCATCGGCGGGCAGGGCTCACCCGTCCCAACGCGGTGAGCCATCGCTGGGCCTCGGTTGAGCCCTCCCCGACCGGTTGCCCCAAAACCATGAAGTTGTATTTGGGGGAAATCTTAGTCTGGCGGCTGTCCTACATTCTATTGCTTTTTTTGGGGGTACTCTGGGTCCGGGCCATTCCTGGCTAGGAGCCCTCCCCCAGGACAGCACGCCTACAACGTATTACCATACACGCCAAATACACATTACGTTTATCGTGTTAGTAGATGTAAATGTGAAATCGTGAATTCTCTATCGTTTAGGAAATTTGACCTACACCAAACCCAATCCTAAACCTACCCGATAGTGATGACAAATGCAAAACTGATATAAAAACGTATTTGTTGATGTAACTATGCAATTTTAACTTCCTTATATGCAGATTTGATCTGTTGAACCATTGTTATATGGGATTCGAACCAGAGCTCCTTGCCTCTCAAGTACATCTCCGTACTCCGTGAGCTACCATACAAACTTACTGTCCATGAAAACCCATGGATATGAAGCTGGATATGTCAGGGATCTGGAAGGAGGACCCAATTGCAGAGTGAGTGAGTGTCAGGATTTATTACAAAACAAAGATACAAGAGGGTAGTGATGTTTGCATGTGATTTAACAACAAGAACAGAGTAAACAGAGAGACAGCTAGGGAACATCACTGGGATAGCCTGGACATCAACTAGCAGAATAGCAGCAGAGTAAGCAGCAAGGCCAGGCAGAGTGAACCAGGAACAGGGTCAGGACAGGAACTCTATAACACAGAGACAAGACAAGGCTCCACAGGAACACAAGAAGTCCAGTACAGGCAGGGGGATCAAAAAAAACAACTAATAAAAAGTAATAAAAAAGTACTAATTTAATCAACACAACTAAATCAAAGAACAACAAACAAATATAAAAACAGAAGATCAAGACTAGAACAAACTAAATAAATATAAAAAGCAAAAGGCAAGAACAGCCAAAATGCTAGAGCAAGGAGCAAGACAAGAACAACAAATGACAAGACAAGGACACAAGACCAACCAGACAGGGAGACAGAAACACATACTCAGCCACATCCACAGGCAGCGACAAAGACCGTGACAGAAGGGGTGAGAATGACAACGAACCGGCAAAGAAAATAGGGCAAGGAGCCCAAATAAGGAGGAGAGGAACAGGAACAGGTGAAAGCAATTACACTAACAAGGGCTAACAGGATGGTGTGGCAAAGATTAAATGAGGGGATAGAGAAGCACATGGCAGACAAAGCCATGTGCTAACACAATACAACATAAACAAGAACAAACACAAGACAAACAGTGTGTCAGGGCAGAACCCTGACAGGATATGTGTGATGCTGACGGTCAAAAGCATCAGTTTTCAAATCTCCTAGCATACTTATTGTTTTGAAGTCATAATATGACATTCTTCAAGTAATATTTTTAATTGAAACTGTAAATTTGTGTGAAAAGGAATAAAAGGCATCAGAGTTTTACAGCTTCAAGTGTTCATTTATTTTGGAAACTGCAGTGATATATACGTATTGGTACGAATTTCGCGTCTAGTTAAAAAGTGCAACAGGTACATAAATGCCATGAGACCAGGTAGAAAAATACATATGCTATGTCTAAAATTGCATAGTGTCTGGGTACTTTTAGTGAATAAGCAATTACTTCAGGGACCATTCAAGGACATTCTATATAATATGAATGTGTGCAGTATGAATATAATCCAGACATATGACATTCAACATGTTGTTCTTGTCACTTGCTGGAAGTAGTAAGTCATCCGGGTACTTTTTGCCTATACTGTTTTATGAAAACTGCAAATTCAGATCAGCCTACTCTGTGATCTAGGTTCCTATGTTTGGATACTCCCCTCATGAAAACAATAAATAGTTAAACATCTATCCATTACAGTCTCATGGAAGTTGAACATATCCAAAAGTTCACTATATTCAATGTGAACATACAACAAGCACAATTTAAACACACATTTTTTTACACAATTGTGTAAAAAATAGCAATTAAGAAAGAAAATGAACAAAGTCTTAGTTTATGATCTGTTATCTGACTGATGTATTTGCAGTGTTATAATGTAAAGAAGTATTACTACTTTGTTACAGTACTTACGTATTTTTTGGGAGTTTATATACTTGAGTTTTTATATTTCAGCCAGCTTTTACTTTTACTCCACTACATTTCCTAATTAAAATGCATAATTGTACACCGAAAGATTTCCCCGAAGCATATTCGTTACTTACTACAAAATAGTCATAAGTCAGAAGAACATGGACTGCTGTAAAGCAGGTTTGATGAATCAGTGGTCTGGTGCTTGCAAGTTAGACTCCTGAAAACACCTTTGCTCATGTTGTGCAAACAAGTGTGCGCACAACCGTGGATGATTGAATTTCCACTCAAGTCGAGTCTGGGGTGTGCAATATACAGTGAATCTTCTCCGATAATTTGGTAAGTGTTGTAATGATATGCGATCTGACATTATCAAGTAGGCTATATCATAAAATCACACACAGAGTGCACGTCCGCTGATTTATTAGTCTATTAAAACTCTAAATCCTCGGCATTATAAATTGTAGATGGCTAAAATGCTTCTGTATGCTTTTTATAGTTAATTTATATATTTAATTTAATATAGTTAATGTAATCTATATCACACAAAGATTACCGTTGTTCTGCAGATATCAGCACAATAACACATTTAATAATAATTCTATACAAGTTCAGTAGAGCAATAAGGGACGACATAATATTGCTTGTTTTTGCTCAATTTTCCCAACTAAAATAGTTCCAAACAAAGATCACAGCACTGTATTGCGCTTCTGAGCAATGGACGGTGTTTACTTATTGAATGAATCAGCTTTTTGAACGAATCGGTTGATAAAAAATGATTCAGTGGTTTGCTCATTAACACAATGCTTTGTTGCTGAATGAATCAGACATTTGAATGAATAGGTTAAATCTCATTAACAGTCACTTGCTGTCACCTACTAGTGGTTTTAACTTCACATTTCCACTATTTTTTTAATGTTTAAAATTATTTCAAATATCAGTATTCAAAGTTTTATGTTCAAAACAAAACATATTTAGGCCCATTTATGCATCTGTAACTGCAGTTTAAATGGATCCATGTCCCCTCTGAGCTACACTGAACTGTGTAAATACATCTAAATTATATTTCAGATGCAGATTCCAGAAATGTTTTCTTATGTTGAAATGAAAGAAACCATGTAGCCTACGAGATAAAGTGCTTTTTATTCTTAGCCAAAAATACAAAATTGAAGAAAATGTTAAAACTGAACAATTTTGCTACTCAAGCTGTGTATGGATTTTGTTATAAATATATTTATATATATATATATATATATATATATATATATATATATATTTGTTTCTTTTCCATTTTGCATTTACTTGTACTTTTACTTTCAATACTTAAGTTCTTTTGAGATTAAAAAAAAGTACTTAAGTACAATAAATATTACATACTTTAAGACTTTTACTCGTGTGATATTCTAAACAGTGACTTTAACTTCTACCAAAGTCATTTCCTGATAAGATATCTGTACTTTTACTTGAGTATGGCTTTCAGGTACTTTATACATCACTGTGTATTTGGCTCTACAATGCTCACACATTCAAATTTTGAAGCATGAAAATGGATATCAGATCAGTCAAAATGCAATAAAAAAATTTTTTATCAATATAAATTTGGTATAGTTATTGTGTTTTACCTTTTGTAACCAACATGTACTGCTAGCATTCAACTGATGAAGTCATTAAAAAATACACAGACCTATATAAATATGTATGCATTTTGCTGTAATTTCAAGGTTTGTTTGTTATATCTTGGTATGTATATTAAGATTCATAAGTTGTTGTGCTTTTTTAATGTGTTTTTTTTTTCTTCAAGTAAGCCACAGTTCACATTATTCTTCCTCACTGTTTTTAGAATCTCTCTCTATACAGTGTGATCGTTAATTTATTCATTAGCCTTGTGTAGTGGGATATTTCATGCAGTTGCATCAACGAGGTACATCTGAGTGTAATTTAGGCAGAGGTGGAAAGAGTACAAAAATATTGTACTCAAGTAAAAGTACCATTACATTACTGAAATTTTACTTAAGTACAAGTAAAAGTACCAGTCTAAAAATATACTCAAGTAAAAGTAAAAAGTAGCTCATTTAAAATTTACTCTGAGTAAAAAGTACTTAGTTACATTTTAACAATGGGAGGGAAAAATGGGAAAGACCAAAGGTGTCAAACTCAGTTCCTGGAGGGCCACAGCCCTACACAGTGTAGATATTACCCTAATTAAACACATCTGATCCAGCTAAACTAATCATTTAGGCTTATTTGAAAACTACATGGTGTGTGTGTTGGAGCAGGGTTGGAACTAAACTCTTTAGGGCTGTGGCCCTCCAGTAACACCCTCCAGAGTTTGACACACCTGGGATATGGGCCTATAAATCTCAAACTAGGTGTTTTTAATTAAAGGAATCAGTTATTTAGAATAATAACACATTTAGGCTGTTGCCAGGAAAATTAAATCAGTATCAACAAAATTAATCTTTGCAATGCAGAGGAAACGCAGAAGCTTCATCTGAAGTGGCGTAGATGTATTACACACTGACATGAATGCATTTAGCCTCAGTTACAAATGAAGAAATAATGTTTTGATAAATAAGACATAAAATGTGACCCTGAACCACAAAACCATAAGGGTCCATTTTCCTAAATTGCGATTTATTCATCATCTGAAAGCTGAATAAATCATATTTCCATTGATGTATGGTATGTTATGATCGGACAATATTTGAAAATCTGGAATCTGAGGGTGCAAAAAATCCAAATATTGAGAAAATCTCCTTTAAAGTTGTTCAAATTAAGCTCTTAGTTTTGATATATTTACAGTAGGAACTTTACAAAATATATTAATGGAACATGATCTTTACTTAATATGCTAATGCTTTTTGGCATAAAAGAAAAATGTATAATTGTAACCCATACAATGTATTGTTGGCTATTGCTACAAATATACCCCAGCAACTTAAGACTGGTTTTGTGGTCCATGCCAGGGTCACAAATGTTAAATAGTCATTTGAAATTAAAAAAATAAATAAATAAAAAGATACTTGATACATGTTAAATTAAAACCACCAGTAGGTGTCAGCAAGTCACTGATAAGTGAGTCATTGCGGTTGAACAAATCATTTAAACGGTTAATTCAAGGAATGAAACACGTCATTGCTCAGAGTCAGAGACGCAAAACTGTGTTTGGAATTATTTTTGTTGTCGAAATAGAGCAAAAACAGGCAATGTGTCTAAAACGTAAGTCTCTTAATTAACTTCTTGTTTTTTTAACTGTGTAAAAAGAAAAACTACAAGCCTATGTAATCATGGTGATTTTTTGAGAAAAACGGCATTCTTCATGTGATGTTGACTTACTATATTAAATTATATAAATATATACATTTTCTGCTTCTATATCTTCAATTTTGTGATCATTCTAAACGCATTTTAACAGACTGAATCACGCAGTTCAACATATCGCATATCACATATCGCGCCTAAAAACGCGTGGAAAACGTTTGTCGCTGCTAAGCAACCATCAGCTGCGCTCTCCGTTACACAAGAAGGAAATTTCGTCACATGACCTGCGGTGCGCTTGCGGCATTCTGAAAAGTTGAGATGTTTTTATATCGATGCGGCGCGGACGCGCCTGGGAAAAACGAGCGCGTCACTTCCATTATGAGCGCGCATACCGCGCGTCTACATTTGAAATAACGAATTTGAGCGCGCAAAAGACGCGATATGTGAGCGGCCCCTAAATGCTCGCGCACGCACTAGTCTAATCTACTAGATTTCACGGCACACTGTTTAGAGTGATTTGTTTGGTTTTTGGCAAAATACTGATAATGTCAAATCGCACATCGTTAAAACAACAATTATTATATTATCACAGATGATATTGCACACCCTGCACCACTGTCTTTTTGGCTAATTTGTGCAAAACCTTTTGTTAACTGTCAAAGCTTCATTTTAACCACCAATGCAACGATGCAAGTATTTACGTTACCTCTACATGCTTGCGAAGGGCGATGTCGATATATTTATAAGCTGCTAGTTCGGTCTCCCGAGGCAAACACAGCTAACACTGCATAGACATGAATATTGCCAGGTCACTTCATTCCTAGTTCACTTCAGCAGGTATGGGTATGGTTTCACTGGTCTGCAGCATAACGTCTGTCGTGTCCGCTGCATCTTTCTTGTGATTTGCGCAGTTTCTTTTTGCCCATTTACTGCTGTAGTTTCACGAGCGATTTTTTTTTAATCAGTAACGCAGTTTTAAATGGGTACAATACTTCACACAAATATACTAAGTAAAGTAAATTACAGATTAAAAATTACTTAAAAAGACAGTACAAAAAAGTATCATACAGTAACGCGAGTAATGTAATTCGTTACTTTCCACCTCTGAATTTAGGCTATCTGGGGAATTGCAGAACATATTGTCAGCAGTTTATTTGAAGAAAAGAGGGGAAAATACCACAAAACCTTAAATGATATATCAATGGAAGTTCTGAGGAAACGCCAAGTCTTATCAAACGATGCCACTATCACACTAGTTCAATCCTTTTTCAGAAATCTGATCTTTCCTCCTGAGAGCATATGCAAACTGCAATGCATCAAACATGACGCTTTTACTGTAATTGCTGTCAGAGATTTAGCGATCGGATTTATGTCATGCCTAGAGCATAATCAGGTGTTTTCTGTAAGCAGTTATGACGAATTCTCAAAGGGGCTAATTACAATGACAGTGAAGCTGTCACCACTTCATCCAATGAACTGCACTTTTATAATGTAAATATTGAATCAACTGAATGTTGTAGGTAGACACAGTCCTAGTAAATATGCATATTTTGGGAATATAATGGATAATAATTCCAGCATATTGAACATGTTCAAAAACGTCATGTATTTATCATTCAAGTCGAGTCTTGCATTTTGTTTTTTGTAAATGAAAGATCTTGATTATCCAGTAACTAAATGTTTCAAAACAAGCTGCATTAAAACATGTACCATTTTTGTAGAATGGCATGCTCCAGGATAGTAATAATGATAATAAAAACAATAATAATCATCAAGCTAAATCACCAGCAAAAATGCCAGATGCTGATGGAAGAGAAATTAGATTATCACATCGTAACATCTGGCACACAGAGGATCTAATCTCCCAGGCTGGGCGTACATGAAGAATGGGTGTCCATGTGAGGCTATATTCATGTCTTTATTAAGAAAGTAAATATTCTCATATTATCATCAGATTATAGCTAATTTAGTTTTTGTTTTAAAAAATAACAATATTAGGAACATTTTGCTTATGTATAAACACAAATATATGGAGTATGTTTTTTTGGTCTTTGTGACATAATATGATGTTAACTAACCAATAAATATAATTAGATAAATAAAATATTGATTAATTATATATGTATTAGTTTGTTTGTTTTAAGTAGCATAATTATTTAGCACGGTTACATAAAAACAATTCTATATATTCGTCAATTCATGTTAATGTATTTAAATGTGCATTACAAATCAATTAATACATACAATGACAGACCATGCATAAGGGGTTTGGGGAGAAGATATCACAGAGTGGATCCATGGATCAGATTATGTGAACTTTTTCTGACAAGGTTTGAGAAGGTTGCAAAATGTCAAACAGTTTGACAGATTGTTACTTTTGGCGCTAGACTTACTTTTTTTTAAATAACCATAATCCTATCATTCATCACAAGATGAACAGATCAGCAAGAGAAAAGAAGAGCTTCCTCATGGGAAATGTTTGTTTATCCCTGCTGACTGAACACCAATCAATATGCCGCTCAGAACCTATTAGCCTCCCTGAACTGCTTAACACAAACTGACCCCTATTACCCAGTGCAGTCAATGATGTCTGTCCCCATAATACTCTTAATGCTATTTTCTATTAGAGTTATCAGGAACATCAACATGTTGCTTAGAGACAGAAACATATTCAATCTGCAAAAAGCTAGAACAGCCAAGGCTACCATCACTTTGTTTCATTTGCTGCAGGATCGTGACCCAGTTGGATCGCGAAACTGCAGAGTTTTCAGTTTGTTAACTACAAATAGAAAGAGCTTTGATTAGATCGCCATGTCCTGTAAAGAGATGAGGGATATGAGTCTTTAGCTGAAGGTGTTGGGTCTGTCTAAGTCTTGTTCTGTGGACGCAGTGAAAGGGAAATTTGAAGGGATTGCTGAAGACTTTTTTGGTACTGGTAATTATCTTTGAGCATCTCTTAGAGCAAGCATTATGTGATTTGAATTTGTTTTTTTACAGAATGTGGCACTTAAGTGAGTGGTTGCCAGGGTATTGCTAGGTGGTTAATAGGGTGCTCTGTGAGGTTGTCATCACTTCATCAAAGTGTCATTCACTTGGCCAGTCAAGATGTAGATGATTTTGTTTCTTCATCTAAACAGATTTTGAAAATGTTGCATGACATTTCTTGCTCACCAATGGATCCTCTGCAGAGAATGGGTGCCGTCAGAATTAGAGTCTAAATAGCTGATAAAAACATCACAAGTAATCCACACCGCTCAAGTTATTCTCCACTCAAGTTACATCAGTTATTGTCTTTAAAGTGAGAACCTGTGTTTGTAAGAAACAGATCCGCCATTATAACGTTTTTTACTTCAAAACCAAATCCTCTATCCCAAATATTGCTTTCTCCAGTGAAAAGGTTGTCTCATCTGAATCAAGAGAGAAATATGTACAGAACAAGCATTGCTTTTAAGCGAAAACAGTCCCAAAAAGTTCTAAACAAATATGTTGGTGGATTTTTTATGTGAGAAGAAAGGGGATGGACTTATTCACTGGAGGAAGTGTTATTATAATATAACAGAATGTTAAACAAAATGTGTGTGATATACCAGTGTGTCTCAACTTCTGTAATATATATATAGGCAGTGTTGGGGAGTAACTAGTTACATAACAGTAACGAAATTATGTAATTTAATTACAAAATAAAAGTAACTGTTATCAGTTACAGTTACTGAGAAGAAAATGTGCAATTGAATTACAGTTACTTATGAAAATTTCAAGGATTACTAAGGGGGTTACATTTGATTTTATTTTTCACACACTCCCACACACAGATTTAACTGATTTCTTTCATAAATTTCAGTTTTATGAGTACTGTAAAATATGAACGACCAATGTTTCAGGAGTTTATAACATGCTTATTTGATAACTCTTTATTTCCTATATGGGTTTATGTAAATGCTTTACTTTTAAGATGAACTGTTATTTTTTTTCAAAGGCGTTGTTAGATTCCAGTGTTTCCTGTCATAGCTATGCAAAGATTTGATTTCAATAGCTATTAAACTATTTCTTGTTATGATTTTAAATATGCATTTAACCTCATACATTCTGAGTAAGAATGATCTCAAAGTAAGTCTGATTCTGTGGTGGCTGTGCTTCAAAGGGGATATTGGATGCCCACTTTCCACAAGTTGGTTTGATTTAGGGTCTTTTTGAAATGACCTCAGTGGTCGTATAAAACAACACCCTTTTTAGTTTGTCAAAAACAGCTCTATTTACAGCGACTCGTTTCGGTGCATACCTCTTTACATGACAATGAGTATATAACTTTTTAACAAAACCTGCCTTGAATTGTCCCTCATTCAGAAAGCAAAAGAGTAAAATGATTTGCGCAGACAAACTCATTTAGGTGCATTCGTTGTTGCATTACCATCAAAATCAAAGGCTTATCCACTGCGTCCTCAGTGGCTCTGATGTTTGGAGAAAATTAGGACACTTATATTCTCCTACACCTAACAACAAAACACCTGCATTGCTTATAATACATTGTTGTTGCTACAGCTGCTCAAGCCAGAGAAAATGACTGACTGAGGGCGGAAATATGCTAATACTGGACAGAACGTAAGTGGTCGTGGGAGGGGCCTGAGCAATATGACATCATATTGTATTGATAACTGTTTAGGTTTTTGGGGTATAAAAAAAAAGGATTTAATGGATTTTTATCATTGAGTGATAAAAGGTAGTTGTGTCTACGGACTACCAAGACACATTTATATGCAAATTAAGATATTTTGCCTCCAATCTTGATTCATGTGATGAAGGATTTTGAAAGTCTGACAGTAATCAGTGTTGAGCACTACTGTAAGGTTAACCCTGCCTGGTTTACATGTTTAAAAATGATTACCAGTGATTATATAGACTACCAGTGCTGCGACCCAAAAGTGGGTGTCAAAACGTTCTGAGTGGGTCACGGGGCGTATTGTAAAAAACAAACAAACAGCAAACCGTATTTCTAAATGTTTTCTGATGTGAAACTTTTATTTTGAAAAAGACGTTCGTGGAAACTGTTGACACTTCTGTCCGATACAGTTTAAGTAAATTCAGTGTCAATATTCTAATGTTATTTTCATAACTTGTTACAAAATAAATAGTCTCTAACCTCGGGACAAATGTACTTTCCTGTCCTGTCAGACATTATACAAAGCTTTGTAGCACACACTCTTCAATTACATATGATGTAGGCTATTTCCTTTCGCTAAAGCGCAAAATGAGCATGTGTAAAAAAAAAGAAAAAAGTAAAGTACCAATGAATCACAAAATGATAATTTGTGAGTTAGCTGGGAAGGATTTGCATGAATGTATGATATTCATTCTATTCAGGAGCAGTTTCCATATTTCATTAACAGTTTGTGATCGTACTGTGCATTCACTATAGTAACGGTTGTTTCCATAAACCAAATATTTCATGTTATTTATATATTGTGTTATTTTGTATATGTTTAAATAACTGTGGTGGCTCATACCAACTTAATTGTATTAACAAAAATAAGTTTGGGACTGCTACTTAATAGACTTAACTTGTTCATTCATCAGTATTAGTTACATTCTTACTATTTACGTGTATGCTAAGTAAAGGGGGACAGTATTTGTGTGTCTGTGTGTGTGTGTGTGTGTGTGTGTGTGTGTGTGTGTGTGTGTGTGTGTGTGTGTGTGTGTGTGTGTGTGTGTGTGTGTCAACAAATTAAACATATTATTTAAATAAAAAATTTAAAACCCGTCAACATTCATTCATAAAACCATTTTGATGGAAGAAAAAGAAAGCTCTGTTTAAATTACATAATCCGACAAGTATATATATATATATATATATATATATATATACATACACACACTCTAAATACATGTTGCTATATAACACTAAAAGATCTTGGTGCTTCAGTGGTTCTTCAGTGGTTCTTTGGCATGACAGAGGGGCTATATAGCACCGCAAGCATATACAGAACCTGTTAAGCCGCTTTAAATGTTCTTTACGAGCCAAATAATCACTGTTGATGCTGTTTAGCACCCTTTTTGTTGAATAAATACAATGCAATATGGCACCTCTTATGGCTCTACATAGCACCATTTGACAAAGGTGCTGTATAGCACCTTTACAGATATGGTGCTATATAGCACCAAAGGCCAATCACCTATTATTATGAGCCAATAACCACTTTTAGTGCTATATAGCACAATTTTTTTAGAGTGTATATCTCAATGCAAAATTGACTAAATAAATGAATGACAAAATATTGGCTAAACTTAGTCAAAACACAAAAGCTCTGACTAAAACTAAAATAACAGTGTAAAAAAAGATTAATACATGATTAAAGCCTGATTATAACAGTTTAGCACAATCAAAACACAAAGATTAAAACCCTTCAGAGGGGCTGAAGCAAGGCTACGCTCTTTTCTGATGGAATGCCCTTTCTGTCCCTATAAGGAAAAGCATTGTTTCTGCTTTTACGGCCCAGTCTCACAAAGTTGCTTGGCAATTAAACATTTGGCTTTCCTACTTTTTCTTGTTGCCACATAATAGATGTAGCAATTTTCTTCCACCTCGAAGCCCCCTGACAGAACATTGTAATCAATGTTTTGCTTCCATTCTTCCCGAGCTGCCCAGTTAAGCCCATAAGACAGTCTGGGGGCTTGTCGCAGTGCCCCTAATCGGCATTAGTATGCTAAACTCCGCCGTCAATGCTAATCAAAGTCAACTACGCATTTCTTAACCACAACTCAGTCAAGCCAAGCAAGATCTAGACAAGAGAACGGTTTAAATTCCCATGACCATGACCAAAAGGAATGAAACTGATTAGCTCCAAATTTGTCACACCTAACTGTTGCAGGCTCCTGGGTATTATGAGGAATTTTGTGCTCTGAACACAATGATTTATTCACTGCGGACATTAATTGTCACCCTTCAGCAAAGTTCTCCATCTTGCTTGGCGCCATTTTTTGTGCTCCCATTGCAGTGTTTCTAAGAGCTGTTAACTTGAAAATCAGTATTCATGAAATAAATCAGGTTCTGATGGAACTGGAGCAGCATTATATAAGATAAACAAGTCTTTCAGTAAAAATAATAAAATATCTATGTTAAGAAGTGAAATAAGAACGTTTCCTGGAAAATAAATAAACTGAACAAAACATAATAATATTTAATTCTATAATGATTTGGCTGCTGTTGCTTGCATCCTCCAGTCGCTGTCAGCGCTGCTTATTTTTAAACTGTAATTGGCTGAAATGAATGTTCTTGGTGGATTTACATCACTCTGACGAACAGAAAAATCTCATAAGAGATGTCTGCCTTGCATTAAAAAATACACTGTTCCTCATAAAGGTGCTGGAATATTAATTATAATTATGAAACGATATAATGATTATGTTGAGATGTTTACACCAATGAAATAATGCAACATATTTATTTATTTAAATGTATAGAGTAAGTGGGGAGCTGACATGAAAGATTTATAGGAAGTCCTGTGGCGTGACATGGTAAAATTAATCTAAATATATTTTTAAAAGCATTTTATACTATTATGCATGCAACTTTTATGAGCTCAAATTCATTTGCATACTACAGTAAATATTTGTACTTTTGTAAAAATGTATTTGTCATGTTTGCAGACAAATTCTGCCTCAAGTACTGATAACAAATCTGCAGTGTATAGCGTGGCTATAACAGGCTTCAGGGCTAATTTTGGCATAGCTGTTAGAGACTTTTAACAACTTTCTTTTCACCAACAGCTTGAAACAGCAAGTTTTTGTTCCTGCCCTGAAAATAAACCATCATTCAGAGGAACAAACATGTTCAGATTCTGTTTCACGTTTGCAACTATGATATATATATATGAGCACAAGATGTCAATATTAGTTTTAGCTTATTATTAGTTTAGGTTTTTTCATTATAAATTGTGAGTTATGTAATTTGATGTAAGGTACAAGTGATTTTTTAATTATAATAATACATGCTATTGCTGTTTTAGTGTGTTTTTGATTAAATTAATGCAGCCTTCATGAACATAAGACTTTTTCAAAACTATAAATCTTACATACCCCAAACTTTCAAACAGTAGTGTATATATATATATATATATATATATATGAAGAGCTCTTTTCCAAAACGCTATAAATCCATTTTAATAGTTTTAGAGAAAAGGACATTTTTTTACCTAGGCCCATACATTTTGTTAATATTCAATTTATCCTGTTAAAATGGTCTGTTGGCTCAGTCTGAACATGTTTAACAATGATTGTAAAATTAAACAACAATATTGTCGATTATAAACTCCAAGTTTTTTTTTTTTTTTGTCAAAACGCTACAAATCCATACTTTTTTTATGTTGGTTTATGTCTTAAAAAAAAAAAGAGAACATGCAACATATGACATAAGGGACTCATACTATAAGCCGGTCGCACCAGCCTTGTGTTGATGTAACCCCCCCGGGTCCGCACCATCACACCGAGCGGGTCTCGAACCCGGGTTTCCGGTGCGGGAGGCGGCCGCTCTAACAAGGAACGCCAAAAGCTACAGCCTCTAGCGTCAGTCGCTAGAGCGCCTCTTTTTGAGGTCAGGGGAGTGAGGTTTACACACAGCCCTTACTGGCATACACATCTGTTACATTGACATCCCACAGTGGGTATTAACGCGCCACCTGAGTGACGAACCTTCTTTTTTTGTTGTTTTTTTGTGATTTTCTTTGTCCAGTTATATGAGGATATATCGCATTTAGGCTAAAAACAGGTTCGGCGCTTATAGCGGTTTGGAAAAGAACTGCATCTTGCAGTACATTTTAAACAAGGAAATATAGCGATTTGGCATGAAACATTGATGGAGCAGTGAATAGGTTCAGTACACAGCAAAATGGTATGACAAACTTAAATTTGGCGTTTATCGCGTTTTGGAAAAGAGCTCTTCATATATATATATATATATATGCCCCCCAAACACACACACACCCATCCTCACTAGCTCAATTCACCTTCAGCTAATAAAAAACCAGGCCTGCGATAAGATGGTACTGTCCATCACCCATGCAGTTGACATTATTGAAGGTAATTTGGGAACCTTCTCATCTTGAATTGTTTCAGAGTGTCTCAGCGTCCCCTCGGAGGATTTGGAGCTTTGTGCTATTAACAAGCTGGTCTCATAAAAATACGCACCTCTGTACACTTTCTATGCGACACTGTTTTATGTACGTTTCGCCGCAGTTTCAAAGATAAATATCCACTGAGTGGCATAAGACACAGGTTAAATACGTAAACCCTGGCACATTTTTATTACGTAGATATAGGTATATATAGCTGTGATTTTATTACGTAGCTACAGAAACTTATTGTAATGGTTCAGAATTCAAATATCCGGGGTCTGTCCCTAACCCTAAACTTACTCTATAGTGTTAACAAATGCAAAACTGATATAAAAATGTATTTGTTGATGCAACCGTGCCGTTTCAACTTCCTTAAATGCAGATTTGAACTGCTTTGTTGAACCGCGATTACACGGAATTCGGACCGGAACTCCTAGCCTCTTAAATACGTCTCCGTACTCCCTGAGCTACCGAACAAACCTACTGTCTATGAAAATCCATAGATACAAGGCTGGATATGTGTGATGCTAACGTTCAAAAGCATACGTTTTCACATCTCCCAGCATATTAATATTGTTTTGAAGTCGTAACATGATATTCTTCAAGTAATTGTGCGAAAATTACGCTTTATTAATCAAAACTCTGTAAATTTGTGTGAAAAGGAGTAAAAGGTGTCAGAGTTTTACTGCCTCTAGTGTTTGTTTCTTTAAACTGCAGTAATATGTAGTTATTGGTACATATTTTGTGTCTTGCTAAAAGGTGAATCCAGGTACGTAAATGCTATGAGACCAGGTAGGCTATTAATCAGTCCAACGAGAAACAAAGTGGCTGCATCAGCACATCTGTTCCCCCACAAACCACCAGGCCAAACAGAATCCCCAGCCAGTCAAAATGCATGTAACCCTATACCAGATGTAATCCTATACCATTTTAACAACGGCATGTGCAGACAAACATAGAAAAACATAGAGAAATTAAAACTTGTCTCTTAGATATGCCAGGGAAGGGTAAATTCAAACAAATATGTTATTTAACCAATTCCTACATTTTTCCCATGAGGTTTGCTAATAGAGTAATACTTCAGGAAATTATACTATGATTGAACATCTCTTCTTTCAGTCTGAAGAGTCTAGAGCCTGTGATAATAATTGAATTAATGATGTCAACTTTATTTGAATTTCTACTTTTTGTCATTTATAATGCATCTATCCTACACATGAGGCAATAATATGATGTTAGTTCTTTTAGGTGGGAAATATTATAAATAATTTCCTGCCGGAATGTAAATCTAGTCAGGATAATAAATTCAGCACCTCACCATCAGTCTTTAGTCGTCCTGTATGCACCATAATTAACTGGCACCCAAAGGGAGAGCACACAAACTCTGCTTTGCAAGTCAATGGGATGGTAATTGTTGCTGGTGAGTTGAGGTCAGGACAGGGAAATAATTATATGGCTGTATTTGACTGTACTCATTGCTCAGGGTATCGGAGTTCTACAAAGTGGCTTCTTTTTTCGGAATTGCAATTTAGGCCTGATGCGTACGGATGCATGACCTCCCAGCGAGGAGAAGATCCAATTTGCTTTTTCTGCTTCCTGCTCTCCTGAGACTGTTTAGAAAAGAAAAGGCCTGATTCAATAAGGTCTTGTGGAACTTTGTCTTCCCGCTAGCGTTGCTAGCATGTAAATGCATGGAATACAAATGTGATTGTCTTCCATCCAAAATCAGTGTCAATTAATGGTTATAGAGAGGTACATCTTCGACTGAAACTCAAAAGAGTGCAAGAGTGACTGCTCAATTGGCTCCAGGAATATTTTTCCCATTCATTTTCTTCATAAGCAAAAAAACAAAAAAAAGCAAGCCATGAATTAAACTACTTCTTAGACAAAGCACAACATCATAACCTTAATCAAAGATTCATGTGTGTGTGGGGGGGTGTATCACGGTTTCCACTAATATATATGGGGAAGTTGTGGCCTAATGGTTAGAGAGTCGGACTCGTGATCCAAAGGTTTCGAGCTCGAGTCTCAGGTCTGGCATGAATTGTGGGTGGAGTGAATGTACAGCACTCTCTCCACCCTCAATACCACGACTTAGGTGCCTTTTAGCAAGGCACTGAAACACCAACTGCTCCCCGGGCGCTGCAGCATAAATGGCTGTCCACTGCTCCAGGTGTGTGTTCACTGCTTGTTCACTGCTGTTTATCTGTGTGAGCACTTTGGATGGGTTAAAAGCAGAGCTCAAATTCCGAGTATGGGTCACCATACTTGGCCGTATGTCCTTTCACTTTCACTTTATTCACAAAAGCATTGTGAATTGTTTTCAACACTTATAATAATAATAATAATAATAATAAATGTTTATTGAGCATATTAGATTCATTTCTGAAGAATCATGTGACACTAAGGACTGGAGTAATTGCTGCTCAAACTTCAGAATCGCATAATTAACAATAGATTATAAATAACAGATTATGGTTTTATTTTGATAATATTTGACTATCTTTACTGTATTTTGTAGCAAACAAATGCAACATTGGTGAGCCTTTCAAAAGCATTAAAGGTATAGTTCACCCAAAAATGAAAATTGTGTCATCATTTATCCACTCTCAAGTAGTTCCAAACATTTATGAGTTTCTTTATTCTGCTGAACACAATAGAATATATTTTGTGGAATACTGGTAACCAAACAATTGTTGGTAGCCATTGACTTCCATGGCATTTTCTCCCTTACTATGTAATTCAATGGTTACCATCAACTGTCACCAAATGTCGAAAATGTATGGGATTTTTATATTCAGAACCTGACTATTGTCTTATTGAGATACAACGAGCATCACTGAAAGGTTTTTGTAGTACAGTGTATTTCGGTTTGCTAACTTTTTCACTACTTTGGAAAAAACAGTTTACACTTACATGTACAAGTCTTTAGATATTTGTTTAGAAAAGAAGTCAAGTATGGCCATTGGAATCCAAGACACTGAATTTATCTGACAATTTCTGCTGAACTGCCTGAGGATGAAAGGAATTTAGAAACGAGAGAAATCTATTCTAGAAATCTATTGTTGAGTTCATCATCCTTTCAAGCATACCATTTCAAGTCGTTTTGATTGGAGGCCATCATTTGAATCGAGGCCTGCCTAAAGCGCACAACAATTCAGCCTGACATCCCGCATATTTACTGCGTCCTGCTCAAAGAGGATGTAAAATCAAACTAATGAACTATGATAAGTGGAAAACCCAAATTCTCTCTTTTGCCTGACAGAATACAAATGAGAAACTAGTCATTTATGGTCAGAGGAGTGTATAAACAGATTCATAAATGAAGGTAAAATTTTAACTACAGGCTTTTTTATTCCTAAAGGTGAGAATCAAATGTTGTGTGATTATGGGCCGACACTTAATGGATCATCAAAGATAAAGTATGTCCTCCGTCTGCAGATTTTGACTTTAGATTGTTTTTATAATCTACAACAATCTATTTTTCAAGTGTTTACCAGAACATCCGCAATTAGAGAAATGCCTAAAAGCAGAGAGATCTTGAAGGACAAACCAAGGTTTGTCTAATTGCTGTCTATCGTCTGAGGTTTTAGGATAAATTACTGTTCCCAGAACAGAGCGTTCATCATAAAGGCAGTACTGGCAGACATGAGGAGTGGGCAATGTTCGGACAATCCCTTTGATGAATGGACCCTTTCTTTATACACAAAATAAGGTCAACAAGCTCTTTCTTTTGGCCACGTGATTTTCTTATGAGAGAGAAAGACTGCTTCTATTTAGGGTTAAAAAATACAAAAAATAAAATAAAACCAAAAAGTGTATTCATACATATTCATCAACATTTAGACAGTCTAAAATTTGCAACTAACAAGAATAGCCAAGCTGCAAAATATATTAAATGGAACATATGTTGTTTATGAAAACAGAAATTGCCAGGAATGCTTTCCAGACTGAAATATTGTACGGCTTACATAAAGGCACATTATTTGATAAAGAACTGTCAGGGTGTATTGATTGACGATAATTGTCTAATATGTGAAATAATTTACTGGAAAAGACTATTGCTCATTTTGAGTTTGAGATTGAACAAACCCCTAACTATTCAAATTATTCTCATAACTATAACATTATTCAATATTAAACATTTAAATGAAATCATATATTTTGACTGAATACATAAAAAAATCAGTTATTTTAAAAGCTACACCTGTATTGAGGCATCATAAGATTGTGAATAGTAAAAAAAGAGATTTGGAGAAATTTAGCTTTCCATCACTTGCAGTGAATGGGCGCCGTCAGAATGAGAGTCTGATAAAGCTGATAAAAGACACTACAATAATTCACACATCTCACAGTACATCAATTAGCATCTTGTGAAGTGAAAAGCGGTGTTATTCTGACGGCACCCATTCAATGCAGAGTATACACTGATGAGAATGTGACATAACGCTAAATTTTCCCAAATCTGTTCTGATGAAGAAACAAACTCATCTACATCTTGGATGGTCTGAGGGTGAGTAATTTGCAGCAAATTCGTATTTTTCGCTGAATATATGAAAATAAATAAAACTACAATTTAGGTAACACTTTATTTTAAGGTGTCCTTGTTACACATATTACATGTACCTTCTACTCACTATTATAATAACACATAATTATGCGTACTTACATGCAAGTAGCTGAAACCTAATCATAACCCTAACCATACAGTAAGTATATGTAGTTACTTAATATTACTCAGTACATAGATGTATAATTACACTGTAACAAGGACACCTTAAAATAAAGTCTAACCTTTATTTATAGCATAGCAAAATATATTTAAAAAATGAATTAATTTTAAAAAGTACATTATTGGCCAATATAGTAGCAATATATTGTGTTAAGAAGAGGGAATCAAGCCACATCAAGCGACCAACATATTGTAGACTTTGGCTCTTTTAATTTGGGCCAGTAAGCAAATACCCAGAACAACATTGCAACCACCTTGCAACGCACAAACAAACAGAACACCTTAGCAAACACATTGTAATGTTTTGACAGCCATCCACAAGATTTTAAGCAATAACCACACATATTATCTTCAGGAATGTAAAGTCAAGTTTGACATTCTCCTTCATCATCTTTCCTCCACTTAATCTCTCAGCAAAATAAACGGTCATGAGCTACTTTTAAAAGTGAAAAGTATTCAAGGTGGGATTTTAGTTTGTTTCATCTCCCCGTCCCCAGAGAGTTTGTCCTCCAAATGAATGCACAATGGGAGACGTAATTACTGTGGTAAAATCAGATTCCATGTAGCTTAGATTTATTTCAGAACCATGCAACCACTGTGCTTTGGGAAGGTTGAAGAGGTTGCATGATATCCGTGATGAAAATGAGTGTAACTCACATGCAAATAAGATATGTACAGTAGAATACGGCGCTATAGAGATGTCAGTGATGATATGGTTTGTGAAACCAGAGGAACTAGATGATTGTGGTGATTCATAGATTGAAGCAAATGTCTTATTGTTTTCTGAAAACCAGTACAGCACACCTGTGCTGCACACACCATGTGTTCGATTAATGATTGCGGCCCGCTGCCAGGTCTCGCCACACACGCAGCCATGAAAGCCATGATAAACGAAAGAGAGATGAGCGACATCATTTATGATTCCACTGAGCTTCCCACACCTGAGGTTTCTATTTGGAATTGCATGTTTTTCAGTAGACACCTACCATCTCCACCCACTCCATACATATTTATGGATCCAATGTTTTGGTGTGTAAAAGATTCCCAACTGTGCTCAGCCGGCAGATGGATCTCTTTTTGCTTCATTTCCTCAATGTGGTGTACTGGTTCCTGTGTTACTGCATAGAAGAGTTGGAGTTCTTCCAAGCGATTATTACCTTTTGTATGTGCATGACTGGATTGGAAACTTGAAAACAATGCTGTGTTCTTAGGCAGTATCCAGAGGTAGAAGGGAATAAAGCAAGTCGGAATCCAATGTTTGTGTAACATGTCCATTAGGATGCCTGCATATATTCTGTGTCACAATATTGTGTGCAAATCAGTGGTAATAATTTGATAAAATAATCACAATAATTAAAAAGTTATCAACAAAACTCCAGTTAGCATCTTGTGAAGTGAACAACTGTTTGTAATAAATTATTTATTATTTATTTAACTTCTGAAAAAAATATGTGTCCATAATCCATAATGATAATCCATAATCAGTGTGCCCATAATCACAATTCCATGTTGTCCTCTCACATCAAAATCCACCGACATATTTGTTTAGAACCATTTTGGACTGTTTTTGTTTGTAAACAGTGTTGACCCCTCAATCAGATGAGACGTACTTATTTTTATTTATTTTTTAACAAGAGAGAGCAACATTATGGATAATGAACACATATTTTAGCCAAAAGCAATAGTTTGAAGTTTAACATGTCTTAATAATAGATTTGTTTCTTACAAACACGCAGCTTTTCATTGCACAAGACTTTTGTGATGTTTTTATCAGCTGTTTGGACTCTTACTCTAACGGCACCCATTCACTGCAGAGGATCGATTGGTGAGCAATTGATGCAAAATTTCTCTAAGTCTGTTCCAATGAAGACACAAACCACAAACTCATCTGCATATTGGACAGCCTTAGGAGGACTATTCCAATAAGAGAGGGGGGGGGGGGGGGACTTAAGATAATATTTTCAGAACTTAAGAATATCTCAAGAATTACACTTACAAGTCTACTGCAGTTTGTATTAACCCTTTACGATTCCTGTAAAATTAGCCTAAAACGCCTAAAAAAGGCATACCCAAAGTTAATTGCATGCTGTTCTTGGGCCATTTGGATGATATGCATGATGTTGGATGTCTCCTTTGAAAGGTGACACTCTGAGGTTTGTTTCTCAACAGTCAGAATCACTGTAAGTCTTACTGATATTGAGAAATAGCACTTTGAATACACAAAAAAAATAAAAAAATAATTCCGCCTGCATTTTTTTTTGTAAATAGAAGCCTGCAGATGACTATAGCTGGGAGATATGAACTGGAAAATACATTGGGTTCACAGAATGAATTTCGCATTTATTCGCATTAAATTAGTGTTTTACACGTTTATCTAATTTTATGTCTAGACGCTTCCAAAAAAATTACACTTGGGAGACTCCAAGTGACCCTTTGTAACCAACGACACATACAATGCTGTAATTCTTGAATGCTTTAAT
This sequence comes from Oxygymnocypris stewartii, assembly GCA_003573665.1. Taxonomy (NCBI): domain Eukaryota; kingdom Metazoa; phylum Chordata; class Actinopteri; order Cypriniformes; family Cyprinidae; genus Oxygymnocypris; species Oxygymnocypris stewartii. Next base: position 1,760,155 of record QVTF01024199.1, read on the forward strand.
GTACAGTCATCATTTTGGGCTCTAATGAAAGGTTACACTTAGAGCTATTCAATTTCTCATCCAGATTCACTGTCAATAATTGCTGACACATAGTAACTGAAGCATAAACACATTATAGTGACATTTATTTATAGAATCCAAAATGTGTACCCTTTTAAAATTACATATATATTTATAATTTATAATCTAAATACATTTTTTCCTATATTTCTATTTCTGTACATAGTACATTATTTAATTAGTGTTTTTTTCTTATATTGGTGTTATATTGCATCCCTACTGTGTTATTCCTATGTATGTCTGTACTATCATGCATGCCTGCATTATCTCAACAAAAAGTGGTCTGATAAAGACACTGATTGTACTTGCTGTGTTTATTGTATCGTAAAATGATTTACATAGTTGAAATCACAATAATCTCAGCTTTCCATGGATATATGACACGTTCAACTTTTTTTGTTTTTGTTTCTGACGACTTTACCCTGTCACCACTAGGCGGTACGCTGGATTTTAAGCAATCTCTTAACTTCTTTCTTGATAAAATGATGGATGCAAAAAGGCAGTTGCTCTCAGATTCAGACACAGCCTATTTATCCAGACATCCTTCATCTGTTAAACATGAGTTTGGCACTGACATCAATGCACCTGTCTTTCTACTGCAGAGAGGTCATATAAGTCTAATGATGTGATCATGAGCCTGTTTAATATTAATTCTTTGTCCATAGCATACAAACTTACTTCTCTTTTCTTCTGTTCTGCAGCACCATGATTTATTTATACCACAGATATGTGACATGTTGGGCTTACGCACTTTTTGTGATGCTAATGCTTGATGTCGGATCTCTGTGGATATTACTTGCTGTTGCCCAGTTACGTGTCCGGATCTGGCCTTTAGGTAGAGCCGTGCCTCATTACAGCATCTTGAGCTCGTTATCTCTCACTCTCCATCCTCCAGTCTTTAATAATGCATCCACAGGTGAGACGCCGCATCATTCTTAAATGTCTGCTGTTTGTCATCCTGTTCTGGTGTGTCTGCCCTGTGTCTGTGCACGTTGTTTTCGAGCCTTCACCTGTAATGCAGCTCACAGCCATTTTATATAGTGTAACAAGACGAAGTGAAACTAGAAACAATTACCAGACTAAAAATAACACTTTAATTAAAGCCTAAAGATATGATCTAATTAAATAGACATATGCTGAATGCAATCATAATGCGACATATTATTATTAGTTTCTTTGTAAAATGTGTTTAAAAAAAAGAAAATGTAAAATAAAAAACTGTCATGTTAATTTAAATGATTATTAAAATATTTCAGATAATGAACAAGGTAACTAATCAAAATGTGGACCATACTTACTCTATATGAGATATGGTTATACTTGAAACACTCGTAAAATACAATGACAGTGAAGCTGAATTGAAATGCAAAACAGAAGAGGCACTCCATTTTATTCACATTTTTTCTAGGTTTGGATCAAAGTAGAAAAAAACGTATTGTGTCCAGACTATTAATGCTTGAGTAGAAGTGCTGTCTGTTTGATGCCCGTTGCTGTACTCTACTCCATTGGGCTGAACAAATAAAAAAGTCTCTCTCGTGTCAGCGAGCTTTGAAAACCCAATTACTCCCAAGGAACAATTATTGTCTGTTTGTGTCAGCGCGCCATGCAGCTTGAGTCTTCCGCTTCTGTTCATTTGAGACACGGTGAAAAGAGAAAAATGGTGACACTGAGATGGAAAATTATTTCTGGAATGTTTCACATCGCTGTGTCATTCTATTTGTGTCTGGTTAGATTAATAAGAATGCTTAAATATTTTGTTTTCTTTTTAACTCATCAACTCAAAGGTTAATAAATATTTAATATAAGAAAATATAGGCAGTAGTTGACTAATTACACAGAAAGAAAGAAAGAAAGAAAGAAAGAAAGAAAGAAAGAAAGAAAGAAAGAAATTGTATCCACAGTTTTTTTTATTGATTGATTATTAAACACCCCAGACACTCTAAATGAAGAGTTGTATTTTTTTTTACATCAAGACTCTCTCATTTTGATGATGGGCATATCAACTAAAAACTTGTATTCGTTTTCACAGATAATATGAATACATTGGACCTGTTGAATTACAAACAGCCACTAATGAGCAATAATATGTCAAGCTCATGCTGGGAACCCAAACACTTCTTCAGACGGCAATAATTTTGAGGCATAATCCCAACTAATGCTGTTTGTTTTTAGGGATCCTGAAAAATAATTTCCTGAAGTGTGAGAAGTTTTCTTTTTAAGTTTAGTTCCTTTTTTAAGGAATTAAATCAGTTATTAATAAGAGCACTGAAAATGCTTGATTGTTTTATGCATGTCTGAGTACTCAACATGGACATCTTTGTGTCAGTCCTCTGTCCTGTGTGTCATGTGTTCCTGCCTCTTGTTTCCATATTTGGTTTGTTTCCTGTCCTTGTTAAGAGTGATTTTTAGTTAATTCTTGTCCAGCTGTGTTTGTCAATTATCTATGATTATCCTCTGTATTTATAGTTCCCTATCTGTCGGTCACTACGAGTTATGTCGTGACGACATAGGGGAATTTACCTGGAAGCCCCGAACATCTCTGACTAAGAGAAAACGCCAATGAAATTGGCTAGTGGATTTTGCATACCTGAGCCACTCCCCGTGCACACGGGTATAAAAGGGCGACAGGTGCATCCACTCATTAGATTTTTGCTTCGGAGCCGAGAGGATGCGAAGAGTGCTGATCTCCACAAAGCCGTTCATCTTTGTTTTGTTCCCGGTTGGCGTAACGGTGCGATCAGCGGAGTCCCTCTCATCAGCGATTCCCCTGGGCACTTCAACTGAGAGAGCAAATTCTAAAAGAGCAAATCACGGACGATCGCGTCTTTTTCAAGATGCCGTTTCGTCCGTGTCCTTCTAGTTGCGGTCGTTTTCTGTCTGCGGATGACGGACACGATCGTTGTCTTCAGTGTCTGGGCCGCCGACACGCTGAAGCTGCGTTCGTGGATGACTCATGCGTCTGTTGTGGGCGTATGAGCATGATTTCGCTGCGATCTCGCCTTTCCTTTATGAAAGGATTGGCACCCTCTGCCGCCACCTGTGCTGATCTCTCTGGCTCGAGCAGAGGATCGCCGGCTGACGCTCTGGGAGATCTGAGGGTTACTGTAAGAGCCTCTCCGCCGGGCACGCCCCCACGGACCTCTTACTCCTCACGCAGCGAACATCCCATCCGGTTCTCGGGTGATTTCGCTGGTCTGTCCCACGGGGCGCCCAGCATTTCATTCGGTGCGCCATCTGTAGATAGGATGTCGATCGCAGCATCGGGGGATGGGTTCACGTCCTCTGAGGATGAAGGTGCGGTGGGGCTGCCCCCCTCGGGTGTTGTCGCCACCGCCGCACCGGACCCAGAGCTGACAGCCATGCTTGCCCGGGCAGCCGTGAGCATCGGGCTGGAGGTCAACAGACCGCCCAGTCCCGAGCCCTCGCGGCTGGACGATTGGTTTCTCGGAGCGGTGCGCGGCTCACAACCGCGCCCTGCCCCGGTGCCTTTCTTCCCGGAGGTGCATGAGGAGCTGACGAGTTCGTGGATGGCCCCTTTCACGGCCAGAAGCCGCTCGTCCGCCTCCTCCGTCCTCACTACCCTCGACGGCGGAGTGGCCAGGGGGTACGCGAGCATTCCCCAGGTGGAGAGAGCGGTCGCGGTGCACTTGTGCCCACGAAACGCCGCCACTTGGAGGAACCGTCCGCGTCTCCCATCCAAGGCCTGTAAGCTGACAGCCGCTCTCGCGGCCAAAGCTTACAGTGCTGCGGGCCAGGCAGCCTCCGCCCTGCACACCATGGCTATCCTGCAGGTTCACCAAGCCAAGGCGCTCAAACAGGTGCACGAGGGTAGTACCGACCCGGGGTTGATGCAGGAGCTGCGCACGGCGACTGACTTCGCTCTACGAGCGACGAAAGTCACGGCGCGTTCCCTCGGGAAGGCGATGTCCACCATGGTGGTCCAGGAGCGCCATCTCTGGATCAACCTGGCAGAGATGAAGGACGTCGACAAGGCACGCTTTCTCGACGCCCCCATCTCCCAGGGAGGGCTGTTCGGCGACACCGTCGAGGGCTTCGCCCAGCAGTTCTCGGCAGTACAGCAGCAGACCGAGGCGATCCAGCCTATCCTGCCCCGGCGTGATGCATCATCCACCGCTGCCCCCGGGGCCAGGCCTCAGTCTGCCCGTCGCCGTGGGCGCCCTCCTGCGTCCTCCAGAGCTGCTCCGCCCCAGGCCGAATCGACACATAGGCCGGTGCGTCGAGCCTCTCGCAGGAGAGCGGCGCCCCCCGCGTCCCAGCCAGGCCCCAAGTCGTCCAGGAAGTCGGCGAAGCGGCCCTGACGCGGGCAACCCGGAGATGTTGGAGTTTGCTCTTTCTTAGGAGACGGCGAGAACAGCGCCGCTCCTTCCCCCGGTGGAGGGCTGGGATGAGAATCTTCTGTTTCGTTTTGTTTCTGTTCCGCCGCTTGTCCAAGGGCCAGCGGTACCCACCTTCTTAAAGAAAGAGCAATTTCCATTTCCTCTGGGTTCTCAGGTCCACGGGACGACAGTGTGCGACGCTGTGCCTCCTCACTCTCGCCCACGACCCATTTTGCCAGTAGCCAAGAGAGTACGGTTCGGGGACGACATTCCTCCCCACGCACCTCTGGCCAGTCCCGTTCGGGACCCAGGGAGTTCGGTGAGGATGCCTCAGAACGCACCGCCTTCTGTGCCATCCACCCCTACTCCCTTTCGCTGCACCACCACAGGTACGTCGATTGTACCGTTAGAGCCACTTGCACAGCGTCTGGAGGCGTGGCGTGGAGGCGAGGCGTGCCCAGCCTGTCTCGCTGGCTCACGCGCACAATTCGACTCGGCTACGCGATTCAGTTCGCCAGGCGACCTCCCAAGTTCAACGGCGTTCTCGAGGCATCGGTGGCAGTCCGGAACGCCCCTGTCTTGCGCGAGGAGATTGCTGTCCTCCTGGCAAAGGATGCAATCGAGCCGGTCCCTCCAGCCGAGATGAGGCAGGGGTTTTACAGCCCTTACTTCATCGTACCCAAGAAAGGTGGCGGCCTTCGGCCAATCCTGGATCTGCGAGTCTTGAACCGGGCTTTGCACAAGCTCCCGTTCAAGATGCTGACGCACAGGCGCATGATCAAATGCATTCAGCCCCAGGATTGGTTTGCAGCGATTGACCTGAAGGACGCTTACTTTCACGTTTCGATCCTTCCGCGACACAGACCGTTTCTACAGTTTGCGTTCGAAAGTTGGGCTTGGCAGTACAGGGTCCTCCCCTTCGGGATCTCCCTGTCTCCCCGTGTGTTCACGAAGGTTGTACAGGGCCCCCTTACCCCGTTACGGGAAGTGGGCGTCAGGATCCTCAACTACCTTGGGACTTTGTGCTCCGGCACCTCAGCCAGTTGGGGCTTCGGGTCAACTGGGAAAAGAGCAAGCTCTCCCCTGTGCAGAGAATCTCTTTTCTCGGTGTGGAGTTAGACTCGGTGAGTATGACAGGCACGCCTCACGGAGGAACGTGCCCAAGCAGTGCTGAACTGCCTGAGTTCCTTCAGAGGCAGGAATGTGGTACCACTGAAACAGTTTCAGAGGCTCCTGGGGCATGTGGCATCCGCAGCTGCAGTCACGCCGCTCGGATTGCTTCATATGAGACCACTTCAGCACTGGCTACACTCCCGGGTCCCGAGGTGGGCATGGCGCCACGGTACACTGCGAGTAGGTATCTCCCAGCAGTGTCGCCGCTCCCTCAGCCCCTGGACAGACCTTGCCTTTCTACGGGCCGGGGTGCCCCCAGAACAAGTGTCCCGGCATACTGTTGTCACAACAGATGCCTCCAGCACGGGCTGGGGCGCTACATGCAACGGGCAGGCAGCCTCGGGGCTCTTGACAGGGCTCCCGACTGCTTTGGCATATCAACTGCCTGGAGCTGTGGGCAGTGCATTTAGCCTTGCGGCAGTTCCGGCCACTGCTGTTGGGCAAGCACGTGCTAGTCCGCACGGACAACACTGCGGCGCTCTCGTATATCAACCGGCTGGGGGGTATACGATCACACCGCATGTCACAGCTCGCCCGCCATCTCCTCCTCTGGAGTCACACGCAGTTCAAGTCACTGCGTGCTGTTCACATCCCGGGGCAGCTCAATCGTGCGGCCGACGCGCTCTCACGACAGCTCACGTTCCCCGGAGAGTGGCGACTCCATCCCGAGACGATCTGGCTGATCTGGAGTCGATTCGGGGAAGCTCAGGTAGACCTGTTTGCCTCCCCCGAGTCCTCCCACTGCCAGCTGTACTTCTCCCTGACCGAGGGCCCCCTCGGCACAGACGCACTGGCACACAGCTGGCCTCGGGCCTTACGCAAGTATGCGTTTCCCCCAGTGAGCCTACTCGCACAGACATTGTGCAAGCTCAGGGAGGACGAGGAGCAGGTCCTGCTGGTTGCGCCCCATTGGCCCACCCGGACCTGGTTTCCCTAACTCATTTCCCTCGCGACAACACCTCCCTGGTGCATTCCTCTGAGGAAGGACCTCCTTTCTTAGGGGCTCGGCACCATATGGCACCCGCGTCCAGATCTATGGAACCTCCATGTGTGGCTCCTGGACGGGACGTGGCAGACTTGAGTGGTCTACCACCGGCGGTGGTAGAGACCATCATTCAGGCTAGAGCCCCTTCAACAAGGCAAACCTACGCACTGAAATGGAGTCTGTTCGCGACCTGGTGTTCTTCTCGCCGAGAAGACCCCCGAAGATGCACGATTGGAGTAGTGCTTTCTTTCCAGGTGGTGAACCTGCAAGCACTGCCCTCGGAGGAGGCAGATCCAGCCTTAGCATTGCTGTGTCCCGTAAGAGCATTGCGCACATACGTGACCCGCACCCGGAGCGTCAGAAGCTCCGAGCAGCTCTTTGTTTTCCACGGAGGGCAGCAGAAAGGGAAGGCTGTCTCCAAACAGAGGTTGGCCCACTGGATAGTGGAGGCCGTCGCCTTGGCGTACCAGTCGCAAGGCGAGCCGTGCCCCCTGGGGGTGAGGGCTCACTCCACCAGGAGTGTTGCCTCCTCCCATGCGTTGGCGCACGGTGCCTCTTTGGCAGACATCTGCAGAGCTGCGGGCTGGGCGACACCGAACACCTTGGCAAGATTCTACAATCTCCGAGTTGAGCCAGTTTCTTCCCGTGTGTTGGGTAAGTAATGGGCGGGAAGAACTGGCCGGTGTCACGCTTGCTGCGCCATTCCCCCTCACCCGGGGATATGAGCGCTTTTTTCTCCCCCAGTTCAGTTCCCCGGATGGTGAACCCTGGTGGAATCCTCCAAGCACCCCCGGCAGTCAGACTGGGCGGAGCAGTCTAACGCCAGGCCCAGTACTGGTGTTAGCTCGCCCGGGTCTCCGGTCAGCCCCTGTACTGGGCTAGGTGTCCGTATGGCCTGATTCCCCTTCGGGTAATCCCATATGTGTATTCTTCCACAGTAAGGTTTCCCTCATGGTAAACCCGTGTCTTCCCTGTGACAGAGCTTCTGTCGGGTTCTGCTGGCAGCCCTCCTCCCTACTCCTAGGTAGGATCTGCCCCAGAGTCCAGTCGTATGTAGTACTGCCCCAAGCCTGGGCCAGTCCATATCAGTGTCTCCACATATTACCTCCCTTCGGGCAGGATGTGGCCTCCGTAGCGCCCTTCTCTGGAAGGCTCGCTTCCCTGCCGTTACGACAAGCTGTAACAACAAATAGGAAAGACCTGAAGCTGTCTTTCACTGAAGGTCGAAATCCCTTCCGTTTCCGTGGGGAAAGGAACAGCGGCTTGGCTATCTCCAGCAGCGATGTACTCAGTGGTCCCGGTGGGCACCAAGGTTAGCGAATTTGCGCTGGAGCGGTAGGAAGGTTGCAACCTCTTGCATGGCATTTGTCTGTCACGCACTCGCTTGTCAACATCTGCATGCCACAAGGTTGTGACGGGGTTCAGCTTGTGGCGCTTTCCATAGGACCCCTATGTCGTCACGACATAACTCGTAGTGACCGACAGATAGGGAACGTCTAGGTTACGTACGTAACCCCCGTTCCCAGATGGAGGGAACGGAGACGTTATGTCCCCATGCCACAATCTTGAACCATCGCTGGTTGCCAGGGACTCGTCTCGGCTCCTCAGCGTAAAACCTAATGAGTGGATGCACCTGTCGCCCTTTTATACCCGTGTGCACGGGGAGTGGCTCAGGTATGCAAAATCCACTAGCCAATTTCATTGGCGTTTTCTCTTAGTCAGAGATGTTCGGGGCTTCCAGGTAAATCCCCCTATGTCGTCACGACATAACGTCTCCGTTCCCTCCATCAGGGAACGGGGGTTACGTACGTAACCTAGACGTTCTGTCTGTTCAGTTTGATTTGGTCTGCTCTACTCGTTACTCCCCGGTGTTCCTGTCTGTGTCAGCCCTGCCCTGCCCCGCCCCGCCCCACCCTTCCCCGCCTGCCCTTCCCATGGGCCAAAACTGGCCTACCAGCAATACTATTTGGCCCACGCCCACAGCCACATTATTTTGATAGCGGCTGTTTCTGAAATCATTGTGTCATGACAGCAACAGTTACTCCCTAGTTATGGGTCATTCTTGAATATTTAATGTGACTCGGGAAGAACAAGTCGTCTCGTGGAGTGATTCGTTCAGACGCGCATTCACAACATTCGATAGGTTCTGTACTGGAATTACGACTCGAAAGATGAACTAATCAATTCACTTTCCGGCTCAGACTGCATTAGTTAAAGCTTATGGGACTGCCACGGGATGAACGAACGACTCAAACCCGAAGACTTGTCAGATAAGAGGTGAATTGAGCTATACGTAGACTTTTTTTTCTGTTTCTAATAGAACTATAGATTTATGTTGTTTGTAATTTGATCAACGTTTGCATACATAGTGCATGTGTTTAGGAAGTAACACGTGACATTTTAACTATATTTAGATAAAATTAACAAAATTATTCGGAAAAAAGATTCATTCATTTTGCTAAACGAGACTCAAAGGTCAGAGTCAGTAAAATGATCTGAACTTCCCCTCATTATTACTCCTAATCACTTTGTCTTGATTTTGCCTTCAAAATAAAATAATGAGAATGTTTTTGCAGCAGCGTTTGATTTTGAGATAAATTGAGAGCTTTTAATTCGAAAAGTTCTGAAGACATTCAAAAGAGTCTGTGGATCATCTCGGTTACTTGCGTAACCTCCGATCCCTGAAGGAGGGAACGGAGACGTAACGTCAGAGTGACTGACTAATGGGATCTCGCCGGAGAGCCCAATCACCTTCGAGTGTTAACAAAACAAGCCAATGGCGGTTGGCGTGCATGTTTCGCCACACGCACGCCGCCCCGCGGTGCGGGTATAAAAGGAGAGCGCGTGCAAACGCACATCAGTTTTTCGCTGAGGAGCCGAGAATGTGTGCCCCGGCCGTACAGCGGTGGTACAGCAACTATGGCGACGGGACGTTACGTCTCCGTTCCCTCCTTCAGGGAACGGGGGTTACGCAAGTAACCGAGACGTTCCCTATCACGTTCGACGTAACGTCAGAGTGACTGACTAATGGGATCCCTTGGAAAACGCCACTATTGCTGACCCCCTCCAGTGCTCTGCAGAAGCCGGCAAGTCCCCCCACACCAGTTGGGATGGAAGATAGGACAGGGTTTAGGCAGAGATAATCGCCACTGCTGTTCCGCTCAGTGGGTAGAATAACACTGGGAAAGCATACCCCAAGTAGGGGGAAACGCTACGGAGCCACATCCCGCATAAGGAGGTATCATGTGGAGATTACACATATGGACTGGCCAAGGGCAGTACTACATACGGGAGTCTCTGAGGTAGACTCAGCCCGCCTGGGGTGAGATAGCTACACAGCAGAGAGGGCAGAAGGTTTCTGCCAGGGAAGACACGGGCTCCACGTGGGGGGAGCCGTACCGTGGAAGAATACACATGTGGGATCACCCAAGGGGAATCACTACACACGGGCACCTAGCCCAGCACAAGGGTTGACCTTGGGCAACATACGAGTACTGGACCTGGCGTCTGGTGCTCCGCCACACCTGACTGCCGAGGGTGCGGGAGGAACTTCAACAGGGTTTGCCGTGGGGAACTGAACTGAGAAGCAACAAGGCGCACGTATCCGGTCCGTAGAGGGGAATGGCGCAGCAAGCTTGATTGATACCGAGCGGGTTCCAGTGTTACTGACCATCTGAGACAAGTACACGGGAGGACACTGGCTCTATACGGAGATTGTAAAACCTCGCAAACGTATTAGGTGTCGCCCAGCCGGCAGCTTTACAAATGTCTGCTATCGAGGCGCCTCGCGCCAAGGCCCAAGAGGAAGCAACGCCTCTCGTAGAGTGTGCTCTCACACCTAAGGGGGCACGGTAAGCGCCGGGCCTGGTAGGCCAAGACTATAGCCTCCACTATACAGTGGGCGAGTCTTTGTTTGGAGACAGCTCTTCCCTTCTGCTGTCCTCCGAAGCAGACAAAGAGCTGGTTTGAGGTCCTGAAGCTCTGCGTGCAGTCCACATAGATGCGCAAGGCACGAACGGGACAGAGCAGAGCAATGGCTGGGTCTGCCTCCTCCCGGGGCAGTGCTTGCAAGTTCACCACCTGATCCCTGAAGGGCGTGGTGGGAACTTTGGGCACATATCCAGGCCGGGGTCTCAGGACAACGTGAGAGTCAGCCGGCCCGAATTCTAGGCTTGCAGGTCCCCTACCCTCTTAACTGTGGCCAATGCCAAGAGGAGCACTGTCTTCAGAGACAGAAACTTAAGCTCTACTGACTGCAGAGGCTCAAAGGGGGCCCCCCTCAAGGCCGACAGGACCGAGGGGAGATCCCAAGAGGGTACCAGGTGAGGGCGTGGAGGATTTATCCTCCTTGCCCCCCTGAGGAACCTGATGACCAGGTCGTGTTTCCCCAGAGACTTACCGTCTACTGCATCGTGATGTACGGCAATAGCGGCGACATACACTTTGAGGGTGGAGGGAGACAGCCTTCGCTCCAACCCATCTTGCAGGAAAGAAAGCACGACTGCGATCGGGCATCTACGGGGGTCCTCCCGGCGGGGAGAACACCAATCGACAAACAGGTTCCACTTCAGCCTGTAAGCTTGTCTCGTAGACAGGGCCCTGGCAGAAGTGATAGTGTTTACTACCGCTGGAGGTAGCCCACTTAGAACCTCCGCGTCCCGTCCAAGGACCATACGTGGAGATTCCACAAGTCTGGGCGCGGGTGCCAGAGGGTGCCCCCTCTCTGAGAAAGTAGATCCCTCCTCAGAGGAATTTGCCAAGAAGGGGCTGTCGCGAGGACAGAGCGTAGACCGCCCTGGTGGTTGATGTACGCAACGGTTGCAGTGTTGTCCGAACGGACCAGTATATGCTTCTCGTGTAGCAGCGTTCTGAAGCGGCGCAGAGCAAGCCATACTGCCAGCAACTCGAGGCAATTGATATGCCACTGCAGCTGGGGCCCTGTCCAGAGCCCTGCGGCTGCATGCCCGTTGCACATGGCCCCCCAGCCCATGGTAGAGGCGTCTGTTGACACAACAACATGCCTGGATACCTGCTCTAGGGGGACTCCTGCCCGAAGAAAAGCAAGGTCCGACTATGGGCTGAAGGTGCGGCGGCAGGACGGGGTGAGAGAGACCCGGTACGTGCCGCGGCGCCATGCCCATCTCGGGACTCGGTCGTGAAGCCAACGCTGAAGCGGTCTCATATGAAGCAATCCGAGCGGCGTGATAGCGGCTGAGGATGCCATATGCCCCAGGAGCCTCTGAAAATGTTTCAGTGGAACCGCTCTCTTGCGCTGGAGAGACTCCAGGCATCTCAGCATTGACTGAGCACGCTCCTCTGAGAGACGTGCTGTGAGGTTGACCGAGTCCAACTCCATGCCGAGAAAAGAGATCCTCTGCGTAGGGGAGAGTTTGCTCTTTTCCCGGTTGACCTGAAGCCCCAACCGGCTGAGGTGACTGAGCACCATATCCCTGTGTTCGCACAACAGTGCTCGAGACTGGGCCAGGATGAGCCAGTCGTCGAGGTAGTTGAGGATACGAATGCCTGCTTCCCTTAACGGTACAAGGGCTGCTTCTACGACCTTGGTGAAGACACGAGGCGACAGGGATAGCCCGAAGGGGAGGGCCTAGTACTGGTATGCTCGCCCCTCGAACGCAAAGCGGAGAAACGGTCTGTGTCGAGGGAGGATCGAGACATGGAAGTAGGCGTCCTTCAGGTCGATCGCTGCAAACCAATCGAAGGGACGGACGCATTGAAAGATGCGTCTCTGCATCAACATCCTGAACGGGAGCTTGTGAAGGGCCCGGTTCAGAACGTGCAGGTCCAAGATTGGTTGTAACCCACCGCCTTTCTTGGGTACGATGAAGTAGGGGCTGTAGAACCCTGACTTCATCTCGGCTGGAGGGACCGGCTCTATCGCGTCCTTCGCCAGTAGGACCACGACTTCTGCACGCAAGACAGGGGCATCCTTGCTCAACACTGAGGTGAACCGAATGCCCCTGAACTTGGGAGGACGCTGGGCGAACTGAATCGCGTAGCCGAGTCTGATGGTCCTCAGGAGCCAGCGAGACGGCCTGGGGAGCTCTAGCCAGGCCCCCAGGGACCGTACAAGCGGGACCAGGGGAGTTACTGACGTACCCGCGGTGGGGCAGTAATGTGGAGCACAGGGGCCCGACTCGAAAGGCAGTGCATCTCGAAGTGGGGTCTGAGTGTGTGGTGTGACGCTCACCTGGCTCCACAGTTGGGCAGGGGGCGCGGGAGAAGGCATCGCGTCCTCGGACCGGACCCTGCTGCCCACTGGCGAAGAGAGAGGGGGATGGGGGTGTGGAGACGAGGTCTCGTACACTGCCATCCTCGCCCTCTTGGGACCCGGAGGAAAAGGAAACTGATCTTTTATTGAAGTTTTGGGTACCAGAACAGAACAAAAAGGAAACAAAAGATTCTCCACCCGGCCCTCCTCCGGGGGAAGGAGTGGTGCAGTCACCATCTCCTGAAGAGCAGGATCCAGAGGCTCCGGGTCGCCCGTCTCAGGGACGCCGCCTGCCCTGGCGCTTCACGGGCTTTGCAGGGGCGGAGGCGGGCTGCGCCGGTCTCCTGTGGCCAGCTCCACGCTGCGGCCGTAGTGAAGGCTGCTGTAGTGGCCGAGCTGGAGCGGAGGTGGAGGCGGCAGGAGGGCGCCCTCGGCGACGAGCAGACGGAGGGGCTGCAGCCGGCGGTGGGGTGGAGACAGCAGCGGACCGCCGGGGCAAGGATGTGACGAATCGCCTCCGTCTGCTTCTGTGCGGCGGAGAACTGTTGGGCAAAATCCTCCACCGCGTCGCCGAATAGGCCAGCCTGGGAGATCGGGGATTCCAGGAAGCGGTGCTTGTCGGACTCCCTCATATCCGCCAAGGTCAGCCACAGGTGGCACTCCTGGACCACTAATGTGGACATCGTCTGACCCAGGGCCCACGCCGTGACTTTCGTCGCCCTTAGTGCGAGGTCCGTCGCTGTGCGCAGTTCCTGCAACACTCCTGGGTCAGCATCACCCTCGTGTAACTGCTTCAACGCCTTGGCCTGGTGGACCTGCAGGAGGACCATGGCGTGCATGGCGGAAGCGGCCTGTCCAGCAGCACCGTAAGCCTTGGCCGTTAGAGCAGACGAGAACTTACAGGCCCTGGACGGAAGGCGTGGATTACCCCTCCAGGTGGCAGCGCCTTGCGGGCAGAGCTGCATGGCAATGGCGCGCTCGACTGGGGGGACCTCCACGTACCCTTGGGCCGCTCCACCATCGAGGGTGGTGAGGACGGAGGAGGTACTAGGCCTGTTTCGGGCAGAAAAAGGTGCCTTCCAAGACCTAGTCACCTCCTCATGCACTTCCGGGAAGAAAGGAACCGGAGGCGGTTGCCTATAGTAACTACAGCAACCTCCGCTGACGCGCCATAACACCAATGCTGACTGCTTTGCAGACACTCTGGAGATTTGCAAGGCTCGGCTCCGAAGCGAAAAGCTGATGTGCATTTGCACGCGCTCTCCTTTTATACCCGCACCGCGAGGCAGAGTGCACATGGCGAAACACGCACGCCAACCGCCATTGGCTTGTTTTGTTAACACTCGAAGGTGATTGGGCTCTCCGGCGAGATCCCATTAGTCAGTCACTCTGACGTTACGTCGAATGTGACTGACTGATAGGGAACGCTTCGTTGCAGGTAAGACAAGCAGGCTTTTTTTGCATTCCCAAAACTAGGTAAGATAATCTCATAGTTCGCTTTCCATTCTTCTTTGTATGCCATATTTTCACTGTCAAATGTCCTCTTTAGACTCGTTTTCCTCTTTGACATTTTCTGTAAAAGTTGGCAATATGGAAAGAGTAAATGAAACAGTTTGTTAAGAGCATGACTCAAACATGCCATTAATGGGTTTATTCAAGAACTCTTTTAACTTTTGTTATTTTTATCAATTCAGCATATCCTACACATATGTGTGTTTTAGCAAGGCACTCCGTGTTGTCATGGTACCAAAATTTCTGTATTCGGAACCGATACCAGTGAAAATCAACGGTTCTTGGTACCAATTCCGGTACCAAAGAAAAACACAAAAAATGCTAATTTAAAAACACTATTTTTATATAATACAAATCAATGCCATTCTTTTTACTTAAATATATATTTTTTGTATGAAAAGTATGAAAAAACGGTAAACATGTTTCACTCAAATTCAATTAGTCTTTTAATGAATGAAATTTAAACATAATTTTTTTTGGTAAAGAAAGGGAATTTACTATGAAAATTAAAACATGGAAGAAATATTGTGAGATTATTTCTTAAAAATAAAGTATTTTGAATTGCATTGAACAGTTGGAGTATCAAATGCATTCTACTAAATAATGGTAGTATATTTCTGGCAATGTCTTTTAAGTAAAAACAAACTTTTAATTTGATGGGTTGCCGTGAATACCTTTAAATTGACATAGTTTTACTCAAATGAAACAGTAAAATGCTTGTGAAGTGACTCTCAGGTCAGTTCTGGAGATGTTGTTTATGAATATATGTCCTCATTGAGGCTGCGAGCGTCACATGCGCTTCAGTGTATGTAGTAAAACAACGCGTGTCTCTGCCATTCATTCATTCATTCCCACACAGAGAGACTCATAGAACAGGAAGGATTAATATTTGAATCGACTTTTGGGGCTTAATATTTACAGATACTAGTCCATATGGCGCTCAGGAGAAGGCGGAAGCCTATAGTGCAGCCCGATGCTCTCGGCGGCCCGGGAAAGCATAGCGGTCAGTTCTGGATCTGACTCGGGCAACGCTACTCTTCCTGACGGAGGCAGCGCAGCCGAATCGTCCTCTCCAGACTTTTGGGGCTTAATATTTACAGATACTAGTCCATATGGCGATTAGATTTAAGTGTAATGATCTACTTTTTATTAATTCATCTAAACTTTGACAAATTCCGTGACATTCTGTGTTAAACTGTAAAATATTTTTTTTATGACTGGATTCCGAGATTGCGTCTGCGTTTTCTGCATCGCGGAAATCATAGGGCTGTACGCATCAAGAACCGGATTGACCGGGGACTCGGTACCACCTGTACTTGAAAATGCCTGGTACCAATGCCTGGTACCCTGGTTTTTATTTTATTGTACTGACTTGGTACCGAAGTACCGGGTCTTTTGACAACACTAATTGCAAGTTGGTGAATGAGTATTAGATTAGTTGCATTTTTCATCATTCGTTCCCTAAATTATCCTTTGACTATGTTCTGGCCTGCCATCTAGTGGCAATTTATTTTTGGCCCAACTTACTTGCCGACCCCTGCTCTACAGGTTCATTATGAGCCTCTAGTTGTTTACGAACACCAGTTTGGAAAATAAAATGTGTGAGAAAAGGGAAAGGGAGGGAGATGATGAAAAGTTGATTGATGGATGAGGTAACGGAGCTTGAGTAGGTCAGTGACACTGCAGAGTGTAGGTGAGTGACTTTGCTCAGTGTGATGAGATGAGGTGCTTCTCATGGCACCACTTTAGTCTGAAACCACAGGTCAACTGCCACATGTAAGATGCAGGAAACACTAACTATAAAGAAACGCACCCAATGGGTGGTAGAAAAGTCATTAGAGTTGCAGGGTAACAAGCAACGACAGATCTCTTATTCTGTATTGAGAAGTTAAAGTGAAGTGGATTATAAGAAAATAAAAACATGTAGAGTGGGACTTGGTTCTTTCCAATGGTTGTTGATTAGGTGAAGGCAGATGCAAACTTGAGGCTAAATTCAATAAAAAGGCAGGGTTTAAGCAGACTAATCATCTTGACTTGAAGCACTGTGTCCTTTGCAAGCTGCGCACACAACAAATATATTTTCAGGTTTTGCTTTCTATATGTATTGTAGATAATTTCCACCTTATGATGAGATATTTTTTGTTTTCTGTCTTATGCTTAAGAAAGATTGTATATTTCAAGAATCACAAATCTTAGAAGATTTCTGAACTTTGTTCATGTAGGCTATTTGGTCTTGGCGGAATAGATATGCTATGCTGCTGCTGCTGAATTGCTGCTGCTGTTGGTTATTGCTGTAGTTGTAGATTATTTCTGCTGCTGTAAGCAAGTATGGGAACTTGCTTCTGCCAATGCATACAGTGATACTGTCATGAATCTGGTTACCACTCACTCTACTGCACATCACCCATGGACTACATCTCCCATCATGCACTGCACTCACACTCTCCCGTCCACCATTACACCAATCACACAGCTGTCACCATTCACTCATCAACCCTAATTGCCTCACCACACCTGCACCTCATTCACTCACTCACATAAAAGCAGCACACAAACACTCACTCACTGCGAAGTCTTGTTTTGCCCTGGCTACATTTCTGAGCGTTCTTCCCCGTATCTGTTATCTCTGTGTGTGACCCCGGACTGCCTGACCTTGGATCTGAACTGTGCCTGTGACCCAGTATTTTACGTCTCGCTCTGCTCCGATATTCCTGTTATGCCCTTGACCATTGCCTGTTGATTCTGCTCGCATATAATACTCACTTGATCCCGCCTTGCATCTTACAGATAAGATGTTTAGTATAAGACATGCGCTGACAAATATGCATCTCATAAATTAGATCAGGAATGTTCATTTATTCAGTAATTCAACTCAAAAATGTGAAAATTGTGTATAAAATTCAATGCACCGCGACTTGACTTAGTTTAAGTCTTGGTTCTTTTACTGTGATGATTTTGGCTCACATTTAACAAAAACCCACCAATTCACTATCTCAACATAGATTCAACATAGAAAGACATTTAAGAGTCTTTCCTCCTGCTCCAGCATGTTATTGTAGATCCTGTGTGTGTTGGTTGACTGTTGTGAGGGCCTAAAGTCTGAGGTTTGTGTTACTAAGTGCTTATTTTGTTAACCGATCTAACCAGTTTATAATTTGACTCTTTTGAACTATACGATTCACCTTCCTTTGCCTGTATTTAATTGTGGAAGCTGTAGAGAGGTGAATGCCATTTTATTTTGCTAATTGTGTTTGCTCCTGTGTTTGGTCAGATAGGGAGTGAGGTAAAAGTGATGTTGTTTATTTATCTTTTCATTATTCAGGTAAGTTAATTTAATCCTCCCGACATTTAGAAATCTTTTGTTTGTTGTTTTGGCCTGGTCCCCTCTTGAAGTTTTTTGCTTCCTCTTTAATTTCTACCAGAGTCAATGAAAAAAAAATACAACAATTGTATTTCAAATAATGGTGAATGCTGGCTGGGACAGGACTGATGACCTCCAAAAAAAAAAAAAAAAAGCGACTCAGGTTCGAGTCCAGCTCGGAGCGAGATGTTAGGACCGGAAGGGTTACCCTCACACTACGTGACTTTTGGCTGGATTTTGTGGCTGAAGACAGATTTCCAAGGTCTGCAAGAAAACCCGGATTGCAGCCAAATCGGTGCTCATTGTGGTCACTGATGCTAGCTAAATATGATCAGGTCAGCAATGTGATCTGAGCCTGTCTCAAGCAGTCAGACGCTATAATATTTTCAATCCTCTTTGTAATGTGATCTTGAAGTGTGTAGTATGCATGCTGCTTTGACAAGATACCTTGATTTTTAGTGTGAGCACCACAGAAGTTCATAAATGTAGTCTTACAGTCATGTAATATAAGCTTGCCCTTATGGGCATATAAACTGCAGAACGTTCTGCCCCTCTTGATGTTAAATATCGTGTTGTCTTGTATGCTAGTGGAGTATGGCGTTCTGCCAATATCCATTCAAGATAATGATGGTCCCTGGCCCTAATTGGGGGAGCTATCTCTGGACATCTTGACTAGCTAACTCAATGTTGACTTTCATAGTATGAATGGTCAGGCTTTTGGTCAGTGGGTATTAATGTTCCCATAGTGTCAATTCCACAATGCAGTGTCTTGTTACCTCAAAATGGAACGTAGGTTTTGTATGTAACCCGATTCCTTGAGGTGCGAATGTGACTCATTGCCATTTTTAAGGCATACCTGTGCTTCAATTAGGAACTGGGGATTCCATGGACAGAGCTGCTCCTTTATGTGCTGTGCCCCGTCATGTGACAGCATTGAATTGACATTTGGATACATGCTTCAGACACCGGTGACTGTGGAGGTGTTCCCATAGTGTCAGCTCCATGATGCAGCATCTCAGGGGACCAGGATACATATGTAACCTAAGTCATTCTGAATCTGAACAGCTGAAAACATTTGATTTCTGAAATACAGTTTCATTAGAGAAAATGATCATCATGTCTGTAGGCGTCAATCCAATTGACACATAAGGATTTCTCAGTAATATTTTACTGGAACAGAGAGGTTTTTCAGAGCTCCATTAAAAAGGTCTAGAGGCACCTCTTGTATATGATATATTTATATTTTAATGTACTGAAATATCATACACAAAAATTAGTGAATTCCACCCCTCAGACCAAAGCACTACCATATACTGACTCTCAGCTTTCACAGGGGACCATTGCACCCACACAAATATTGACAGAAAGGAGGAGAGGACATAGAGAGTTATGAAGTCATTCTGCAATAAGTGTGGAGGGGGAGAGGACCCGATGCATTACAGATAAGAGGATTACAGGGTGAGCTTCCTCTAACTCTTCATTTGAGATTTCAAAGCTCCTTCAGCCCTCTTGGGGAGCTGCCATATCGAGGGTGCTAATCTCCAGGGCAAAGTCAAAGGGCAAATTTCAAAGTCTGGGTGCGTCTGTCCTGTTATCTTCACCAGGCCACAGATGGTCAAGGTTTCTTACAAAGTACAATTCAGGAGGTTAAAAGAGCTGCCGGAGGAAATATAGTTATTCTAAAGAAGAAGTGAGGATTATATGTAAAGCAGAGGTACCATGAACCATTTCACACCTCAGAGCTATTTAAAGCTGACATTTGTAATTTTTCCTATTTTAAAGAGCTTTCTATCCCAGCTTAATATGCAGCGATGGCTATTTGTATGCAGATTTCCCCCAACAAGTATCACTGTGATTGTGTGCTCTCAAAATATTGCTTTGTTTGTTTGCATATTCTAACCAGCCTGTCAGAGCAACAGTACAACCAATGGTGTGAGATTGGGGGCGGGGCCATGTTCATCTGGCCAATAGTAAGTAAGGCTGATCTACTGTAATACACATGTCTGGTATTGACAATGATCCGCAGTAGCCATTACTAAGAAAAAAAAGAAATAAAAAAACACTTGCTGAGCCTCTGAATATTTTTTTTTTCTTTTCTGACAAATTACTATTTTTAAGCCAACTAGGTCTATTCTGGTATGTAACTATTCACATATGTGACCCTGGACCACAAAACTAGTTTTAAGTGTAAATTTCTTTAAATTGAGATTTATACATCATATTGACATATAAATAAGCTTTCAATTGATGTATGGTTTGTTACGATCAGACAATATCTGGCCGAGATCCAATTATTCGAAAATCTGCAATCTGGGGGTGAAAAAATATATAAATTGAGAAAATGGCCTTTAAAGTTGTTCAAATGAAGTCCTTAGCAATGCATATTACTAATCAAGAATTTAGTTTTGACATTTACTGTAAGAAATTTACAAAATATCTTCATGTAACATGATCTTTACTTAATATCCTAATGATTTTATGCATAAAAGAAAAATAGATCATTCTGACCAATACAATGTGGCCAATATGGCTATTGCAACAAATATACCCCAGCGACTTAAGACTTCCAGGGTCACATATACAAAATGAAGTCTCAACATTTTATATACTGAATATAGCCTGTTTCACTCTCAAATGTCAGATTATAAAAGTACAACGTAATTACGTGACTGGTGTTTCATATTGACCTACATTCATAAAATTATATTTTAGAATATAACATTAATGCTTTTTCTTATGTTTCACACTGTGACAGGGTCATTATAATCATAACAGATTCCTATCAATAAAGGGGACTTCTATAAACAATATCCAAGGCTTATTTTTCCAGTGTTGCTTTGCTTGTTTGAAAACAGAGTGCTGCTTATTTGCCGGCCTTCTGTGCAAGCGCTAGTTTGACACGTTGCAGTAAATCACCTCAAAAAATGGCCTGCAGTTTTTCCACAAATCAAACTAGCCTAGAGGCTAAAATGTGTTTAATCTCCAGCACTTGTGGGATCATCCTTTTAAGGAAATCAGCAGTGCGGTTGCAATGCCAGAGAATGGACATATTTTCAAGGTTGTAAATGGTGATGAGAGACAGTCTGCTTTGTGAACAGAGTGTTTGAGAGGGTTCAGAGATTAGCACTAAAGCTGGTGAAAAATGACAGCAGCACAGAATATCCAATAATTACAGTTTGACAGAAAACTTAATAACCTGAAAGAACACTAAGCTTCTCCAGAGAGCTCAAACTTCAGTATTTGATGATCGCATACACAAATGTAGGAAAAAAAATAATTCCTGGGTGTTCTCACTACATTAATGTAAATAATTATAATGATCAAGTGACTATAGGGATCAGTTTGTCTTTTTAATTTTGTGTAAATTCTGCTTAAATTAGTCAATTTGAAAACCATTTGTGAAACGAGGCACTGCCGCCTTGTGAAACTTAAACGGCTTGTGGAAAAACTTTGAAATTTATATTATGGGATGTCATATTTAGTAATATTGGTTTTGTTTTATTTCTGCACTGTTAGCTATGTTTTTTGCCTTCTTAAAGTGTTAATTCTGCTGATTTAAACATTTATGAGATCAAATTGTTGAAATCACCAGACTGACTTGTTACAGTCTTGGAAGCTTCCATTACAATGAACTGAAAGGAATATCAACTCGCCATATGCAGCTGTTTACCAGGAATATTAATATTAAGAATTTAGGCATGTTACATTTTAATGCATCTCTGCAACTTGTTTTGCAGAAAACATAATAAATCCATTTCTTTCAATAAATAAATAAAATTAATTAATGTGACAAATTTGAACTAAAAGGCTTAAATTCTTGACAGAATATTAATAAAACTGCAAAAGTTATTTTTTTTAGAATAATTAATTAATAAAAAATAAAGAGTAAAGCTATTTTGTTTTAAATTATTAATATTTAAAAAACTCTAAATCAAAATTTTATTTATTTATTTTAATGACTTAGATGTGCAGACTTAGGAGTATTCAAGGAGTAGGAACATGTTTATATTTTTACTTGATGCAAGTAATAAAATACAGATACAAATAATAGAAAAATAAAACAAAAGGTTTTTTTTTTTTTTTTTTTTTTTTTTTATTATCAGTATGTGTATGTGTATTTATCAGTAGCAAAAATAAATACAGTGCCCTCCACTAATATTGGCACCCTTGGTAAATATGACCAAAGGCGGCTGTGAAAATAAAGCTGCATTGTTTATCCTTTTTATCTTTCATTCAAAAAATTCCAACCTATCATTGAAGTAAAACAATTGAAAGTGGGAAGAAAATCTCATGATGAAATAAATGATTTCACTATTTCATGTTGGCCACAATTATTGGCACCCAATTATTGCAACGTCCTTTTCCCAGGGTAACAGCTCTGAGTTGTCTCCTATAATGCCTGAAGAGTTTGGAGAACACCTGACAAGAGATCAGAGACCATTTTCTTCATACAGAATCTCTCCAGATCCTTCAGATTCACAGCTCCATGACGGTGCTTGTTCTCTTCAGTTCACCTCACTCATTTTCTGTAGGGTTCAGGTCAGAGGACAGAGACAGCAATGGTAAAAGATTCATTTTGTGATCAGTGACCCATTTTTGTGTTTATTTTGATGTTTGTTTTGGATTGTTGTCCTGCTGGAAGATCAAAACATGGCCCATTATAAGATTTCTAACAGAGGCAGTCAGATTTAGATTTTTTATCTGTTGGTATTTGATAGAATCCATGATGCCATGCATCTGAACAAGATGTCCAGGACCTCCAGCAGAAAAACAGGCCCACAACATTAAAGATCCAGCAGTATATTTAACTGTGGACATGGGGTACTTTTTTATCCCTGTTTGTACTAAACTCATCTGGTGGGGTTGCTGCCAAAAAGCTATATTTTCAGTTTCATCTGACAATAGAAGCCAGTGCCATTTGAAGTTCCAGTCGTGTCTGACAACTGAATTTGCTGGAGTTTGTTTTTGGATGAGTGAGGAGAATTTTTCTTGAAACCCTCCCGAACATCATGTGGTGATTTAGGGGATGTTTGATTTTTTTTTTTTGGTTTCTGACCCCAATACTCAACTAATCTCTGCAATTCTCCAGCTGTGATCGTTGGAGAGTCTTTGGCTACTCAAACTCTCCTCCTCAGCATTCATTAGGACAATATAGACACACGTCCTCTTTCATGCGGATTTGTAACATTTTTAGTTGATTGGAACCTCTTAATTATTACCCTGATGGTGGGAATGGAGATTTTCAATGTTTTAACTCTTTTCTTACAGCCACTTTCTATTTTGTGATGCTCAACAATCTTGTTCTTCACATCAGAAATATATTTTTAGTTTTTTCTCATTGTGATGGATGATAAAGGGAATTTGACCTTTGTGTTCCTCATATTTATAATCCTGTGGAACAGAAAGTCTTGGCTGGACAATTTCATGCTCCTAGTCACCCTGGTGTGCTAAAAAATGTAAATATGAATGGGAATATACTTCAGAGATATTTTACTCATAAGAATTCTATGGGTGCCAATAATTGTGGCCAACATTCATTGGAGAAAAACATTTATTTCATCATGAGATTTTCTCCCCACTTTCAATTATTTTACTTCAATGATAGGTTGGAATTTTGTGAATTTATTGAGTGAAAGATCAAAAGGATAAACAATGCAGATTTATTTTCACAGCCGCCTTTGCTCATATTTATCAAGGGTGCCAATATTAGTGGAGGGCACTGTATGCCCTTCACATGATATGCACTTCACTTTACAAATGACCCTACATTGAGTCTTATTAAAGCAACTGTATTAAAGTTCAGTCAAGAGCAGTGGTTGATTTCTATCTTTGGATTTTGTTGTTTCACTAACATTTTGTTGTTTTATTAATATTAATTTTATTGAGGGACAGTTCACACAAAAATGAAAATTTTCATAATTTACTCAAGTCATTTTAGACCTGAATTAATTCCTTCTGTTGAACATTACAATTATATATATATATATATATATATATATACTGTATATATATATATTTTTTTTTATAGTAAGCAAGCAGTTGTTGGTCCTCAGTGACTTCTTTCTGAAAACTATTTACTTTCACTTTAGACATAACCAACTGTGTTTGTATGGTGTTCTCATATGTATTGGAAGGCTGGAGAGTATCATTGCACAACAGATTTCATGTTTGTCCACATATTTGTTTTTGGTTTTGGTGTATTTATTTTGTTTGTCTGTACTTCTGTTATGGGTCATTTCAAAATAAAATAAAAAATAAAACATTTTTTTGAATTACAAGCTTGTGTGTTTTTGATAGTATTAGTGCAATCGGATGCAAAATATAATTTTGTCCATTAATAAGGCACCTGTTTTTCTGTAAGGCACAGAAAAGGTGCATGTCAGAATAGCATGCAAATGAAATGTTTAACCAGCAAGGCTTTAAAGCACATGCAGACAATGTACTTTTGTCAATAAGTGCAGCATCCAGTGAGTGTAACTCTACCACTGAGTTAATATGTTATGTGAATGTACAGGTGCATCTCAATAAATTAGAATGTTGTGGAAAAGTTTATTTATTTTGGTAATTCAACTCAAAATGTAAAACTTGTGAATTAAATGCACACAGACTGAAGTAGTTTAAGTCTTTGGTTCTTTTAATTGTGATGATTTTGGCTCACATTTAACAAAAGTCCACAAATTCACTATCTCAACAAATTAGAATACTTCATAAGACCAATAAAAAAAACATTTTTAGTGAATTGTTGGCCTTCTGAAAAGTATGTTAATTCACTGTATATGTACTCAATACTTGGTTAGGGCTCCTTTTGCTTTAATTACTGCCTCAATTCGGCGTGGCATGGAGGTGATCAGTTTGTGGCACTGCTGAGGTGGTATGGAAGCCCAGGTTTCTTTGACAATAGCAGCTCATCTGCATTTTTTGGTCTCTTGTTTCTCATTTTCCTCTTGACAATACCCCATATATTCTTTATGGGGTTCAAGTCTGGTGAGTTTGCTGGCCAGTCAAGCACACCAACATCATGGTCATTTAACCAACTTTTGGTGCTTTTGGCAGTGTGGGCAGGTGCCAAATCCTGCTGGAAAATGAAATCAGCATTTTTTAAAAACTGGTCAGCAGAAGAAAGGATGACGTGCTCCAACATTTATTGTTAAATGGGTGCAGTGACGTTGGTTTTAAAAAAAAAACACAATGGACCAACACCAGCAGATGAAATTACACCCCAAATCATCACAGACTGTGGAAACTTAACACTGGACTTCAAGCAACTTGGGCTACGAGCTTCCAGACTCTAGGACCTTGGTTTCCAAATGAAATACAAAACTTGCTCTCATCTGTAAAGATAACTTTGGACCACTGGGCAACAGTCCAGTTCTTCTTCTCCTTAGCCCAGGTAAGATGCCTCTGAAGTCTGTGTGTGGTGGCTCTTGATGCCTTGACCCCAGCCTCAATCCATTCCTTGTGAAGTTCACCCAAATTATTGGATCGATTTTGCTTGACAATCCTCATAAGGCTGCGGTTCTCTCGGTTGGTTGTGCATCTTTTTCTTCCACACTTTTTCCTTCCGCTCAACTTTCTGTTAACATGCTTGGATACAGCACTCTGTGAACATCCAGCTTATTTCACAATGAATGTTTGTGGCTTACCCTCCTTGTGGAGGGTGTCAATGATTGTCTTTTGGACAACTGTCAGATCAGCAGTATTCCCCATGATTATGTAGCCTAGTGAACCAAACTGAGAGACCATTTTGAAGGCTCAGAGAACCTTTGCAGGTGTTTTGAGTTGATTAGCTGATTGGCATGTCACCATATCCTAAATTGATGAGATAGTTAATTGGTGGGTTTTTGTTAAATGTGTCAAAATCATCACAATTAAAAGAACCAAAGACTTAAACTACTTCAGTCTGTGTGCATTGGATTTATTTAATACACGAGTTTCACAATTTGAGTTAAATTACTGAAATAAATGAACTTTTCCACGAAATTCTAATTTATTGAGATGCACTTGTATATTGCGTTGTACAGTATATGGAGACAGATGTGCCAGAACTGCAACTGACTGAATGTGTTCTAATACCCTTAACGTATTAATACTCCAATTAGAGTTAGCTGACATATAGTTGCAAACTCACTTATAGCTATTAGAATGTGAAAAAAGTAGACTATCAAAGTGTAAATTATTTATCTTTTTTTTTTTGAGGAAGAGGAGATATGGATTCAATAGCTGTTTTCACACCTTACTTACAAAATAAAATCAAGAATGTAATCTGCAATGAATTCAGCAAATAATACTCTATGGAAACAGACTACTGAAACAAACACAGGAAACAGAGAGGAAGCATAAAAGGTCCAAACAAAAACTATAACAAAGTGATGGGAGAGGAAGAAATTACCTTCGGGCAAAAATAGTCATTTGAGGGACTGGTGTAATAAAAAAAAGAGCAGGTGGAGCATTTGGAGGTGTAGACTAAGGCAGAGCCAAGGGAGCTGAAGACAGAGGTAAAGTCATGTGGGCTGGAAAACCAAGATAAAGCCAAATGTTGAACCAAAAGTGTGGAGGGCCATGGTTTAGCCATGCCTGGGAGAAAGAGTCGGCAAGATGAGGGACCAAGATGGAGCCAGCAGGATTACAGACCACAGAGGAGCTGAAGAGCCAATACAAAATAATTTGAAGGGCAAAGCTGGGACAATTGGTTTGGAAGACTGAAGAGGAGCCAACTGTTAGTGAGGATTGTATTTTTTTAAATCATGACCGAAAGAGCCAGCCAGAAAACATGGTCGTGCCAGTGGAATATAAGGGCCTGGAAAAGCCAGCAAATTAGGAGAATGAGGTGGAGCCAGAGAAGCAGACATATTCAGCAGAGTAGGCGGAAGGAAGCTAGGTGGAACGGGCAGCGCTTGAAGACTTGACGGAGCCAATGAAGACAAAGGAGCTTCGAGGCTGGGTGGGACCAGTGGAGATTAAGCTTGGGGCCTGGGTAGGACCAGTGAAAAAGGTGGAACTTTGAGGTGCAATTGATCTAGCAATGTTTTTTTTTCCAGTTCAACTACACTGTGCGTGTTTGGCAATGTGTTATTTTTTTTATTTATTTTTTTGTCTGTTTAAATATATGTTATTAAGTCTTACATACTTATAAATGGACTTGAACTTAATATAGACTGCAACTGGACATTTGCAATTCCTGCTGGTGCTAAGAGGTGGTGTGCCCCATTATGCCACTTGTTGCAGTGTTTCATCTGGGCTACCAGAACCCATTGGCCTGTTTAGCTGGCAGTGCTTGTGGTGTGAATACTGCAAACGGAGTGTCTGCATCACTGACGGGAGTGTTTTGGCATGTGAACACTGTTGCAGAGTTTTCCCATTTGCCTTTTGGGGTCTGCTCTGCACTTGTGTTGTGTCATCAAATGTTCCCATTTGCCACTCGTTGTCCTGGAGTTTGCACTCATTTGGACTATATGGCAGTTTGAGGCACTGTTTGATACAGGTTGCTTAGTTTCTTGATATATAAGCAGTGGCAATATGATTTTACGTGTTTATCATTGTTTGTCAAAATAATCACAATTATTTTAGCAAATTCTGCAGTTCATGTAATAAGATATCTTGACACTTTCTAAAATTAGACATTTGTTACAAATAGTTGCACTATGTACTGTAGTATCACAAAAAAAAAAAAAAAAAAAATATATAAACAACTTTTTTACTACTTGTAACCAGAGGTGGAAAGTAACGAATTACATTTACTCGCGTTACTGTAATTGAGTAGCTTTTTTGTGTACTTGTACTTTTTAAAGTAATTTTTTTAATCTGTAATTTTACTTTTACTTAAGTATATTTTGTGTGAAGTATTGTACTTCGCTACATTTTAAAACACATTCGTTACTGAGTAAAAAAAATCGCTCAGTGGAAACAACTGCAGTAAATAATGGGCAGAAGAAGAAACTGGCGCTAAAATCACAAGAGAGATGCAGACGGACAAGACAGGCGTTATTGCTGCAGACCCCGCTGAAAATCAGACCCCGTCGTGCTCTGCTGAAGTTGAGCTCAAAGGAATGAAGTGAACCCCTGGTCATATATTCATGCTCTATTATGCAGTGTACGCTGTGTTTGCCTCGGGAGACCAAACTAGCAGCTTATAAATATATCGACATCGCCCTTCGCAAGCATGTAGAGATAAGGTAAATACTTACATCATTGCATTGGTGGTTAAAATGAAGCTTTGACGGTTTAGCAAAAGGTTTTGCACAAATGAGCCAAAAAGACAGTGGTGCAGGGTGTGCAATATCATCTGAGATAATATAGTAATTGTTGTTTTAACGATGTGCGATTTGGCATTATCAGTATTTTGCCAAAAACCAAACAAATCACTCTAAACAGTGTGCCGTGAAATCTAATAACGTTAGATTAGACTAATCCGCGTGCATTTGGAGTGCTTTCTATAACTGCATGATTCAGTCTGTTAAAATGCGTTTAGAATGATCACAAAATTCAAGATATAGAAGCAGAAAATGTATATATTTATATAATTTAATATAGTAAGTCAACATAACATGAAGAAGAATGCCGTTTTTCTCAAAAAATCACCATGATTACATAGGCCTGTAGTTTTTCTTTTTACACGGTTACAAAAAACAAGAAGTTAATTAAGAGACTTGCGTTTTAGACACCATATTGCCTGTTTTTGCTCTATTTCGACAACAAAAATAATTCCATACACAGTTTTGCGTCTCTGACTCAGAGCAATGACGTGTTTTGTTCCTGAATGTATTAACCGTTTAAATGATTCTGTTCAATCGCAATGACTCTCTTATGAGTGACTTGCTGACACCTACTGGTGGTTCTAATTTAACATTTAAAGTATCTTTTGATTTTTTTTATTTCAAATGACTATTTAACATTTGTGACCCTGGCCTGGAGCACAAAAGCAGTCATAAAGTCGCTGGGGTATATTTGTAGCAATAGCCAACAATACATTGTATGGGTCAAAATTATACATTTTTATTTTATGCCAAACATCATTAGCATATTAAGTAAAGATCATGTTCCATTAATATATCTTGTAAATTTCCTACTGTAAATACATCAAAACTAAGAGCTTAATTTGAACAATTTTAAAGGAGATTTTCTCAATATTTGGATTGTTTGCACCCACAGATTCCAGATTTTAAAATATTGTCCGATCATAACAAACCATACATCAATGGAAATATGATTTATTCAGCTTTCAGATGATGTATAAATCGCAATTTAGGAAAATGGACCCTTATGGTTTTGTGGTTCAGGGTCACATTTTATGTCTTATTTATATCTAAACATTATTTCTGCATTTGTAACTGCAGGCTAAATGCATTCATGTCAGTGTGTAATACATCTATGTCACTTCAGATGAAGCTTCTGTGTTTCCTCTGCATTGCAAAGATTAATTTTGTTGATACTGATTTAATTTCCCTGGTAACAGCCTAAATGTGTTATTATTCTAAATAACTGATTCCTTTAATTAAAAACACCTAGTTTGAGATTTATAGGCCCATATCCCAGGTGTGTCAAACTCTGGAGGGTGTTACTGGAGGGCCACAGCCCTAAAGAGTTTAGTTCCAATCCTGCTCCAACACACACACCATGTAGTTTTCAAATAAGCCTAAATGATTAGTTTAGCTGTATCAGATGTGTTTAATTAGGGTAATATCTACACTGTGTAGGGCTGTGGCCCTCCAGGTACTGAGTTTTACACCTTTGGTCTATCCCATTTTTTCCTCCCTCCCATTGTTAAAATGTAACCAAGTAAATTTTAAATGAGCTACTTTTTACTTTTACTTGAGTATATTTTTAGACTGGTACTTTTACTTGTACTTAAGTAAAATTTCAGTAATGTAATGGTACTTTTACTTGAGTACAATATTTGTGTACTCTTTCCACCTCTGCTTGTAACACTACAAACGTATTAGTATATTTAAAATGACCATTAACCAATATTAACAAATCCTGACCATTACAGTTTATTGTTAGTTCATGATACCTAATTGCATTAATCATATTATAGTGTGGCCAAATTATTGCCCCCGATTCTTAAAGCCTTTGCTATAACATTCACAATTAATTTGCAATAGTCGTCTGGCTGGACAAGGTGTCCGCTAATGCTCTGTCCTGGCAATATAGTTAGGAAATCCTCCTCAAGCCCCTGGGCTATAGTTAAACCACTTCCTCTATTTCAAAGCAGGAAAGGAAATGTCTAAAAATAATTTCATACAAGTAATCCTCAGAAGTCTTCATATCTCATAAGAGTCAACCTACCACTATCACTTTACTATGCGGAACTCGCTTGGAGGGAAGAGGGGTCATAGTACTCAGCGAAAGATGCAAGCCAGTTGGATCAATAGAGGGGCTCTTCTTTAGAAACAAATAAAAAAAGTAATCACTCATAATTTGTATTATGTTATCTGCTCGGTCTGACAGATCCATCACAATAAGGGTCTGATAATGTGATTAGCATTCAGGATGCATGCGGGGCAGTTTTCACCAATGCATGCATGAATCCTCAGTTCCCACAATTCATGGACTTTCTGTTCTTCCTGTGTTTATGCATCAACATCCTGGTCAACATCAAAATTGCTATCTCGCGGACCATGTTTTGTGCTATTA
Source organism: Oxygymnocypris stewartii (assembly GCA_003573665.1). Taxonomy (NCBI): domain Eukaryota; kingdom Metazoa; phylum Chordata; class Actinopteri; order Cypriniformes; family Cyprinidae; genus Oxygymnocypris; species Oxygymnocypris stewartii. The sequence continues at coordinate 1,790,445 of QVTF01024199.1, forward strand.
TTTCTCAGGACCAGATAACTGCCGAAAACACATTGTGTTTGAGCTGAATAACGTCAGACTGGCTCTTATGTATCTGAGCTCTTGTTGGCTCAAAATAAAGGGGAATGCTTTGAACAAATACTGATATTGCAGTAAATGCATCTGTGCTCATTATTTTTCCAGTTTTACTGAATGTTGGCCCATTTTCCACATCATACAGATGGAGCCAGCTAGATATTTACTAATGCACCAGACGATTCAGTCAGTTTGAATCCAGCCGACGTTTAACTGGCACCAATCATTATTCTGTGTATACAGGCCTTCTTTCCCTGGGGTATTTGCATAGCATGATCTAGATTCATTTGTAAGTAGTGATAGGGATTCGATGATGGGCCCAATTACTCTTAATCATGTGCTATAGCTGTGTACAAATGGAAATGCTGAGCCTCTCTGCCACGTTAAGTTTTGACTGCCCTTCCACCCACTTTCAGATGACGTGACTTCAATTATTTTGAGATGTGACTGTGCTTGTCCTATTTTAGTGTGCTGAAATATTCTCAAGCTGTTGACAGGCCAGTGATTTCAAGTAACGACTAACGACATCAGGGAAATGTGGAAATAATAAAACCTTCACCCAGGAATAGTTCACCCTAAAATAAAACTTCTGAACTTTTAGAATATGTTGTTCTAAACTCTGCTGTCCATGGAGACTAACTGTCCATGGAGAACACAGATGAGCTCAATTTGTCACATGCATAATTATACAGAGTATAATGAGGAGTGAAATGTGTTCTCTGCATTTAACCCATCCAAGTGGAGCAGTGGGCAGCCCGGGGAGCAGTTGGGGGTTCGGTGCCTTGCCCAAGGTGGACACTTCCTGCCAGAGCCGGGATTCGAACCCACAACCTTGGGCTACCTCGGGTTTCAAGTCCGACACTCTATCCACTAGGCCACGACTGCCCCTAGCTATTACATTGCATCTTGGTGTACCAATGGTGTACAGCAATAATATTTGAGAGATTTTCTGTAAATCTTTGACATATTTTAAGTAACTTTTTTTATGTGTTGATTAATGTTTGGATTTGATTTAAGAGTGAATAATTGCTTAAATTTAGATATTTCAGTTGTGCAAAGTAAGTATAATTTCTAAAGATTTGGTCATTTCACACCACATGTGTGTCCTTTTGGAGCTTGAAAATATTGGGTTGCGTTGACTTCCACAATATGGGCAAACCATTTTTTGTATGTCTAATGCAAAGTTATTGTATGACTTCAGAAAATCATATATATCACCCAAGTCATGAGAATTATGAACTTTTATGGTGCTTTTTTTGTTCTTTTTTGAGCTTGATTGGACTTCTTCACATATTATTTTAATTGTGTGTAAACGAGCAGCACTGGAATTCTTCAAAACTTCTTATTTTATATCCCATTAAAAGATAAAATCAGTTTAAAGCCAAAGACAGGTTCAAACAACAGACGTGTGATTATATACAGACAACATTTTATTTTTGGGTGAATTATTATTTTAAAAATACATTCTGGCTCTTATTAAATCAGTTAATTTCTCTCAAATAGTCTTTATAGCACCACAGGTACACAACCTCATTTAACACAAAGGTGCTCTTTGCTGTTTAATGCATTCTTTAATTATACCTCTAGTGCTGACTCACTGCTTTTAAATAAAGGTAATTTAATGGTGATCATTGCAACAAAGTGTACAACATTTGTGCAGGTTGATACCAATGTATGTACATAGAGATGAGTGGAAAGACGAATGGAACGTAACAAAACGATCAATAATGCATTTGAAGAACAAGTTCATTAAGGTGGGAGGATGTAATGTGGTGGGCGTGTTGTGTAATGGAGGACTGATTCCAGCTCATAAATACTGGAAAAGCATTTCAAGAAGGCTCATGTTTCAGATGACAGTTATAACCATGTGATGTCACTTTCAAAGTTAATTGTGTCCAAACATTCTAATATATGGTCTTTTGTAAGACTATTACGGTCTAATATTGTGACTTTTTCAGTAGGAATGAAAGGCACAACTTGCATTGACAACACTAAACTGCCCCTAGAGATGAATTTATTTAAAAAAAATATGGGGCTAAAAAGAGAAAATGGTAATTCTGTGAAAGTTCCCTGCTCACTGCTGATATGTTGAGATGGTTTTCACAATGACCCAGCTTTAAATTGTCTTCTTATGCATAAACAGACACAGAACCTGCATCAAAGCAAGTTCACTGTTCTACAGACCAATAAAAGCAGTAGTTGTGACAAGGTGCAACATGCTTTCAGGGCATCACACTGTCACTACACTACACCACACTATTTCAAACTGTCAGTAATGCTCTTGTTTTCTAGTGTCGGCCCAATGGACAATATTTTTTAGAGATGATATATGAGAGAAAATGATATATTCACACTCTATAATCAGATAACCAAGATAACCCACAACCAGTATTATCCTTAGAAGACTCATTGAATGTGAAGTGAAGACAGTACATATTTTGTCATACTTCCAGCTCATCCTAATTTCTATATTTGAGTAATGAAATGCCTAAATGTTCAGGCTGACAATCAATTCAAGTTTTATTTAAAAGTTTAAATGAAAAAGAACAGAGCATTTTTAAGACTAAAGGCTGTGAATTGTGCTTGAATTGCCAGATTTATTTGTATTTTTTTTATTTTTTAACTGCTGGCACTTTTGGCCCTGTGGACTTTAGAAAATAGGTCTCTTTAAACACACTTTTCGAACTCTCACTGCTTTGGCCTAATTTATCCACTAATATACACACAGCCACCCCCCCCCCCCCCACACACACACACACACACTTAACAAATATTTTGCGGTAGTAAGATTTTACATAGCTGCCCTATTTTAATATATTGAAAATTAACCATTTGGAAGTACATGCCTGTGACATTTCTGCAAAATTCTATTGCATTGCTGCATGTTCAGTAAGTGCATGGCGCTAAAAGCGTTTTCAGTTTTATCGAAACAGATGAACCTGAATCTGATAGTATACATAATGCGTAACTTCAGAAATTAATGTGAGTAAAGTACAGTGAGTAGTGCCAAAATAATGCTCTTTCATGTTTAAAAAATAACATAAAACATACCCTAAAGTCCCATTTACACCAAATATGATATAATGATTACAATAAAGACAGATTTTAAAATCTTTCTAGATTTAGTCCAAACCATAACAAGTCTCAGCCTCAGGCGTCATGCCCACATAATGTTGGCTAAATGTCTGATACAGAGACTAGTTATGGTTTTAAAATCTGTCTTTGTGTCGAATCCCTCATCGGATTGGTTGAATTATACATGATTTCCTGGAGACGTGTGTCGCGTTCTTTAATGATCCGCCTAGAAACAAAGATGCCATGGGGCCAAACCCCCTCACGAAATAAAAAATCTGTCATGTTTACAACTGTGACGAAAAACACTTATCAGGATCAAATAAACGCTGGATTTTCTAAAGTATGTGAAATATTTAAAGTGTGCGGCATAGAATCTTTAAAATACATCCGAGAGTTTACACACTGGTCTATTATTGTGGGGAAATTCCCACGCCCCGAGATTGTGACGCTGAACGAAACAAACTGTGATTGGTTATTTGACATGTTGGTCAAACAGTCTCATGGGCGGGCTTTGGCCAATGAAAGCTACCATAGATTCCAGACCTTCAGACATTAGTCTGAATATTTGGCTATGCAAGACTAAACAGAATCCATTTAAAGTGACGGACTACATAACTGCAGCACTCACTCACAAAATTATTGCGCATTTGTGTGGACGCTAATATAGTTAACGTAATAGTTATCATACTTGGTGTGAACAGCCCTAAACCTAACCAACAGTTTTAACAAAAGCAATTGTGAGATAAAAAATATTTTCTAAAGCAACCTTTGAGCTCTGTTATGGTGACTCATGATTCAAAGGACTCCAAGCGCTCCAGGTGAGATTCTGAGCTATTTTACTTTGTCAGAAAAGCCATACAAGTGGAGTTGCTTATGAGATTTAAACCTCAAACTGTATTATCTTACAAATTATGCACTATGGTAAAAGTAACAGAATATTGTGCAAGAAATTACATGTCTTTTTTTAATCGATAATCTGCCCCATAATCATAAATAGGGAATCATAAAATGTGAATTTTAATATTCACATATAGACATTCTTCTTATGCATTTAGCAGATGCTTTTATCCAAAGCAACTTACTGTACATTCAGGTTATACATTTTTTTGTCAGTATGTGTGTTCTCTGGGAATTGAACCCACAACCTTTGTGCTACAGACGCAATGCTCTACCACTGAGCCACAGGAACTGGATCACAGGGAACACAGGATATCAAATAAAAGATAAAAAAAAAAGTTAGTGTATTACTAAAGAAAGAAAGAAAGAAAAAAATAATCAAACCCTGGGATGTTAAAGTGTCTGACGATGAAGAACGATCCAGGTACGGAATTTACATTGCATTATTTTTTGGTATAATTAATCACATTAATTTAACAGCCCCAATAGAGAAGAAGGCTAGAGATGAGGATTCATGCTAATACCACTCATGTATGCAGGTCATGCCCCTCGAAGGCACTCACGAATGTAGTGGTGCATAATGTGATACACAGCTTATGCATAGACATTTCAGAATCCCGTAGACCAACCACCCAGGTGCTCCCATTTCAACCTCAGCTGAGATAAAACCTTATGTTTTACTGCTAAGTCATTTGGCAGCATGCACGATAACATGTTTCAGTGTTAAACTAAATCTTCCTGTGGCCCCGGTGTAATGGTGGACGCCTTAATCAGCATGCAGGGTACGTCACTAGAGATGTTGAGTTCAAACTAAATTAAACTCATTTCAGCTCACTGAGTGGCTTAAAATGGGATTTGGTGCTCAAATGTGATCTGAATCTGAGCTTAGGAAGAAATGTTACGTACCTTTCATTCAGGGAATAACAATTTCTTTGCTGTTTAATTTGATTAGATTTGAAGCCTTTCACTGAGCTCTCTGTAAACAAGCATACATTGAATATATTAGTATTCAGATAGAACCACTGCATATTGAGCATCACAATTACACTATTTATTCTAAGGATCACTTTAGATTCCCTAGCATTGTGGTCTGGTCTGTATACAATGATACTTGCGGCTTCCCTTCACTGCTTCAGATGGTTTCCTTGACAACTGTGCATTTTTTAGACCTAGTGTTTGGATAGAGGAGCTAAATGTATGTAGGAAGGTAATTGAAGCCAATAATTCAATCAACCCTTTTCGTTGCATTCAGCCAGTAAAAATTATATTATTATAAATAAATAAAAACCTAGAAAAACCAAACTCCTGTCCTGTGGTGACTAGCAAGACAATGGTTTTAACTGAGACTCATTGCTTCCTCACCAAACAGGAAGAAGTGAGTTATAGGCGATGCTAGAGGCGCAAAATATGAGTCTGGAAAGCAATCTTGATGCCAGTGAAGTGTGTCCCTGTGCCCTTGCTGTAAACAAAGCTTTTGTTACTGATAAAACTCTGAGACAGATCGAGGCTGAAAGCCTCAACAAGACTAGAACAACAAATCAAGGTCCCATCACTTCGTGTTTGCCCTGGGAATATACATTCTATAGTACAGCATTGTTTTGTAGCTCCACGGGGGTCTTTGGTAGAAAAAAATACATAAATAAATACTCTCAGTGGTATTTGAAACCACCTCCATGGGTCTAGAGATAGCTGGCCGGTGGCCATGTAAAGTGGACCAAAGTGTAGCCACACCTTGCCACATTGTATTAGGTGAAGATCCTGCACTGAAATGCCCAGAGACTGCAGGGGGAAAAGTTTCCGCTCACTTCGGTGAGCAGGGCAGATACTCTATGACATTTTTTTTCTCAGATTCAGTTTGCTCTCCAAAGCAGAAGAGCAGACTCTGGTCATTCAGAGAGAATGAGGCTGTAATATACATCATGTTCTGGTTGGTTAGAGCCTTGACATTTTTAACACACATGTCTACATAATTGTAATGCTCTGTGATTTGGTTCCTGGGTTGAGAATGGGCTGCACGACTTGGAACAAACAATAATATTGGGATTGTTTTTTTACAAATATCTCAACTACTGTTTGTACTTTGATATGATAAACATTTAACATATTTTTTGCTGCCAAGATTTCAAGGATTAAAGAAAAAAAAGACACATTGATAATGCATCCAAAGTCATGCTTTGCCTACATTCTGCTGAAAACAGAATCTGTAGAAAACAGTTACCGCATCCACATTTAGAAGAAATTAGACCTTTTTCAGTAAACCTAAAAGTGAACTTGTAATCAATCAAAAAACAATATATATATTTTTTTCAATATACTCTTTTGTATCTTTTGTAACATTGTAACACTACTTTTACTACTACTACTAACAACAACAACAATAATAATATTAATAATAACATTATCTCAATAAGCATCATAATCTAATACTCCATGTTAACAATAAAAATAAAACATTCTTATTTATTATTATTATTATTAATATTATTATTGCTGCTGTAGTTTTTAATAAAGTTACTTTCAGTAATTTTACTTTCAATGCAATAATAATAATAATAATTATTATTAATAATTTATTTGTATTTTTTAATAGCTGCTATTACATAATGTAATTTGTTCAACACAGTAATACTGGCTTGGAACATTTGTGACCTAGACTTCGATTTAATGTAATGCACAACCTTAAAGGACAACTGTGTAAATGTAATGCTAGATATTGACTTAGTAACTAGCAGACTCCCTTCTGGTAAATTAAAAAAGCAATGTAGAGAAATGTGAGGGAACATTTGAGAATGTTTAAATTGCACTGGAGGGTAGTGAACTAATCCCATCAAATAAGGGGAGCAGAATAAATCCATGTCAAACATAACCAATTTGCAAGAAGATAAGGACTGTTTCACTGTGACATAAACAGCACTGCTAAGGATGCTGCAGGTATATTTGTCTCCATGAGTGACTGCATCTCACTTCAGTCTCAAAGTTAACTTCCTTGAGCCTCATGACATTATTTGCACTATAAATCATTATGATGCTAGCTAGCTGGGGACACACAATATTAAAAAAAAAAAATCTAGAAGTGGGAAAATGAGCCAAGTCATGGAGGGAATTTGCATGGCCATGTCTCACAGTAATATCTAACTTGACTTTTTATACTCTTAATATTTTAATATAATTGCAAGCTCATTGCTTAGAAGAATTGTGAAGCATTATAAATGGGAATCGGAGAGTTCACCTGATTAATTCTCCTGACATGAAGACTTTATCAGATATTTTGCTATGAACTGGGGCAAGAAGCTTTCATTTGGAATAGTGTGGTATATGCTCTGCTTTGAGATACAAGCATGCTGCCTAAAGGGAAACAAGGGGAAAAGTGCATACAACTCAACAACCTAACCCTCTCACCTCTTCTCACATGCGACTTGATTACACAAATATTATTCCTAAAAAAGACCAAGAGCATGTGTTTTTAAGAGTGAGTCTCTATCCGCAAGTTAACACTGTATATTTGAGCAGAAAGAGAAGCTGAAAACGCCGAGCTTGCCTTCACCATGCTAGCTCAGCCATTTGTCATGAACCTCAAGGTCAAACGCAGAGTCGCTGCTGTCTGAGCACTGAGGTTGCCAGCATAGGAAACTGACTGTAGCGGTGAGGAACTGTAAGAAAAGGAAAAAAAACAAACAGGGGCATCTGTTAAAAACAGTCCAGACTAAAACCCAGTGAACTGCCACCAGACAGCATTTAAGGCATCATAGATTTGCCTTCGATTCAACGACAGTTCCATAGTATACCAAGCTTGGCAAAATTAAAATGTGGCATATAACTTTAACAGATAAAGTAATGAGAATACATTAAGCTCAGCAAAAAATATAAATACAAGATGGCATATGAACCAAGAAAATTATGGCTATTTCACCCAAATCATGTTGTATTTGTACTTATTATTATATAAAATGCTAACTTATAAACATGCTAACTGCATAACTGAAATAAACTGTGTCATGTCCTGCATGTTTGCATGTTACTTTCAAATAAATGAAAATGGTTTATGCAATTAGCTGAATTTAGAATTATTTATTTGATCTACTTAAGTAGGGCTTAGGGCATGAACCAGAAGCCATGACCAACTTTACCTTAGTGTTCTGCTGTATATTAACAGAATATTGAATTAGAAAAAAACACACAAAAAAAACAGTTAGCAGGGCTTGATTTTAGCGTACCTCTTCAATATTTCTAGCTCCATTGGCCTGATGGTTGGAAGGTAGGGGTAAGGATTTTCTGCTCAAGCTGTCAAACTCACACCATCAGAGAAGGAATGCCATTCAAGAGGGAAAGCAATTTCAGCTTTTGTCTAAAGATTACAAAAAATGTCTTATTTTTTTTCTGTGAATTCCTTTAACTGAGTGTCTATTTACACTAAGTGCAAATAGCCTGCTTTGTTGGCAGAGGCTAATTACACCAAATCCACCCACCCACCGAAAAAAAGAAGCTTGTTTAACATCAGTTTCAGTGGTGTAGATGGTATTGCATGTGCTCTTTGACGCGATTGACCCGAGTTCGAAGTCTTTTTTACCAAACTTTTTTTCTCTCTTTTCAAATATCATATCGCAAAGGAAAGGCATTCATTTTCAATAAAAAATAAGGAAATAATCAACAATTTTAAAATAAAGTATCGGGTAGGGTTAAGGTTACATTAGGGGAAGGCTGAAAGAGGGATTAGAAGAGACTGCATGGACTAAATTGCTATACAAGCACTTCATGCGTACCTGAGGATGATTTACAAGGGGAAGATCAACATGAATCTTGTACTATATTATATAATGAAGATGAGCATCTAAATTACTGATGTCCGACACTTGAGGAGGAAAAAGAAGAGAATTGTTTGACAAGAGTTTTACAAATTCAAGGTATTTTATATTATGATTCTTGGCACTGCAATATTTGTGTGACTTTTCACATAAACCACACACTGTCTGAACCTGGTCTTACTGAATGACATATTGGCCTTGTGTAAAAGTACAATGAAGTGTCAAAATATGTATTGGTTATTTCATTTGGTGACTTTGTTTACTGTCAACACTGTATTCTTGCTCTTAATCTAATTAAATAAATGGAGTCCATTGCAAATGGCAATTTTTGGGTTCTATTCTTGCTGACTTGTATTATTTTTTTTAAACTACTTTCATTCTTTCTGATTGGTTATGCTGGTATTTGGGCGGTAGTCTGATATTTGATTGGTTATGGCTGCGAGAAGTTGTGGTCTAGAGACAAGACCGGAGCACAGAGCGAAAATGGCATCTAAAGCGTCCAGCGATGTCTGGCAACACTTTGAAAAACTTGACGAAAAAACAGTGTAAGATGTGCAGCGCCACACTGGTCTACAACTCCACAACGAGTTCGATGCGCTACCATCTTGCACAAAAACACAAAAAAGCAGATGATGCCGATGCCACTACCAGCAGTCAGATGAGCATAAGAGATTTCACCATCAGACAGAAATGCGGCACAGGCAGGGCAGAGAAGATGACGCAGCTAATAGCAGAAATGACAGCAGAAGACTTGCTGCCTATTAGTTTTGTTGAAGGTGAAGGTTTTAAACGTTTAATGAATTACATTGAGCCCCACTATACTGTCCCATCGTGCAAAACGGTCACTGCAAGGATTGATGCTCTTTACGAAAAATGCGCTTGTTCACTAAAAGACAGTCTGTCGAAGCCACCGCGGGTGGCTATAACTACGGACTCGTGGACCTCGCCAACCGCTGAATCGTATATGACGCTAACCTGTCATTACATAAATGAATGGAAAATTCACAACGCAGTATTAGAGACGCAAGGTTTCGAGGAAAGACACACAGCTGTGAACATTGCCAACTACCTAAAAGATGCAACAGAAAAGTGGCTGAAAAAGTAATGGCATGTGTGCACGACAACGCTGCTAACATGGTTCTGGCAAATCGAAGTCTTTGGGAATCAGTGCCCTGTTTCGCACACACACTGCAGCTCAATCAATGAGGGCTTCAATGTTGCAACTGTAAAAAATGTAATAGCTGCAAGTAGCCGCTTGTTATCACATTTTCACCACAGCACAGTAGCTACAGCCGCACTTAGGCAGAAACAACAAGAACAAAATACACCCGACCATAAGCTTATTCAGCATTGTCGCACGCGGTGGAATTCGGTGTGTGACATGTTCGAACGCCTTTTGGAACAGAGGTGGGCTGTGTGTGCTGTTCTGTCCAATCGCAATGTTACAAAACTTGCAGATGCGAGGAAACTTGACCTAAAAGATGAGCACTGGGAGACTGTGGAAGAACTGACACCTGTTCTCAAGTCTCTTAAGTGTGCCACAACTACAATGTGCAGTGAGACCCATGTTTCCAGTTCAATGGTCTATCCGATCACACACAGTCTCATCACTAGACACCTAAACACACAGAGGAGTGAGTCTCCAAGAGTGTCTGAATTTAAAAATGCCGTAGCCGAATCTCTGAAACGGCGCATAGTCGCAGAAGCTGAAGATGCTGAAGATGCTGAGAAAGTGTATATGCCTTTGGATCCAAGACACGTACATCTCAAGTTTCTTGAGACAGAGCTTCGGGAAAGTGTAAAAGAGAATCTGAAGCAGCTTTGCGAGACAATCCCAAATCCTGTCAGACCCATACAAAGTAAGCCCGACTCAGCAACGGTGCTCGACACTCTTTTCGGCGAGGACTACGGCACGAGTGATGTTTCTCCACATGACACCGAAATCGAAAGCTACTTCAGGGAGCCATGCATCTCTGTAAACCAGGATCCTTTATTGTGGTGGAAAGTAAATGAGTCTCGATTTGCAAAGCTAAGCACCCTTGCCCAGTGGTACCTGGCTGTTCCTGCAACTTCTGTGCCTGCTGAGCGTGTTTTTTCCACCGCAGGTCTAATTGTAAATAGACTCCGCACTCGGCTTTCATCTGAGCACGTAGACCGACTGATCTTTTTAAATACAAATATGTAGTCCTTATGTTAAGTTTGATTAGCCATGCATGGTAAAATATTCAGGCTGTTTTTTTTTAAGTTTAAGCAGCAAAGTTAAATTATGCCGGCTTTATTTTATTTACCTTTACTGACTGATCATTTTGAAAGAAATGTTATGTTACCTAATCTTTAAGTTTAGTCTTTAAGAGGTAAAAATATTCAGGCTATTTTAATTTTAATTTTAAGTTTGCACAGCCAAGGCTACTTAACAGTCGTTTGGTGAAGTTGTATTAAACTTTATTTTTGCGAACCTTTTACAAAAAAACTTTTTTGATCCACAGCTGTTGTGATGCTGCTGAAGTAAAATATTGTTTTGTTAAAAATAACAGTTGAATAAAATAACTGAAAAGCATATCATGTGTGTTTTATTTGTTTTATAAAACATAGAAAAGGGTAGGTTATCTTTTTAAAAACTGATGCAAAATATTTATACAAATAATAAGACAGACATATTGATGGGATAATACTGTAAAATATTTTTTTTTTTTTTGCGGGGCTTCAGTTGCCATTGTTTTAAAGCGCCCTGTAACGGGAGAAGCGCATCCACTACTTTCTGGTTGGCACTTAGTTCAAGCTCACATGCATTTTGTGTAGATAAATACAATTTGTAATATAACATGTGATTAATTTTATATACAATGCGTCATGTAGAAAAAGTGCTTCAGCTTCACCTCACGCTGTTATTTCTTTTAAATGTTTACTGTGTTAACCACTATTGATGGTGATGTTTAATAATCTGTGTTAATTTAATGATTTTTTAATCCTGTCATAGTTTTTTCAACAACGTTTTTAACAGGGCTTTAATTAAAATATTTTAATTTTCGCTATGATGCACACGCCCCGCCCCTTGCTTAAACTCCACCCCCGATTAATCGAGTACTCGTTTCTCAAACCTGTGGATTACTCGAAATGAAATATGATCAGAAATGCCCATCGCTACTCAGAAGGGTACCTTCAAAAACAAAAACATTAAAATAATTAACACACCTGGACAACGACGTATGGTGAATTGTCGGGTCTCTCCTCCTTTTTTAATTGGTAACGATGGTAACGACAGTCATAGGTAATTTGATGATGGCACACCAGACAAACAAGACTGTCGTTATTTATAAGGCTGCTAGAGGGCGCTTGATTTCAAAACGTAATTATAGGTAATAATACGCTCCTTGCACAAACTACCTATGGGGTTCTTTTTCGGAGGACAGTCTCTTTAAAATGTACTTTAAAGTAAAACATTTAATTTAAAGTTTAAGTGCAGTTTTTAAAAGTGTTTACTTTAGTATGTTATGAAACAGAAATGAAAGCATATTATCTTTAAGTAAACTTTATTGGCCTTTTATTTTCATAATGTTATCTTGAAGACTACCACCCCCCTCCCCCTTTAATACACTATCAAGGTGTGAAGTACAGTGCAAGGCTGTATGCGTTCAGTCCCAAACAATGAAATGCATTCTGTGACAATCAAGACAACAACCAATGCCGTCATGCTTAATATGCAACTATTCTCTTACAGGTTTCCCTGAAAATGTTTAATACTCTTACCCTATAAAAACAGTTTGTTTGTGCAGGTTTCAGGAAACCTGAAAACTATTTTTGCAATTCTGTTTGGAGGAACTACTGACACACAAATGTTAGGCTTTACCTAACAATTACTAAATTGAATGAATAAATTGATATGAATAAATTGAATGAAGCTGATTCCTAGTGGTTAACACATTCTCCAACCACAATGAAAACTGCTAAAATTGTGGCTTGCATATTACAATACACTACACGTGAATGCATAATCAACAGCAACCCAGTGAAGCAGAGGCCATGACAGCAAAACCTCCTTCTGTTGATTATCTTTCATTACAGTCTGTTTGTTATTTGTTATCATCTGGCAATTTTCCCATTTAATTGTCTGATTAGAAATATCAGCAGATGCCCACCCAAAACATCGCCACCATCATTATGCAAAGTTATCACTAATTAATAATTTTGCATCATTTGGAGAATCTTTTTTTTTATTATTATGGAGATGAATGAAAGTGTTCCATTTGATGAAATGATAAGTACCTGTGGGCGTGTTGCAAAGTCATAATTTTATTTCACTGTCCAGGGTTAATATCATCAGAGCGCATTATGCCCCTTCTACCTATTAGCTCGCCTTGTGTTTTATGGGTGTCTATAAATGGAACACCTACGGTACCAGGCCAGACACTTATCTCAGCATGTATACACACTGTCATATTGGCTGTCATGAGGAGCAATGTGTTTTGATTTTCCTGGGAGGTTAATGGGTGTAGGTGTGCTTCATTAGCGTGTGGAGAACAAACTGATGTGGATAAAACATGCATTAAACAACACACACACTACAGAGGAAGCTGTATTTTAAATTCTGTAGAAAGAGATTCTGCACTGTCTAATCCACTGGATTGAAATAGAGGGCTAAGTGCAATGTATACCACCCCTGTAGTCTACACAAACTTGATTTAATATAAACACATGCAAGCAGACCACCAAAGAGATAGTAAATGTCAGACAGTTTGGAAATCTTCATTTGATCTGTTTTTTTTTTTTGGGGGGGGGGGGGGGGGGGGTCCTGAGCTACTTCAAGATTCTCAGATATCATTTCAAAGGTCCTGTTATCTTAGTCTTTTCACAAAAGGCTCAGGAAAATAAGCCTGTCTTGGCCCCCCCAAAAAATATATTGAAACATAAAATTTTCTTGAAACAGTACTGTGTAGTATTGTGGAAGGTCCTTTAAAACTGTAGCTTGCCATTCATATAGTAATGTTAAAGTTGGGTCTAACTACAGTTAAACTACAGTCCAGTTGTTTTGAAAAAGTAGTAACTACAGTTAGTTACTTAAGGATGTTTTAGAAATAAATGTAACTATATATATATATTTGTTTGTTTACTATGTATATATATACATACATACATATGTATACAAACGCATACATCGGGGGTAATTTGATCCCCTGCTGATTTTGTGCGAATGCCCACGAACAAAGAGACGATCAGTCGATAGTTTTAATGGTAGTTTTATTTTAACAGTGAGAGACAGGATAACAACAAAAAATCCAGAAAAATGCATTAAAACAAGTTATAAATTGATTTGCATTTTAATAAGTGAAATACGTATTCGATCATCTATCAATCAGCAAGAATTCTGGCTCCCAGGTGTCTTTTATACAGGTAAGGAAATGAGATTAGGAGCACTCTCTTAAAGGGATAAAATACATCTGTCCACAGAAGCAATCAATCAATCATATTTCAAACATTCCACCATGGCCGAGACCAAAGAGCTGTCCAAGAATTTCAGGGACAAGATTATAGACCTACACAAGGCTGGAATGAGCTACAAGACCATCGCCAAGCAGCTTGGTGAGAAGTTGACAACAGTTTGTGCGATTATTCGCAAATGGAAGATACACAAAATAACTGTCAATCTCCCTCGGTCTGGGGCTCCATGCAAGACCTCACCTCGTGGAATCAGCCCAGAACTACACGGGAGGATTTTGTCAGTGATCTCAAGGCAGCTGGGAACATATTCACCAATACAACAATTGGTGACACACGACACCGTAAATAACTGAAATCTTGCAGCGCCCACAAGGTCTCCCTACTCAAGAAAGCACATGTACAGGCCCGTCTGAAGCTTGCCAATGGAAATCTGAATAATTCAGAGGAGAACTGGGGGAAAGTGTTGTGATCAGATGAGATTTATTTTTAAAAAGCCATGTAAACACAGTTTACATACGCTTACTTCACGAACATGGAAAACATTGATAGATCACTTCCTCACTTACATCACTTCATATGTATTACTAACGGTGCAAATGCAACTAGGAAAACTGCCCTAGGGAATAAATTAGCTCTTATTGGATGGCCCTAGTGTCTAGAACTACCTGGTGTGAAAGCTCATAATAAAAAGCGAATTCACTTGATCAATACATTTGCAGAAAATATGCATGAAATATGCAGGCAAATATTATACAAAAACAGATCATATATGTTCAGAAATGAAATAAAATATGAACATTACTAAATATGTATTGCTTATGTGTAGACATTTAGTTTTAGATTTCTAAATTAAAGACCAAAACTATTCATATATTCATGTATATATAATATATTGCACGCATGTCAGTCTTTTTTTATTACCAGAGAAAATGTTTGATATATTTTGAAAGATAACTTGGTATAATATGTGACTGTTACCTTGACCTTGAAATCCATTACAAGTGAGACAGCGAAACGTCTCGGTTACGTATGTAACCCTCGTTCCCTGAAGGAGGGAATGGAGACGTCACGTCGGAGGACCGACGATTTGGGATCTCGCTTAGAGAGACCAATCCACTTCGAGTGTAAACTAAACGAGCCAATGCACATTGGCATGCGATTATTGCATCCAGTTGCCACTGATCACAGCGTGAGCATAAATAGGCAGCAGGTGCAGCGCATATTCAGGTTTTCGCTGAGGAGCCGAGCCAGGGCCCGGCCGCTCAGCGGTGGTACAGGAACTGTGGCGACGGGACGTGACGTCTCCGTTCCCTCCTTCAGGGAACGAGTGTTACATACGTAAACGAGACCTTCCCTATCAGTCGGTCACTCTCGACGTCACATCGGAGGACCGACGATTTGGGATCCCTACCAAAAGGCCATGGATACTGCCCCTTTCTGTGTTCCGTGGAAGCCTCCTGTGCCCCTATTTTTTGGCGCAGGTTAGGGCTCCCACAAAAAGACCAGTTACTGTTGCAATGGCACTACCCACTCAGTAGGACTGGATAAAACTGGCAAAAACGTACCCTGTTCAGCTTAGAACAGGAACGCTGCAGAAACTCCGACCTTCCCGAAGGAGGTTCAGAAGCAGATACACATATGGACAATATTCAGGTGCATATGGAAGATTGAAGGTGATTGTAACCCTCTTGGAAGTAGCAGGAAGTCTGCCGGGAAACACTTATAAGGCTAAGACTATACCATGGAATTTACACATATGGGATCCAAAAGGCCTCTACATATGGACCCCAGCCCTCCACCGGTTCTCGCGTATTCATCGAGTGAGGGCCTGGCGCCGGACTCTCTGCTACGTCCAGCTGCCGAGGGGATGGAGGAGCTCGACAGGGTCTACAGTTAGACTCTCTGGAGCAGTTTTTAGCAAGCCGACCCGAAACCGGAGCCCCTCAGTGCTTCTACCCGTTTGAGGTGAGAACACAGGAGGAAACCGGTTCCACACGAAGGCTATAGAATCTAGTGAATGTGTTAAGGGTCGCCCAGCCCGTAGCCCTACAAATATCTGTCAGCGAGGCGCCATGAGCCAGCGCCCAGGAGGACGCCACACTTCTTATAGAGTGAGCTCTCAACCTGAACGGGCAAGCCAGGGTGATGGCATCCACTATCCAGTGGGCCATCCTCTGCTTGGAGGTGGCATTCCCTTTCTGCCAGCCTCTGTAACAGACAAGAGCTGGTCTGAGGTCCTGAAGCTTCGCATCCTGTCAACATAGCATGTCAACGCTCGGACGGGACAAGCAAGCTTGGGCTGGGTCTGCCTCCTCAGGGGGCAGCACTCGCAGGCTCACCACTTGGTCCCCGAAGGGAGAAGTGGAAACCTTGGGCACATAGCCGGGCCAGGGCCTCAGGATTATCTGGGAATCCGCCGGTCCAAACTTTAGGCACAAAATGCATGCAGGTCCCCATCCCTCTTTAGGGATGGGTATCGTTAAGGTTTTAACGGTACTACTACTCTTATCGATACTGCTTATCGATCCGGTGCTTTAACGGTATTCTTATCGGTACTTTTTGTTATTTATATATATACATACATACATACACATATGTATGAAATATATATTTCTATGATAGATTAGCAGCTTAATTAACATGGCTTTATATTCTGAAATGTTAAATAAATATTTCATTAAATAAATATAAAACATAAATTTGTAAATGCAGCAGTGTGCAGGCATTTTTTGTGTTTTATATACATAAGATAAGATAGAGTAAGAACATGAACAAAGAAACAAAGTTAAACAAACTGACAACGCCCGAAGCTTGGAGCGCGCCGCGCACGCACACACACACACACACACACACGCGCAAACACATACACACACACACACACACACACGCACACACACACGCGCGCGGGAACAGGGGGTGCTGAGGGTGCTGCACTTTTTTTTTTTTTGTTCTCAGCGATATGAGTCTTTCCCTTCTCCCAAAACAGCTTATAGCTAAAATAGTTCAGTTTTGTATGTAATGGAAAAGTGATTAGACTATGTTTCGCTTTTTTTTTCTTCATAAAGTTAATTTAGAAAAACCTTGGGAGCATTTTTTGTTCGTTAAATGTTTTTTTTCTTTTAAGCAACAACCAAGCGGCCAGCATCAGAGTTGATCGCCTATGTTTGATTAATTTAGCCTTATCAAATCATCACGACTTGACTAAAATAAAATCGATAGATAGGCCTATAAACAGTTCAAGCATATCACAGTGTTAGTTTAAATGTTTAACCAATATAAATGTGCGATATCCAACAGTTTGTGTGGAGAGCTGAAGCGAGCTTTACAGGACATGGAGGATTTTTTTATTACAGTAAAAACAACTTAAAATACGCCGTGTGATTTTTTTTTTCTTCCTCATAAAGGTAAGAGTAATATATCATTTGGAACTGTAAAGGGTCTACTTTTATTTGTGTGCATTCACAATATCAACATTGTGCTTTTATAAAATAGGAAAACAGAGAATGCACTTTCTTCCGGTTTTGAACAAGAGGCTTCAATGATGAACCGACACTCGGCAACTCGAAACTGGCTCAGAGATATGATAAATATATCTATAGAAAGCTATAAAATACTACTTTAAAACGAAATAATTCAAAGCAAAGCAAAAACTCTTCATTAGCCTATGTAATCCGTTAAGATGCATATATTTCTCCAATGAGGAGATGGCGAGTCATTTTTCCCCGTCACCTCACCATCTAAAATATAAAAATAAGGGAAAGCCTAAAACAGGCCCGATTATAATTTGCGTTTTATTTTATAATTGTATTCAATAAAAAAAAAGTATGTAAATCTTTGTCCTTGAAATTTAAAGGATTTGTTGCAATGCAATTTTGTCTGACTGATGTGAATTATTTATTGGCCTATCGTTTTAATCCATGCAGCAAATGCTTTAAAAACAGCTTTAAAATTACTTTATTGCTAGATGCTTTTAAAAAAACTTTTCACTATACATTTTAAGGGTTTTTAAGCTTGAATGTAACTTGAATGTAAAACATTGTTATGAATTCATTGTAGCCTATTCCCATTTGTTAAATAGCTAATTGTTGTCTAACACGATCTCATGAAAGTGCGTAGGCTATAGCACGATTTTCTGTTTCTATTTGGCGTAATATTTATACGCAGAAATTGACTACCCCCCCCCCCCCCCACAGCACCCCCTACATAAAACACCTTCCCGCGCCCCTGGCAAACACACACACACACACACACACACGCACACACACTTCAGCCTGAGGAACAGCGTCTCTCGTGTGGATTGTACTTCCAACATTTCATTATCAAACATGTCCAGCAATTTAGTAACTGTAAAGACGGCATTTTACAACAATCGACAGACGATTGATCTGATTCTGATGTTAAGTTTTGGTCAGGGAGGAACGAATGCGCGCCGCTGTGAAGAGAAGTAAGTTGTGTTAGAAGAAACACGGCTATAATCTTTAGAAGCTAAAAAAACATTAAATAAACTCAGTTTAATATAACAGCCACAGGCCTAAAGTGTAAGCATGTTTTAATGGTTAGTTCTCTTCTATCATAAACAGGGCTTATGTTGCGCGTGCTGAACTCCTCCACGTGAGCGATCGCGCTTCTGATTTGGGAATAGCAAAAATGCATCATAGACAAGAGTTTGAATATTATTGCATATAAAAACAGCTGGTGACTCTGGCGGGATATAATTTGCAAGTTAATGTGTATATATATAGCAATAATAAATGTATGTGTGTTTTCTTAATTTCTCCAGTACCGATAGCAGAACCGTTAACGTCAGAGCTTATCGATACTCCGGTCTTTTATAATTTAGCTCCGAGACCGATTAAATGCCGAGTTTCGGTACCCATCCCTATCCCTCTTGATGGAGGTTAGTGCAAGCAGGAGTAGAGTTTTCATTGTGTGAGAAACTTCAGCTCGACTGTCATGCTTCCCCACCAACTTCCCATCCACGGGGTCGTGGTTGGCAGCAATCGCAGCCACATAGACGTTAAGGATGGAGGGAGACAGCCTTCGCTCCAACCGTTGCTGCAAAAAGGACAGTACGACTCTGATCGGGCACTTCCCGGGGTCTTCTCTGTGAAAAGAGCACCATTCGACGAACAGGTTCAACTTCAAGGCGTGAGCTTGTCTCGTAGACAGTGTTCTCGCCGAAGTGATGGTGTAGACTCCCTCTTGGGGTAGGTCACCTAGAACCTCCGTGTCCCGTCCAGGGACCAGACATGAAGTTTCCAGAGGTCTGGACGTGGGTGCCACAGGGTGCCCCGTCTCTGAGGCAGTAGATCCTTCCTCAGAGGAATCTGCCAGGGAGGGGCTGTCACGAGGAGCATCAGCTCTGGGAACCAAGTCCGGGTGGGCCAGTATGGCGCCACGAGCAGGATCTGCTCCTCTTCCTCCCTGAACTTGCACAGTGTCTGTGCGAGAAGGCTCACTGGGGGAAATGCATACTTGCGAAGGCCAGCTGTGTGCCAGTGCGTCCGTGCCGAGTGTTCCTTCGGTCAGGGAGTAAAACAACTGGCAGAGAGATGTCTTTAGGGACGCGAACAGGTCTAGCTGTGCGAGTCCGAAACATCTCCAAATCAGCTGGACCGTCTGGGGATGGAGTCTCCACTCTCCGGGGAGCGCAGCTCGTGACAGCTCGTCGGCTGTCCGGTTGAGCAAGCCCGGAATATGAATGGCGCGAAGTGACCTCAGATGCTTCCGACTCCAGAGGAGGAGGTGGTGGGCGAGTTGCGACATGCGACGGGAGCATAGACCACCTTGTCGGTTGATGTACGTAACGGTCGCAGTGCTGTCTGTACGGACCAGTATGTGCTCGCCTCGTAAGCGTCTCTTGACGGTTCAAGGCCAGGTATACTGCCAGCAACTCTAGGCAGCTGATGTGCCAGTGCAGTTGGGGACCCGTCCAAACCCCCGACACTGCAAGCTCATTGAACGTGGCCCCCCAGCCCTTGGCGGAGGCATCCGTGTAAACCACAGCGTGCCTGGAGACCTGTTCCAGTGGCACTCCTGCCCGAAGGAACGAAAGGAATGACCACGGGGTGAAGGTTTGGCGGCAGGCTGGAGTGACTTGGACCCGCAGCGTGCCACTCTGCCACGCCCAACTCGGGAATCGGCCATGGAGCCAGTGTTGAAGCGGTCTCATATGGCGTGACTGCCGCCACAGCCGCCATATGCCAAGGCAGGCAGCTTTGTTAGATCGCCTCAGTCTGCTCTTGCGCAGCCGGGAACTGCTGGGCCATGTTGTCTGCTGTCGCCGAAGAGGCCAGTCTGGGATACAGGAACCGAACTTTGTCGGCGTCCCTATGTCAACCAGACACAGCCAGAGGTGGCGCTCCTGGACCACAAGTGTGGACATCGCACGACCCAGAGACTGTGCCATAAACTTCGTCGCTCATGGCGTGAGGTCAGGTGCGGTACGGAGCTCTTTCAGAACTTCTGGATCGTGACCACCCCCATGCCTGTCCCTCAGTGCTTTTAGCCTGAAGAACCTGCAGTAACGCCGTGGCGTTAGGTGGAGGCAGCATCTCCACAGGCCACATAAGCCTCGCCGGATGAGACCAGATGAGTACCTACAGGCCCGGAAGAGGAGTCACGGTTGCCCTGCCGGGTGGAGACAGTATAAGGACACACTTGCATCACAACTGACCGCTCCACCGGGGGGACCCCCGTATACCCCTAGCTGCACCACCGAGGGTGGTGAGGGAGAAGGAGTTAGCAGGTCGGTTTCTGGCAGTAAAAGGTGCCGTCCACGACCTGCAAGCTCCTCATGCACATCCGGGAGAGAGGCACCTGGGGCAGGGCGCTGAGAACCAGCACAAGCTACCCCGAGAAACCAGTCGTCCAACCTCGAGGGTTCGGGACACGGTGGCTTTCTCCACTCGAGCCCTACCCTTTCTGTGGCCCGGGAAAGCATAGCCGTCACTTCCAGATCCGACTCAGGCATTTCTACCGCCGGAGCAGCAGCGCAGCAAAATCTTCCTCTCCAGAAGCTCCGGCTCACCCTCCGATGCAGCGATCAACATCTGGTCGTCGGGAGGAGTGCCAAGGATACTGCTGGTACGCTCCTTTTAGAGGGCCCAGCACATTCCATTGGCAGCTCAACTGGTTGCGGAGCGCAAGAGGAGCGATGGTCCCTTGAGGGTTTGCCACCACTGTAATCCTCAGACCAGCTGGCTACCGCCTGAAGTAGACCTCGCCTGTCTGCAGCCAGGACGAGAACTAGATCGAGACGGAGGCAACAGCTCCGCCCCTTTGTCGAGGTAACGGAGCCTGGCTGCAACTCCGAGATGAGCATCCACAGTGAGAAGGTGACTCATCCATAAACGCCACCTCAGCATGCTTACTGCCCAGGCACGTGAGGCAGCGATTGTGACCCAGCGCCAGGCAACGACCGCATCCAGAAACGCACGGGTGACACGTTGTCTGAAGCAAGGCCCAACTCGTCTTTATAAAGACGCAACGTCAAGTTTGCCAGATGCAACCTCGTCTTTAAAAAGACGCACCCGTGAATGCTCTTTTAGGGAAAAAAATATTTAACGTGCTGAAGCGCACAGGGGAGATGGTCATCTGCAACACAAACAGGGGGTAGTGCAGCCTGATGTGTGCAGTCCACTCGACACGGGAAGAACCACCACCGCTGTAGAGCCGTCCACCAGCACGAGAGTCTTCCGAAGAGCGTGCTCAACTCGTTGAATTTACTCGTCAGCAGAAGTCAGGAGCAGAACGATGTAACCGCTCGGCTCCGAAGCGAAAAGCTGAATATGCGCTGCACCTGCTGCCTACTTATGCTCACGCTATGGTCAGCGGCAGCTGGATGCAATAATCGCATGCCAATGTGCATTGGCTCGTTTAGTTTACATTCGAAGTGGATTGGTCTCGCTAAGCGAGATCCCAAATCGTCGGTCCTCCGACGTGACGTCGAGAATGACCGACTGATAGGGAACATGGCCAATACAATTAGCTAGCTTGTTGTTGGCATGCTCTATTCTAGCTAGCTTTTGTCAGCTAGGTCAACCAAATAAAAGTTTAAATAATACATTATTATATACAAGTTTATATAAATGTTGTCAGGCACAAACATTGTATCTCCACATTTCATTACTTTTTGTTTGTTGTTATAAATCAATACTGGTCACCCTTTAGGTATGTCAGTGTCCCTGAAAAGTAACAGCTTTGGACATACAATGTTTCTGTCTGACAGTAACAATTTATAATCAGAGGACAGTCAGGGCCGGCCCTGGCCAATTTGCTGCCCTAGGCAAGATTTTACCTGGTGCCCCTTGCCTCACATTAATGAATATTAACTAACATGAACTAACAATGAACAATACATTTGTAACAGTATTTATTATTTTAGTTAGTCTTAGTCATTGACAATTAACCTTATTTTAAATTGTTTCCAGTGAAACTATAAAAATATAGGTGTTGCCTAAGTCACTTTATAAATTAAACAATTAAAAATCAAGGATAATTACATCTTGTATTCTTGTAAAACTGTAATAGCATACAGTAGGCTACTGTTTAATCTTCAAAATAAATTTGAAAACCGTTCTATTTCCAGTAGATGCAGCAATGTTCTACAAACTAGCCCATTCTAATGTTTTCACCATTAATTATAGCCTACTGAGAAACGTACATCTTTAAAGTGAAATTTACATAAATTTTACTTGTTTAATAATTCCAGTTATTGTCCTATACAAACATTACTAATTTTGCCAATTAAAATAAACAATACAATAATTCTCAAAAAACTACACAACTTTAGCATTAAAATATGATTAAAACGTGTTGTCGTGCTACACAAAAACTGAAACTTATGTTACAAAATCTCGGATCTCTGGAACTCCTAGAGATTGCTATTATCCTATTTTAAACTTTTAGACTAAAGGCTTTCTAGACTAGGCTAACACATTTTGTTCACAAACCTTTACCTCATCTAGAGCCCTTAAATGCATAGGCTAGCTCATGTCTTCAGCCAACCGGGAGATCATTCACTACCGTCTCCCTCCTTCATTTTTAAAGTTAGACATCAACTTTCTTAGTAGGCTATTCCTCAATATATGCATTATAAACAATATAATGAACATAATAATAAAATATAAAATAATGCCTGTTTTCTGATTACTTTTTTTATGTGTACATATATTTTTCTTGCACGACTATATTCCTAAATATCTGATGCCTCAATGTGCACTGATTCTTTCTTCCTCGAGGTGGCACTGTTTAATACACAATGACGACATGATGTTTCACTCAAAATTTCCCCAGGCATAAAACGAAAGAATATCATCAGAACTGGTTTTAATGGCATTACTGCAGAGCAATTACTGTACACAGGGAAATATACATTTTACTGTCATTTGATGGTGGATTTTGTAAATAAGCAGCCAGTGATCAAAATATTGATTTTGAAGTTATTGAAAATGATCGTTTTGAGAATATGGTAGAAATCTCGAATATGAGCAAGTGGAAGTGCCTAACGATGACAACGATGTTAAAATCATCTGCTCAAACTTAACCCTTCTAAGTTTCAAAAGGTAACAAAATATGCTTTATTGTATTCTTTCATCTTTTTCAGTCAGGTAACTGATGTATGTGGAAGTGCGGCTGTGGGGAAAATTGTGCGTTGAACTGAGGAGAGCAATAAAATAGTTGTTTTTGGCGGGATTATTTTTAGGTATAGATTACTTGCTCTAAGGAAACTTTCACCTTCAGCTTCACTACATTTGAAAGAAAATATCGTACTTTTTACTCTGCTACATTCATATCAAGGTCCCCAAGTAGAAAGTCATTATATGTAGCAGTTTTTCCAGTGTGCACATTTTCAGATTCACTGAACCCTTTTTGTTCAGTAAAGATCCGGCGTGTGATCTGCCAGGACCTTCCAGTGTTGCCAAGTTTTACAGATTTGAATGGATATATGGCTGATTTTTTTTTATGCAAATCTTGTAACCTCAGGACCTTCCCTGCTAAACTAATGTAAACATATGCGCTACTGCACAGCTAAAAGTGTTCTATAAATGCAAATAGGATAATAAAAGACGACAAAGGGACATATTTATAGTGTGGTGTGATCATCTGTGTGTTCACCTCTTTGATTTTAAAGAGACAACTGTATGTGATACCTTACGTGGGCCGAGCGCTAAGAGCAAAGATCATAGATAAATCGGCATATGGTAAATCTAAATTACCTACACCTTGATCTACATGACAATGAACATTTATAGTTTTTGTTTTCTGTGTGAAATTGCATGTGTATGTGTTAAGTCATTAAAGGTCTTTTGAAAATTAACCATGTTTTTTACTATAGTAAAAAACTAGGATATTTGCAGTAAAATCACATATTTACTATTCTCTCACTGTAGTAACCAAAATTATGCTATTGGAAGTAAAACTTCAGTAACCACAAATGTAACAGTTTCATTAAAATAGTTTCATATATGTAGCTGAATGGCAATACAAATGGTAGGCTAATATATCCATCAAAAATGGCTGCTACATATGTATATAAAACAAACTTACTACTCAGGCCTGCTGGTAAATTGCTCCTAAAAAACTGGTCAAGGAAGTATATAAATCTGAATATTATTTTATTTTCAAAACACTGCAAATATTTTTATATTTTTTTGCAAACAAATGATCAGTAAGTAGGTTAAATGATCACACAGGTCAAAATGTTTTACTTTACTTTTTTACAACTTTGGAATCTAAACTGGGGGATTGATAATAATTTAAATCAAAGCAGAATCAGAATCGGAATGTATAAAATTCAAACAATAGCATTTTATGAATACTAATACAATTAAAATTAATAACACTGGTTAATAATATTAATAATAATTAAAAGACAGTTATTTGGCGCAAGCGTGCACACCCATGACCATACTGAGAGAGTATGTTCCATCTTTCTGAAAATAATACAAATGTGTTTTCTTTTCAGTGTTTGCTTTGTTTGCCTAAAATGAACCATATCATAGCCTTCAATATCTCTTTAAATAAGAGATTTGTAACTTTTAAACAAGTATTAAAATTAGTTCAATCTAGCGTTATATGTGTTAAATAAAATATACAGAGGCTTATCTTCTTTCAGCAGTTCCATTTGTATTGGTTTGGTAAAATAAAAGCTCTTAATTCCAAAAATAATAAAAACGAATCAGTGTATTAATTAAGTTGCATTAGTGGCATACGTTACAAAATTGTGACAAAATAATGCTTTTTACGTTTTACTTTTTATACTTAAGTCCTTTTAAAAGCTTGTACTTTTATACTTTTACTTAAGTAAAAACCTGTCTTTAGAAAGTTCACTTGTAGTGGAGTTGTATTTGACCAGTAGTATCTGTACTTTCACTCAAGTAATGAAGTTGTGTACTTTGTCTCCTTCTGTTTATAATAAGTATATACTTGAATAAAAGTTTGATATGCTATTGAAAATATTCTTGTGCATTTGATTTTCTTTATCACAAGGTCTATCTGGTGTTGTGGGTGTAAATCCAGCTCTCCTAGATGAAGAAGACTCATTTTATGACATTGAAGACTTGTCTGATGTGTTCTCTGAAGAGAAAGCTCATACCCTGTCCAAAATATTGAGTAAGTAGGGTTTGCCCCTACTCATGTAATCAGAGAAGACAGATGTGGCCCAAGAAGCTGTAGTGCAATGTGCTAGATTTTGCCACCCTCAATGCAGGGGTGGCCAGTGTTGGTCCTGGAGAGCCAGATAATTGCAGAGTTCAGCTCCAAACACACCTGAACAAGCTAATCCAGGTCTGAGAGTTACTAGACAGCTACATGCAGGTGAGTTTCTCAGGTGAGTTACTAGACAGCTACATGCAGGAGAGGCTGGCCGCTTTCTTGGGGCATGGTCTTGACTTCCGGTGGCGCTGCTGAGTTCAGTCGCCTGTGAATTAGCTCCGCTCAGAATTGTGCTTTTTATGTGTTTTTTTTTTAATACGTGTATCGTCTGCAATGATTATGTATGACAAAAGAAAATGTTTGGACATTGGACAGCGCTACACTAACCTGATTCAGGACACTTTATCCACGGACCCAGCGTGGCCATTGGAGATACTTCGGAACAATGAGTTGAAAAATGACCACCTGAATAACCCCAGGAGACGAAGGAAACACTGCGGGAGATGCGCTGGAATTCGTAACAGACTGAGGGAAAGGGCTCACAGTCCTCCTCTACCGAGTATTCTGCTCGCTAATGTCCAATCCTTGGAGAATAAGATGGACGATCTTAGAGCCAGGATAAGTTTCCAATGGGACATTAGAGACTGTAACATCCTTTGTTTGACCGAAACATGGCTCACGCCGACGGTCCCGGACACCGCTTTAATGCCGTCTGATAACTTTTCTGTTTTACGGATGGACAGAACAGCCGAGGCTGGAAAAACCAAAGGTGGTGGGGTGTGTTTCATGATTAACAAGAAATGGTGTGACCCCATAAATATCTCCATTCTGTCGTGCTCCTGCTCACCTCATCTAGAACATCTCTCCATTATCTGCCGCCCATTCTATCTGCCCCGGGAATTTTCATCAATCGTCTTTACTTCTGTCTACATTCCACTGCAGGCAGACACTAGCTTGGCTTTGTCCAATCTCCACGATGTGCTCAGCGGATATATCAACAAACATCCTGACGCTGCCTTCATCATCGCCGGGGACTTTAACAAAGCCAACCTCAAGAAGGTCATGCCGAACTTTCATCAGCATATATCCTGTCCAACCAGAGGACTGAATACACTCGATCATTGCTGCACTCCGCTCAAAAATGCCTACAAAGCCCACTCGCTGCCGGCTTTTGGCAAATCGGACCATGCCGCCATTTTCCTCACACCGGAATACAAACAAAGGATCGTTCATGAACCGCCGGTGGAGAGGGAAGTGACGAGCTGGTCCTCCCACTCTGAAGCTATGCTACAGGTGGCTTTTGATGACGTCGACTGGGACATGTTCCGGGCGAGTTCATCTGACGTCAGCGAATTCACGGATGTAGCATTAAGCTTTGTCAACACGCTAACCGAGCAAGCCACTGAAACTGTAACTATAAGGACATTCTCCAATCAGAAACCGTGGGTGGACAGAACAATCCGTGATGCGGTTAACCATCGTACTGCCGCATACAACGCCGGTATTTTGTCAGAAAACATGAGTGAGTACAAGGCATCGTGCTACACTCTCCGACGAGCAGTAAGAGCCGCTAAACGCCGGTACAGGGAGAGAATTGAGTCACATTTCCAGCTCAATGACTCTTGACGCATGTGGCAGGGACTGAAGACCATATGTTCCTCTGGAAATAACTCCGCAGAGGTGAGAGCAGATCCGTTGCTGGCCGAAGAGCTAAACACCTTCTACGGCCGCCTTGAATGCAATGGCGGCAGCGCGACTCTGCCGATCAGCGCGTCAGGAAGCAGCAGACAGAGCAGCGATCATGTATTCACCCTGTCAGAGGACGAGGTTCGGAGGGAACTAAGGAGAGTGAACGTCAGGAAAGCAGCAGGACCTGATGGGATTACTGGCCGCGTTCTGAGGTCCTGTGCTGATCAGCTTGCTGGTTTGTTTACATCCATATTTATTGAGTCCCTCGCTACCTCTGTTGTTCCCACCTCCTTTAAAAAATCTGTCATAATCCCTGTGCCTAAGAACAGTAAACCCTCTTGCCTGAATGACTATTGTCCAGTTGCCCTCACATCGACAGTCATGAAGGTTTTTGAGAGACTTTTAAAGAAACACATTTGCTCCTCCATCCCTGCTACTTTGGACCCTCTTCAGTTTGCCTATCGGCCAAATAGGTCTACTGATGATGCCATCTCCCAGGACCTGCACTCTTCCCTCACACACATTGACAGCACAAATGGCAACTATGTCAGGCTGCTATTCATTGACTATAGCTCAGCTTTCAACACTATAGTCCCCACCAAGCTAGCTGTCAAACTCTCAGACCTCGGCCTAAACACTTCACTCTGTGACTGGATTCAAGATTTCCTCACCGCCAGACCACAAGTGGTGAAAATCGGCCAGTTCACCTCCAACTCCATCACCCTGAACATAGGAGCCCCACAGGGCTGTGTCCTGAGCCCCCTGCTCTACTCTCTATACACCCACGACTGCGTGTCCTCTCACAGCTCCACTTCTATCATTACATTTGCTGATGATACTGTGGTCCTGGGCCTCATTAACAACAATGATGAGGCCGCATACTTGGATGAGGTGGAGAGACTCACATCATGGTGCCAGGACAACTGTCTCTCTCTGAACGTGAGCAAAACTAAAGAGCTGATTGTAGACTTCAGGAAGAGACAGCAGCGGCCCTATACCCCTCTTATGATCAGTGGGACCCCTGTGGAGAGGGTGAGTAGCTTCAAGTACCTCGGTGTAAACACCTGACATGGACTCAGACTCATGTTAAGAAAGCCAGGCAAAGACTGTACCATCTGTGACAGCTGAGGAAATTCAGGGTCTCACCAACAATCCTGAAAACGTTCTACTCAGGGGCCATAGAAAGTGTATTAACTCAGTGCATCTCAGTGTGGTATGGTAATTCCTCAAACCAGGACTGCAAAGCTCTACAAAGAGTCGTGCGCTTAGCTGAGCGCATCTCAGGGTCTGCTCTCCCCTCTCTGCAGGACATCTACTTCAAATGCTGTAAAAGCAGGGCTGCTAAAATCCTCAAAGACTCAACTCACCCGGTAACCATCTTTTCTGTTTACTGCCATCTGGCAAGCGCTTCGGGAGCATGATGGCAAAACCTGAGAGACTGAGGAGGAGCTTCTTCCCTCAGGCCATTAGGCTCCTTAACACAAACCCAGTTTCATAAACATTTACAAGACTCATTATTAACTGTAAAACAGACATATTCTCATCACCCGTATTGCTGCTATGTGTACATACCCGGTACAACCCGTTTGCACATCCCTCCTGTTCATATTACTATTTATTAAGTCCTAATATACAGTTTTTGCACATCTTATTGTTTTGCACTTTTTATTCTATTGCACATTTTACTTTTTATTTCTCTTTTTTTACCTATATATATGCTCTTGTGTTGTATTACTTTTATATCATTTTTATTCTTTTGCACTGTCCACTGAGCGGACCTGATTTGATTTACATTTCACTTCTGATTATACCCTGTATAATTTATTATGTGACAAATAAAGAAACCTTGAACCTTGAAGGTTCAAGCAAAACTCTGGAGGACTTTGGCTTTCCATGACTGACGTTGGCCATCCCTGGGCTACACCAACTTCACTGCACAACACCTTGATTGCATGGGTGGTGTGACCAATGCATGGCAGATTTTTATCAAGGAGCTGGTCAAAGAGCTTGTCATGCCACATATACATATGTGCTTAAAGGGCACAGCCCACCTTCAGAACCATATTACAGCGGCAATGGAAAACATGAAAAAAAACAAAACAAATCCAACCACCACCTGAGAACAGGAGGACATCATAGGCCAATCGAAGAGGAAGAGGTGCAGTGTCTGCCTAACTTCCAAAGACAGAAAAGTCAGCAGCTGTGTTCCCAGTGCAACAGGCCTGTGTGCAAGGAGCAAAAATAGTGCTGTAGTGGTCACGTGTGAGGCATATAAGCACAGAGATGGCAATTTGAGATGGCGCTGTATACCCACGTGACTTTATTTTGTAAAGTTTTATTTTCATCTGTTTGGTCACATTCACCACAGTTGCACTATAGACAGTTCAATTTCAGTGTTATTGGTTATCACTGATGTGTATGTATTGGGTGACAAAGTGGCAAATAAAAATAGTTCAAGGGTTATACAATTTGTTGGTCTAAATATCTGCTAAAATAATTACTTTAACAAAATGTCTTGATTTTTATCTTATCACTCTTGCATAGATGGGTCATTTTTGGCCCATGTGTGCAAACTTGATGTAGAGAAACAAAACCTAAGAAAAAAAATGAAATATGAATTTGTGGTTACTGAAATTTCTTTTTTTATATATATATATATATATATATATATATGTATTAGTGGTGGGCCGTTATCGGCGTTAACGTGCTGCGTTAACGCGAGACTCTTATCGGGCGATAAAAAAAATATCGCCGTTAATCTATTCTCAAAGTTGGGTTGGGAGCTGGGTCTATACTACGCAAGCTATGATGACTTTCACCCTGATATTTTAGCGCGGATGTATACCTAGCCGAATTGCACTGTAGGGGGCGAGAACGAGTCTTCGAACTAGAGGCTCGCAGTCCGTGATGGACAGATTGTTAACGGCTGGTCTATGCGGTAATACAATCGGGCAGGACATCCAAACGCTCACCTATCATTCATCAACCTCAAATATGGCTTTTCATCTGAAAGATGTATGTAGTAGCAACTTTACATGGCCGCTCAATATGATGTTAACTTAGAGAAATGTGCGCTATTGAAGTGTTTGTGTGGAAGCGCGTTTGCTGCAGGACAGGCTCCGGTGCGCTCACTTGCTCTTAAAATCTCCGTCATTCTTGGTCATACAGATAAATGTAGCCTAATACATCTTTCGAATCTGTAAAGACTCTACGTTTATTTGTGTGCACTCAGAATAACAACGAAACGTTGCGCTTTTAAGCAAACAGGATGCGCTTTAGGTCTCATGTGAACTTGAGCGAGAAACTTCGACAAATCCGTCTTTGAAAAATATATCTATAGAGAGTGAAATGACTAAAAAATAAAAATAGAAGACGTGTGTGTTAGCATGGATGATTTACATGAAATTTTATCTGTGCAACACTGTGCATAAGATGGCTTTCAGTTCAATATAATAACAAAAAACGACATTTTGGGTTTTTATTCAACTAATAAGGTGGGCACGCTGTGATCTGTACTATATTTTTACTGTAATTGACAGTTATCGGCAAAAAAAAAAAAAACAACAACACGGGAGTGGGAGGGAATGGGAGTCATTCTTCCGGGAGTGGAACGGGATTTTCCCCCAGTTTTTTCGTGGGATTGGGACGGGAAGAGATTAAAGTTTGTGATGCATTTTGGAAACAGGAGATGAGCCCCTGGTCTAATGCGCCACCTGGCTTGAGAAACCCGTTCTCAAAGACTTACTTTTAGTCATTATTTGGGTAGCACACATATTCTGAATGCCTTCGGCAGAATTCAAATGAGCCATTTTAATCTAGATTAATCTAGATTAATTCCAAAATTAATCTAGATTAATCTAGATTAAAAAAATTATCTATGCCCACCTCTAATATATATATATTGAATATTCATGAATCTTGGACTTCATAGATCAGGGAATATTAAATTATATAAACTGATACAAAAAAAAGAAGCCCAGTCATGTTTGAAATAGGAAATTAACCCATGTCATGTTAGACCCTTGTAGTGCATTTGAAGGGGTTTGCATAGCTTGCGCATCAAAGGGTTAAGTATAATACCCTTATATGAATTACTAATGTTTGCTTTTAAACACTGATTTTGCATATAGTAGTTTTAGGTCCACTAGGTCCAAGTATATGTCAGATATAGCAGATTTTTTTACATGGTCTCTGACAAACCTTCCCTTCCCCCAACTATTAATTTATCCATGCGCTCCATCTGGTCCCCCTGAATTAGCTTGGCTGCAGAACAAGCCTCAGGTGTGGGGAAAATCATCCCATCTCTCGGGGTGGAAGAAGCTGTCATTCCAGCAGTGCTCCGCTGCCCCACACTCCGCTCAAGGCCAACTCCACACAGGGACGTTTGCTGCTCTACTTGTTTTTGATCTGCATCTCTGCCCTTGAAATTGGATGATTTTTCTGATCTTCTATGCTCCTCCCTGAGGGTTAATGTGGTACTTTCAGTACTACAGAATTGACTTTCATTTTGGTGGTCATTTGTTAAATTGGTTTCATGCTGAAAGAGAGGAAAACAAACAAGGGGTTTGACAAAATTGATTTGAACAGTTGTGACTGTTTATTGTCGGGTCTTCATTTAGCTAAGTGACTTCTGGCGAGAATTTGCATCCCTGAAAAGTCTCCTCATCTCATTATACTCATCCTCGCCCAATGACAACACTATCTCTTCGGTGCAAGCAAAGACAGCGAGAGAGAAACCCTCTCTCTTTTCATTTTACTATGTCCAAGACTGTGATCCTGTCCCAAAGTCATTTAGATTGTCAAGGGTTTTTGTGGCTGCTTTCTCATTTGTGGTTACTGAGTTTATATTTGGTTAGCGCTAGCCTTAGTTGCCATGCCTGCAGAGTGTCTGATGCATACGTCACACAAAATCTACAAGAGCTTTTACTAAACAGCAAACTATATTCCAATTGGCAGAGTTAAAGTCACGTTGATAAAATAAGCATTTCCAAGGAAGAACTAGCTGCAGTATTTGCAGGTTTACAAGGTTTGTGACAGTAGCTGCATTTACATGGATCTTAAAAACCCATTTGTAATTGCCCAGACAGAATAAAAAAAGTAACATGTAACCATGTCAGTGAGTTTGAATTGGCCAAATCTGACAGTCCTGTTGAAAAAAAACAGCATATGCTGGTCAGGTATGTTTTGAAGCATGGCTGCTGGTTTGAGATGGTCTTTAGCTGGTCATGAGTTGGTTTAAGTTGGTTCTTAGTTGATCATGTGCTAGTCCTAAGCAATTGGGTGGGGTTGGGAGGGGGAGGGGGGGGTATACCTTTTCTAATCCATTCAACAGTACATCTAAAAATTTGATCGGTCTAAAACTGGAGAGTTATGCACACATGCAATGATGTAGAAATGTTGTAATGATGTGTGATGCGCAAAATTAGCTGTTGTTGTTTAATCACACATTAAGTGTCAAAGATGACAGTCGTGTCATTCTAAAATTCTCTTTTCACTCATCGTCAAAAAGCTTCTTGTGCTCGCCTTCTCCTAATTAGGACCAAAAATAAATATTATGTCTGATTTTAAAATAAATAAAAGAAGTAAGAGGATGGCTAGCAAACACATCTTACATAAGCAAGGAAACTGCACATCTCTGCAGTGTCTCAGAAGATATAATCCTATTGGAAGCTTGTGACATATAAATGTGCACAATACAATCACTTAATATGGCGTTCATCTAAACACTATGTTCATCAATCTGAATGATTTCAAAAGGTGTCCATGTAAACACAGCTAATGTTGTAGTACTTGAGACCGGACAAGTTTGTTACTGCCAGACCAATGGAAGGAGCCTATGTTCAACCAGACGGCACACAGCTGGTGTGTTTTCTCACCTATGTTTTTGGTACCTGTAGCCAATCTGGACCGGATTTAAAGGTCTAGTATTTGATCAAATGGTAAATCTGGAAGAGGACTTACAAAACGAGACTCCCAAAATAAGGTTACAAAATAACAACCAATTACACCATTGACAATGCATGCCAGTCTTACTGTGAAAGTCTCCTCATTTAATATTAAGCTATTTAATATATTTGCAGAGCCCTGCGGTTGCCAGCGGTGCTGTTTCCATACCTGGCGGTGATGCAGCCAGTCAGGATGCTCTCCACAGTGCAGGTGTAGAAGGATCTGAGGGTGCTGGGGCTCGTTCCAAACTTCCTCAGCCGTCTCAGGAAGAAGAGATGCTGATGTGCCTTCTTCAGCACTGCATCTGTGTGAGCAGATCATGTGAGATCCTCGGTGATGTGAACGCCAAGGAACTTAAAGCTGCTCACCCGCTCCACAGGTCAAGTCAAGTCAAGTCACCTTTATTTATATAGTGCCTTTAACAATACAAATTGTAACAAAGCACTGCACAATATCAAAATAGGCAAATTTTGTCAATAATGTAAAATGACAGGATTTAACACTCAATTATCTGCTGAATGCATTTCATTATTGAATTTAGTAATGGCATTGTCCAGCTTAGTTCAGTTTAAATAATATCTGTGCAATCAAGTCGATGATTGTGCTGGAAATGAAGTGTCCCCAACTGAGCAAGCCAGAGGTGACAGCGGCAAGGAACGAAAACTCCATCGGTGACAGAATGGAGAAAAAACCTTGGGAGAAACCAGGCTCAGTCGGGGGGCCAGTTCCGATCCGGCCAGACAAATCAGTAGTTTGTTCCAACTGCAGCAAAGTCAGAGTGTAAGTGGTCCACTGGTTCAAGGGGTCTTTCCCCGATGGCTGTCTAGGTGACGAGGTCCTCACTGGAGCTCTGTCTCTGGGGGCTCATCTCGGAGGTCCTCGGAGGGGTTGTCATCGTCTCTTCTCAGGTGTTCAGTCATCTCTATCGTTTAAGGGTAGGATCCAGACTGAGGCTTGTGTAATTCCTAACTACCACGGGATGTTAATCCCGTGGCAGTAACATAGAAACAGTAAGACAATTAGCGTAGCAGCGGCTCCATCCAGGAATAACCCTGGATGAAATTATCAGTATAACCCAAGCTAAAGCATAATAATGTGCATGTGTTCAGATAGACTGGCAGTACAAGATTGTGAGATGCATTATATGAATGCTTGGCTAAAGAGATGCGTCTTTAATCTAGATTTAAACAGAGAGAGTGTGTCTGAACCCCGAACGTTTTCAGGAAGGCTATTCCAGAGTTTAGGAGCCATATATGAAAAAGTTCTACCTCCTTTAGTGGACTTTGCTATCCTAGGTACTACCAAGAGTCCAGAGTTTTGCGACCTAAAGGAGCGGGTTGGATTGTAGCGTGATAAAAGATTAGTTAGGTACGCAGGAGCTAAATCATTTAGGGCCTTATAGGCAAGTAATAATATTTTGTAACTGATACGAAACTTAATAGGTAGCCAGTGCAGAGACTGTAAAATTGGAGTAATATGGTCATATTTTCTTGACCTGGTAAGGACTCTAGCCGCAGCATTTTGTACTATCTGTAGCTTGTTTATTGAGGATGCAGGACAACCACCTAGCAGTGCATTACAATAGTCCAATCTAGAGGTCATGAATGCATGAACTAACTTTTCTGCATCAGAAACACTTAACATGTTCCGTAGCTTGGAAATGTTTCTAAGATGGAAGAATGCTGTTTTTGTAACATTGGAAATATGATTTTCAAAAGATAGGTTGTTGTCTAATATAACACCCAGATTTTTAACTGTAGAGGAAGTAACAGTACATCCGTCTAGTTGCAGATTGTAATCCAAGAGATTCTGTGTACTGTTTTTAGGTCCAACAAGTAATATCTCGGTCTTATCTGAATTTAATAGAAGAAAATTACTGGTCATCCAATCTTTTATATTTTTAACACACTCTGTTAGCTTAGATAGTTTCGAAGTTTCATCTGGTTTTGTTGAGATATATAGTTGAGTGTCATCAGCATAACAATGGAAACTAATCCCGTATTTTCTAATAATATTACCAAGGGGCAGCATATATAATGAAAATAATAGAGGACCTAGGACAGATCCTTGTGGTACTCCATACTTTACTGGTGATAATTGAGATGACTCCCCGTTTAAATAAACAAAGTGGTAGCGATCGGACAGGTAGGATCTAAACCATCTTAGAGCCTGCCCTTGAATACCTGTATAGTTTTGTAATCGATCTATCAGTATGTCATGATCTATAGTGTCGAACGCAGCACTAAGATCAAGTAAAACTAGCAACGAGATGCAGCCTTTGTCTGACGCAAGAAGCAAGTCATTTGTAATTTTAACAAGTGCAGTTTCTGTGCTATGGCGGGGCCTGAAACCTGACTGAAATTCTTCATAGATGATATTTTTTTGCAAAAAGGAACACAATTGAGCAGACACTACTTTTTCTAATATTTTCGACATAAACGGAAGATTTGAAATGGGTCTGTAATTTGCCAGTTCACAAGGATCTAATTTTGGTTTCTTAATAAGAGGCTTAATAACTGCCAGCTTAAATGGTTTTGGGACATGACCTAAAGATAGCGAGGAGTTAATAATATTGAGAAGCGGTTGTTCTGCAACAGGTAACAACTCTTTCAATAGTTTAGTTGGTACAGGATCTAATAAACATGTTGTTGGTTTAGATGCAGTGATAAGTTTATTTAGCTCATCCTGTCCTATAGTTCTAAAGCACTGCAGTTTTTCTTTGGGTGCGATGAATGATGCTGAAGTACTAGACGCTGTAGAATCTATGTTTGTTATTGTATTTCTGATATTATCTATTTTATCAGTAAAGAAATTCATAAAGTCATTACTATTAAACTGTGAGGGAATATTTAGATCGGGTGACATCTGTTTATTTGTTAATCTAGCCACTGTGCTAAATAAAAACCTTGGATTGTTTTGGTGATTATCTATGAGTTTGCGGATATACTCGGTTCTTGCAGTTTTTAGAGCCTGTCTATAGCTGGACATACTGTTTTTCCACGCAATTCTAAAGACTTCCAAGTTACTTTTTCTCCATTTGCGCTCAAGAATACGAGTATCTTT
This sequence comes from Oxygymnocypris stewartii, assembly GCA_003573665.1. Classification (NCBI taxonomy): domain Eukaryota; kingdom Metazoa; phylum Chordata; class Actinopteri; order Cypriniformes; family Cyprinidae; genus Oxygymnocypris; species Oxygymnocypris stewartii. The sequence goes on from QVTF01024199.1 coordinate 1,827,065, forward strand.
CTTGAGAGAATGGGTATAACTGTTGTACCATGGCGCGGCACGTTTTTCTCTAACCTTTTTTAATTTGATGGGTGCAACAGTTTTTAACGTATTGGAGAAAATAGTTTCCATGTTGCTAGTAATTGTGTCTAGTTCATCTGTATTTATGGGTACACAGAGCAGTTGAGATAAATCAGGCAGGTTATTTGTGAATCTGTCTTTAGTGGCTGGAATAATAATTCTGCCTGGGCGATAACGCGGAGCCATATAGTTAATATCAGTAATATGCAGCATGCACGATACAAGGAAATGGTCAGTAACATCATCACTTTGAGGTATGATATCTATATCAGTTAGATCAATTCCATGCGATATTATTAAATCTAGCGTATGATTAAAACGATGCGTGGGCCCGGTGACATTTTGCTTGACACCAAAAGAGTTTATTAGGTCAGTAAACGCAAGTCCTAACGCATCATTTGTATTATCAACGTGAATGTTAAAATCTCCAACAATTAGTGCTTTATCAACAGTAACCAATAGGTCTGAGAGGAAATCTGCGAATTCTTTTAGAAAATCTGTATATGGCCCTGGCGGTCTATACACAGTAGCCAGAGCAAGCAATAGGACAGATTTATTTTGCTTATCTGACAGTTTAACATTAAGCATAAGTATTTCGAATGAGTCAAACCTGTATCCTGTTTTCTGAGTAACATTGAGAATATCACTATATATTGTTGCGACACCGCCGCCACGACCAGTCTGACGAGGCTCATGCTTATAACAGTAGCTTGGTGGAGTAGATTCATTTAGACCAAAATAATCATTTGTTTTAAGCCAGGTTTCAGTCAGACACAGTACATCAAAACTATTATCTGTGATTATTTCATTTACAATAACTGCTTTCGGTGTGAGTGATCGGATATTTAGGAGCCCAAGTTTTAAAAATTGTTTTTGTTCATTTATTTTGCATTTTTCTGGTTTAATCACGATCAGATTTGTTCTAGATCCTGCATTAAATTTATATTTTGAACTCAATATTCGGGGAACAGACACAGTCTGTATAGATTGGACACTACAAGTACCTTTATCTTTTAAGTGGGTAGAACAAAAGTCATCATAGCTGTTATTGGAGAATTGGCTTACTAGTCAGATGGAGCGTAGCGTCCTGGTGATGTTGTCCGACAGGAGTTCCGCACCGACTCTGCTGGGGTGCAGGCCATCAGCACGAAATAGCCTAGGACGCTCCCAGAAAAGATTCCAATTATTGACAAAGAGAATTTTCTGCTCTGTACACCATGAAAACAACCATTCATTTAAAGCAAACAGTCTACTGAACCGTTCGTGTCCTCGTCGATACGTGGGAAGAGGTCCTGACACAATGATCGTCGTCGCTGGCGATGTGCTGCGTACTGTCTCGATCAGGCTCCTGAAGTCCCTCTTCAGTGTCTCCGTCTGCCGCAGCTTGGTGTCGTTAGCCCCCGCGTGAATCACAACAGCTGCAACGCTCTCGTCATCCTTCAGGATCGCGGGTATCTGCACAGAAACATCAAGAACACGAGCACCAGGGAGACAATGAGTGTGCACTTTACCTTCAGCTAATGTAGCACGGACATGCCGGACGATTGAGTCTCCGATGACCACAGCGTCACGATCAGTCTCGCAGAGAGGGGCGAAGCGGTTCCGGGATGAGATGTCGAAGACCGGGGGGGGAGAAGTCGTTGCCCGGGGCCTGGATCGCGTCTTCCGCTGCTGCACCCAGGGTCCGTGGTTTCCCGGCGCCGGAGTGAAGGCCATCTGTGACGATCGCGTCCCGGGTGCACGGGGCCTGTGCAGAGAAACACACGGAGTAGAGTTGGTGGGAGCGTTAGCAGCGCGTTGCATACTTACCCCGGACTTATGAGCGTCAGCCCGAGATGTTTCCAGCGTTGCTATCCGTTTCCTCAGCTGGGCCTGTTTCCCAAGCAGCTCGCGGATCCGTGTCTCCACGGCCTCCAGCTCCAGCTGCGCCGAATGCAGCTCGAACGTGTCCTCACCTGCACACAAAGGTAGACACGAATCTGCCATTTAAGCAAGTAACAGTGAAACAATGTTAAATGTGTGTATGCGTGTGTGAAATAGGGGTATTAGCTGTGTTAGCGGAACCCGCGCTGGCTTTGCTAACGGGCTATAAGCTAATAGCGGACTTGGGAAATCAAAATAAAACTTGCGATAACAAGCCGCTCTGATTATTCTCGTTGCAGAATGCGATCGGGAATATATTCACACGTTATAGAAACACAAATTATTGTGTATCAAATCGGAATTTAAGATAGAAAATAGACGATAAACAATTGGCTTGGCGGAGATTCAGCTCAGAACACGCGTCAACGACAAACCGGAAGTAAATCAGCGTGTGTGCCGTTGCTCCACAGGTGTCTTGTCGATGGTGATGGGTGTGTGTTCTCTGCTCTGTCTCCTGTAATCCACCACCAGCTCCTTGGTCTTGTCGATGTTGAGTGAGAGGTGGTTCTCCTGACACCATTTAGTCAGGGTACTCACCTCCTCTCTGTAGGCCGTCTCATCGTTGTCGGTGATCAGGCCTATCACCGTTGTGTCGTCTGCAAATTTGACGATGACGTTGGAGCTGTGTGTAGCTGTACAGTCGTGTGTGTACAGGGAGTACAGGAGTGGGCTGAGGACGCAGCCCTGCGGAGCACCAGTGTTGAGGATCAGAGGAGATGAGGTGTTGTTGCCCATTCTGACACCTGACTTCTGCCTGTCAGGAAGTCCAGGATCCAGCTGCACAGAGACCTGTTCAGTCCCAGAGTCTGGAGCTTCGCAACCAGCGTGGCAGGCACTATGGTGTTGAATGCCGAGCTATAATCCACGAACAGCATCCTCACATAGGTGTTCTTATTTTCCAGGTGGGAGAGAGCAGTGTGCAGTGTGAAGGCAATAGCATCGTCTGTGGAACGGTTACTGCGGTATGCAAATTGTAGTGGGTCCAGTGAAGCAGGCAGAACAGAGCAGATGTGTTCTCTGACGAGCTTCTCAAAACACTTGCTGAAGATGGGTGTCAGAGCAACAGGCCTCCAATCATTCAAGCATGTGATTTTATTTTTCTTTGGTATGGGCACAATGGTGGATTTTTTGAAGCATGAGGGAACCACAGACAGAGAGAGGGACAGATTGAAAATGTCTGTAAAAACCCCGGCTAGCTGGAAAGCGCATGCTTTGAGCACACGGCCTGGCATGCCATCAGGGCCTACGGCTTTGCGGATGTTCACCCGTTTGAAGGATCGGGTTACATCCGCGACAGAAAGGGAGAGTGGACTGACCTCTTCTGCAGCAGCCGCGGCAGCGCTCTCTGTGTGTGCGGTGTTATCAGCTTCGAAACGAGCATAAAAGGTGTTGAGCTCGTCCGGTAGAGAGTGTGTTCACAGTAGCTGGTTTATTCCCTTTAAAGCCTGTGATGTTGTTAATGCCCTGCCACATGCTTTTTGGATTGTTGTTGTTGAAGTGTTCTTCAACTTTGTTTTTATATTGTCGTTTGGCTACTTTGATGGATCTCCTGAGATCGTAACTGGCTTGTTTCCGATCGTCAGTGTTTCCGGATTTAAAGGCAGATGTCCGCGCTGACAAGGCTGGTCGAACATCGCTATTAATCCACGGTTTTTGGTTGGGGTAGATACGGATTGTTATTGTCGGTACAACGTCCTCTATACACTTCCTGATGAAACACGTGACCGTATCTGAATACGCCTCTATGTCGTCATCAGACGCTGCCCGGAACATGTCCCAGTCCACGTGATCAAAACAGTCCTGTAGTATAGCGTCCGATTGGTCCGACCAGCATTGGACTGTCCTGAGGGCGGGTGCTTCTCGTTTCAGTTTCTGCCTGTAAGCAGGCAGGAGCAGAACGGAGGAGTGATCTGATTTTTCCGACAGGTGGGCGGGGGAGGGACTTGTATGCGTCCCGGAAAGGGGAGTAACAATGGTCGAGTATACGATCTCCACGCGTGTTGATGGTGACGTGTTGAATGTATTTTGGAGCTATTGTTCTGAAGTTGGCTTTATTAAAGTCCCCCGTGATAATAAAAGCTGCATCTGGGTGCGCGGTTTCCTGCTCACTTATATTCCTGTACAGTTCCTTGAGTGCCTGGTCTGTGTTGGCTTGAGGAGGAATATAAACAGCCGTGATTATGATAGCTGTAAATTCCCTCGGTAGCCAGAATGGTCGACACAGAAGCGTATGAAATTCCAGATCAGGGGAGCAGAAGGATTTAATAGAGTGTATGTTCCTTTCATCACACCACAAGTTGTTAATAAAGAAACAAACACCTCCACCTCTGCTTTTCCCTGTGAGCTCCTTTGCTCTATCCGAGCGGTGCACGGAGAAGCCCGTGAGCTCGATGGCTGAGTCTGGAACCATAGCAGACATCCAGGTTTCTGTGAGGCAAATAACACAGCAGTCCCTTGTTTCTCGTTGGTATGAGATGCGCGCCCGCAGTTCACAGAGTTTGTTGTCCAGTGACTGAACGTTAGACAGCAAAATTGTTGGGAGAGGATGTCGGAAAGCACGCGTCTCAGTCTGACGAGAATGCCAGCCCTCTTCCCTCTTTTTCGGCGTCGGCGGCGTTTCTTCGATTGCGCAACCAAGACAAAGGGCTCTGATGCCGTGTCTGTAAACAATCCACCGGCGTTCAAGAACTCAAAGTCCGGCTTGCGTTGCGCGACGGAGGAAACAATGTTTAAAAGTGTGTCTCTATCGTAGACCGTTATACTAACAACATCTAACACGTAAAACAACAAAAAAACAAATAAAACATACGAAAAACTGCAAAGTATTCCCGGAGCTCGCAACACGGCGGCCATTCTCGGCGCCATCTTGGACATAAGATGAACATTGGACATTTGAAAGATAGGTGGCAGTAATGCACGTATAAGTCCGCAATCTGCCATAAAGCAAAAAGAAGAAGATGCGTCACGCGCTGGCTGTTGTGTGAAGAGCTCAGGGCTGCGTTTCCCAAAAGCATCGTAAGCTTAAGTACATCGTAGATCCATTGAAACCAATGGTGCTACGATCAACTTCGGCTTACAATGCTTTTGAGAAATGCAGCCCAGGACAGTTGAACCTGGAGGCGGATCAAAGGTAAAAAAAAACTTTATAAATACTGTTCAGTTTCTTGCACAGACTGATCGTTTCTTGTCTTTACACCTCAATGTATCGTCACGAGTCGCAGGGTTTAATTTGGTTTTGTCTGTGTATGTTTTTTTTTTCTCTCAAAGCCGTGCATACCATTGACTGACTTAGGTAAAGTTGGTTTTATATTCGCACATTCACACATTTCCGCGTTCAATAACTTTGTTAATCTGCATCAAAAAAGGCTAATTTCGGTCAGTTATCATTACCGACTACTATGAGCACAAAGCAGAACACATTTTTCGGTAGAACTCGGCGTTTTAAAGAAGTTGATAAAATATTTACTTGCGAATGTCCGCTGAATGTCCAACCGTGTGGTAAGCACGATAGGGACCGTCTAAAAAGTTCTATTTTTCTTCATTGTTTGCAAACAGGCAACTACATTTATCACAAATATCACTCACTCACATTATGCCTTCTAATGCTCCTTTAGCAACAATAAAAACTGCAATATAATTATGCTGTTTGAAGAATTGTTTAGGAAATGACAAATAATGAACATATACATGAACTGTAATTTTGTAACAATACATACAACTGGAAAATCATGTGTAATCTCCTGAACATAGTTAATCTATAATTTAATTTTAGAATGGTTATTTATTTATTTCTTTGCCTCAAAATGAACAACAACTGTGTTGGTGTTAACAATGACATATGATTTATTTCAATAGGTTTTGAAAGCATGGGTCGACTGATCCAAAGCAAGTTGGAACATCTTGTCTGGACCCTACAGAACATACTGCAGCCCATCTATTGCTGTTTTATTCACCTCTGTTCTTTTATGGTTTTAAGTGTGATAAACACTTAACATTGTAACAGTGTTCTCCATGTGTTGAGTTGAGATGAAAGGAATGGCTAAAATAACTTTTATGTTTTCCTGTTGTATGAAATCTTCATTTAACATGACACTCTCACAATATCACAATTTATGTGCATTGATTGATGTTTACAGTCCTGCAGAAATATCACTGTCCATGATACTGAATCCATCAGATTATTGACAAGTACTCTGAAAGCATGACAGCAAACAGGATGTTTATTTTTGGTATTTTGGGTAAACACTTCAGAAAGTAATGGCAACATTTTCTTGTGGTTTATAAATAAATTGTGCTTCACTCACGTATTCTACAATTGCTTGCTCTATATGTGTAATTTCTACCAACATTGTATTCAAAGGTGATATTCATTGACACACCTTCCAATTCAAATAACTTTTGAAAAGAGCCTCACACCTTTACAAAACTAATTTCTAAATATGTATCTGACCTTGAAGAACACAGCAGAAGCCTTTAAACTACAACTATTTGCTCTAAATTATACATTTTCCAACATCTCTCTATGGTATGGGTTTCTTCATAGAGACACCTTTAAGTTCAATAACTTTTGAAAAGAGCCTCACACCTTTACAAAACTAATTTCTAAATATTTATCTGACCTTGAAGAACACAGCAGAAGTCTTTAAACTACAACTATTTGCTCTAAATGATACTTTTCCCACATCTCTCTATTAGATGGGTGCGTACATTGAGACCTTCACTTTAAAAAATATATAAAACAAATATATATATATATATATATATATATAAAATAGGCAATCTTGTATTTTCCAACCTTATAGAATATTGTACTAAGCATAAAACCTGAAACAAACTTGGATTTTGCTTTCATTTTAAAAGTGAAACTAGGCTATACTTGTAGTTCATGGCGCTGTCCACAGTCCTGATGCTATCTACACCTTAAACTTTCAATAATTTGTCTTTGCCCAAGTTAACCCCAATTCACTTTGTTATTAAGCACACTCCAAAGTACACACCACACCATGGGGATTGGCTTATTTTTTGCATTTAGCTGTTTGTGAAAAGCAGTTATATTTATTAAATCCACAGTAGACTGTATTGCACATTTTATTTCATTGCACATTTTACTCATTTTATTTTATTTTTTCTTATTTTTTAATTTTATTCTTACATATATGTATATATTCTCTCTTGTGTTATGTTTCATTTGTTTACTTTTTTTTGCACTGTCCATTGAGCGGACCTGTCCTGACCTACATTTCACTACTGATTATACCCTGTATGATTATGCATGTGACAAATAATAAAGAACCTTGAACCTTGAGGTTACAAATTTCATATAGTGGAACAAACAACTCCAAAACTTGTTCAATGTGCACTGTTGCTGAAGTCTACATGCATTAAGCCATGGGCGTAAATCCCGGGGGGGACGGAGGGGACATGTCCCCCCCCATCCGAGGGTTGTCCCCCCCAAAAAAAGATTAAAAAAATCGCACTCTCTATTGTGAAAAATGTATGTATGTATACCTAAAATAATTGTGTAAGTAGAAAAAAAACCCCGCAAAAAATGCTTTTAGAAACAGTTGAGTTCCCTCTCCCCTTTCTCACAGTGGTTTGGCCCACTGCCTGCTTTCCGAGTCAGGTGTGTGGCTGCGGCTCAGTTAATGTTGAACTCCAGTAAGTAGGGTACTTTATTCACTTTAAATAAAGCGATTCTCTTTAATGTAGTTGATGCAGCAGACTCATTCATAAATTAGATGCGGCAAAAATGCTGATTAACGTTACCGATGTAATTTTCCAAGAATCTGCTATATTAGCGATTAAAATATTACTTATCTAGTTAACGTTAGCTTGTTTACAATAGCTTGTTGCATAGTGCACTGCAGCTTATGGGGGTTTTCCACTGACTGGTACCAGCTCGGTTCAGTTCGGTTCTGCTCTGTTTCGGACCTACAGTTTTCCACTACAACTGGTTGCTATAGCGACCAAACATTCTGAGAAGCTGCACGAGCAGAGCGCTCTAAGCTGAGGTAAACAACCTGGCATCATTACAATCGTCAGCATGGATGGAATAAAAGGGATTTTATTTCTTATCCTTGGTTTGTGGCTGTTTTAAATGTGCTGATCTGCTTTGTCATTGAACCTGAGAAAAACTTTGAAAATAACCATAATGACGCAGTCTCCGTGCTACAATAATAATGATAGAAGCAAAGTTTTTAACTGTGGGGACATATCTTTTTAAGTACAATTTGACTGTATTATTTGTGTCCCCTTCAAAAATTGCTCATGAGAAATTTTATATTTATTGTCCCCCCCTACTGTTAAATGAAATTTACGCCCATGCATTAAGCTGTATGTAGCAAGTTTCCCTTCTTCTTTAAATACTATCTTTAGAAATGTGGCATTCTAATTAGGAAATAAACATTTAAGTTTTTTTAAGCATTTTGGAGATAATAGAGGCAAATTATACAGTATAACAATTAAATATTAAAGTAAAAACAAAAGGAAAAAAATTGTAAGTAAAAATTACATACAAACTGTATATTCTATATACAGACTACAGACTTATACATATTTTTACTATACCACAAAATTTGTGTCTGATTGGTCCATCTCATGGATCTCCTGTTCAAACATCACTTAAGCATAGGAAAATATACTTTTTATATGTGAAATGAAGAATATAAATAATATCGATGAATAATCCTTGAGTAACTAAGTATATGAATAATGTAAGACAATGCAAAAAATATATATATAAATAAAAAATAACTTGTAATGATTCTACTATACTGGCTAAACAAATAAGAAATATGTTGTATTAATGAATATGAAAAAGAACAAAATATAAGCACATTGGAAATTTGCATACACCAATACACCAAGATCAAACATAAACTAAACACTACAAAACTAATTCCATAACATATCAAATAGGCAAGACATCTTCTCACTGTTTTATCACACTTTCAGCATAAGCTCCTATAACTGCAGCTTACCAACACAAATCACAAATCCATGCTTGGTCTTCTGGTGGCACATTAATGTTGAGGCACCGAACATGAAACCACCTCAGGCATGATTCACATTGAACCTGGAGGGGAAATAGGACATGTTGTTAGATACATATATACAAATAGTAGAAATTGGTCAAATTACTTGTCAAAACATTTGTTTTCACTTTACAGAAGTAGTAAACAGCCAGAAATGGCATAGTGAATACCCAGGTGCATTGCTCCTCTGTTTGGTCTTTTTCTGATTTTCCACACATACTCCTGTCGTGACACTGCAATTATTATAATGTAGATAGGATTATCATTAATCTCTCTGTGTCTAACATGGAAATAAACTGTTTGTTCAAAGTGCTTTATACCCAATGCCAGCAAAATCTCTTTGGCTAAACTTTTCCTGTATTGGCTCATCATCTCCGTGCTGGGTGCTATATTAATTATGGCAGGAATTTCGGGGAACTCTTCCACCACCTGTTTGGCCATCTAGAAGGATAGTAGTGAGAAGTATCAGACACAGTCTCATATGGCAAAAGGTCAGGACAGTGCTTATATCAACCACTTTCCCCCTCCATTTACCAGCATCACAAAGACACCACAGTTGAAACTATCCTCCTGAAATGGATGTGTGATTGTGCCAGGTTGCCAGTTCTTATTCGCCCAGTCTGTCTTTTCATCCGTATGAGGTGTCATTTTGAAAAAATCTCTGTATTTGGAGAAATGCAGTGTGTGTGTTTATGGTGGTCTTATAAGTAACACCAACTATGCTAATTTACCATTATTATTGTGTTTGAGGTAAACATGCTACATACAGTTGTAAACAAACACTGTCATACCGAAACTTGTTGCATGTCTCTTCGGCTTTTTCCTTTTCATTTGTACCCATTTGAGAGTCAAGTATGAAAATGGTGTCACATTTAGCATGAAGATACTACATTGGAGACAAATAAACAAGGACATTTGAACTACTAAGTCAATTCTCAGAAATATCAGTGAAAATATCAAACATGTCTATATGGGCTTATCCATGTTTACATTATATGTACTAGCTTAACATTTCTATTTGCAGACTTTTTACTTACCACAAACCTCCAGTGGTTGTTGTTGATATTTGCGAAAGTGAGGAGCCCATCATATTTCTCAAAGATGACCTGTTTATCACAAATGTAAATGATAATGTCTGAGTACTGTACATAACAAAATTAAGAAATGTAAATATTGTCTCTCACTTTTTGCAATTTGTTCTTTAACATCCACTCCGTTGTTTCATTTAAAATGACACCTGCGTTGAAATAGTCTAGCAGGTAGAGATTTGCACCCTTCTTTTGAAGTAGAGCTCTGAAATACCAGGCAATAATCTTAAAAAACATGACACAGCATTTCAGTTGGAATCAAATTACTTATCATACTGTAAAATAGAAATATAAATGTAAAAGTCTGCCAAATTGCATTACAGTATTGGTAATGTCCTTATTTGTTGTACTATAGCAGTTTCTTAGTGTTCTGACAAAACACTTTCTCTGCCTCCCCTAGCCTACATAGTTGACTCTTAGTCCTGCACAAATAGGCTACAGCACATATAAGGACTACTTGGCTAAAACTCAATTCACCACACTGCAAGAAGTGCTTTTCTTACTTAGAATTTTTTGTCTTGTTTCCAGCCAGAATCTCTAAAAAATATTAAATCAAGAAGGATTTTTAAAAAAATTATTGTCTTGTTTTCAGAAAAAAACAAGACATAATTAAGTGCATTTTTCCTTGAAACAAGCAAAATAATTTGCCAATGGGGTAAGCACAATTATGTTTTTTTTCTAAAACAGCAGCCACAATAGTACTTATGTTTTATTTCTCTTTTCCTTTTTATTCTAAACATTCCCAAATGCATTAACTATCACAAAATACCTCGATTCTCACCTTTATAGATTATGTTAGTTGATCTATAGTGGCCGATGTTCAAAGTAGCCTACTAATGTAGTCTATTATGCATAAAAGCCTGTCTGTTTACTTAAGTAACAAATATGGGTATCATGCCATAACATTTTTTTAATACGACTGACTTTATATTTAATGTGAATTTAACATTGAAAGTTAATGTGATTAAAAACGTTGTAGGTTGGTTAGGCTATTTATCATAACACTTTCATTGTACAGAAAGAGATCAAAGAACATTTTCACTGAAATTCTAGAGTTCAAGAACTCTCAAAAATCTCATAAAAATCACTGAAGCTGTTTACACTATGAAATGAATATCTTCATTACAGATTCATACACACATCTGCACTTTGTTGTTTCTAACGACATAATTCGCCAGAAAGAGGTAGGCTATTCAGTCAGCGAGCGAGTGAAGAAAACACAGGCATTTTAGCGATGACTCATCTGAACACCTCTGATTGGTCATTGTATTCATAAGCTCAACAGAATCGTGTGTGATTTGTTATAATGCGCAGTGCTGTAAAAATGCGTCTGTCTGGATCAGCGCCAGCCAGTGAACGCAGATTTGAATTTAGCAGCTGATGATAGACGCATGTACTAAAAGTTTTGAGAAACGTGTCTTTGTTTCGAGACCTGTACAAATGTTTTGGAAAATTGGGCCAAATTAATCTGTTACACTGTGTTAGCAATTGAGAAACACTGTAAAGAAAGAATTAGTAAGGCCATTTCAAATAACTTTTTAATTATTTTAGTATTGTGATTTCATTCTTTTACCTTGAACTTCTGGCTCCACTTCTCTCCCAGTGTGATGGTGTCCCCGTCCAACACCTTCTGCAGCCAGACGTACTCTTTCTCTTATGCCTTGTCGGTTTATTCTTCAATTCTCCCATATCCATGCACGGTTTCTTGGTGTGTCATCATTAAATAAATCTATGGCAAGCTGGGACCATAAATCTGATGATTTAGCAGTGTTTCTATTCAAAATATCAGCATTCAGAAGCTTCTTTACTATAAAATTGGTCCCTCCGACCTTTTCCCATAGATCTGATCTTACAAGTTTTACTCTTTTTTTTATATCTCCCATTTTAAAGTGTGACAGATTTAAGTCTGACTATGTCGATACGGTCTACCTAGACTGTCCATTGTCAGAGAATTTGGCATTGTGAGTGGCTGTTGTTCCTCTGACCAGAACCTTAATGTTTCACAACATTGTCCTGTGTAAAAGTGCTTGTCACTGTGAGAAAATATGTGTTATAATGATGTTTACAAGTAAGTTCAAACTTGAGGGAATGTGTGTGTGTGTGTGTGTGTGTGTGTGCGTTCCTAGTTGAGTGTTTTCTGCAAGTGTGTGTGTGTGTGTGTGTGTGTGTGTGTGTGCAGGGCCGTGCACAGACATTTTGCGGGACAGTGGCTCAAACCAGAAAAAGTGGCACAAACCAGAAAAAGGGCCCCCCGGTGTGACCTCGATAGAAGATAAAGGCAATCACATCACTGCCCTGCAGCAGTCAGCGGATCTGCAGTAAAAAAAAAAATGAAGGATTATTACGCTGCATTAATGGTGCATATTCTCTCTGAGACAACGACAGACGAATCTACTTTAACATATGCTGATAACGGTATATACCTGTCTAAAATTATTTCCTTTATGTGTCTTGTGGCTCGTATAGTGAAAAACATGAGAAGAAACGTATTTTGCGTTAAACAGGTTGTTTTTGAAAGTCGGTGCATGAAATAGGCTCTGAATTTGCATTGATGATTGCAGTGTCAATAATAATAATTACAAGCCTATAATTAATTGTATAAATTAATCGACCTGTTATTTTTTGTAGTTGTTTTTGTTAAACTTTTTAAAATACATTTTCAATGAGGAGTATAGCCTAAGCTAGCCTCTTTTATTATCCTCACAGCGCATCATGCGGTGATTATTGCGGGACAATAATTTAGTGTAAGATAATTTAATAAAACAATGACTCTAATAATAATAATAGGCCTAATAATAATAATAATGTATCAGGCCTACAATAATTTGAAATGTTAAATCCTTTTAATATTGCCAATTTTTAATGCTTTTGACAATATCTGTGGCTATCATCTAAACATGAGATGCTAATCAGCACGGGGGAGGTTATCACCCGCAATGTGTGCCCATGTGGAAATAGTTGTATGAATTGTCATCACTATCTATTGAAAAAGATTAGAATTGACCATGCTTTCCTAACAGTTGGCATTGACAGTGACTGACACTTGATGGTCAGACAAAAATTACTAGATACGTAAAATAAAAAAAAAATCAATTAAACAGAAAAATCAATAAATACTCAAATATAAGTTACATACATAAAGAAAATTACACAATGGAAAAATAACAAAATGGCAACTTTTTCTCTTTTCTATATTCATTCATTATTTATGTTACTTTGTACGTGTCATATTTGGCAGTTGGCATTAGAAGTTATATGAGTAATAACAGTGGCATATGAGAAGTTTAATACCACTTAAATAGTTAAATATGCACAGCAAAAATTAGAGTGTTGAAATTCCAGTGTTAAACATTTCCGAGTTGATTTCAACACCCAGCGAGTCATTTTAACACATTTGGAGTAAAATGGTGTCCGGTGTTGAGTTATTAGACAGTGTTTAATCATCAGTGTTAAAACAACTCCAAAGAGATTTAATTAGTCTCCGCCCACGCATTTCCGTTCATCGCTTGGGGAACCGCCGCCATTATCCTCGCATGGATTCGAACGGTAAGTAAAATCAATTAATGCTTACTTAAACTTTTATGATATACAAATTAAATATCAGCATCTACAATAATACGTAGTACGGTGCACAGCACACGCGGACAGATGTAGTAATATATTACAATGTGGAAGTGAACAAAGTACAATGTGGCTAACTTTACAACTTGGGTTTTCGGAACGAATTAATTCGTGACCGCGCCATTGTATTATCTCACTATATAAACACGTGCATATGCACGCACGCACACATAACGTTACACATACATATTAGTTACACACAGTTTGGTCACAATTTAGTTAGAATGTTCTTAAGGAAACTTTGTTGAATATCAGGACTGAACAGCATTATGTGACTGCGGTAAAGTTGGTTTTATGTTGGACATTCGTTATACATTCGATCTTTTCTTAAGTGTTAATTTATATGTAATCGCAGAATACTCATGGATCATGCTGTATCTCGTTCAGATCACATTTAAAAACATAATATCCAAATTAATAATAATAATATTCGATAATGTAATTGTTCTAAGCATCTGAAAGGAAAAAGTCCCCACAACGATCCCCGCTTGGGCACGTCAAGTTAGGGAGTGTCTCAAAAGTCCGAAATTCACAATAAACTTGGTTAAATATGTGGATTATTGCAGAAAAACACTAAAAATTGACTATTTTACATGTGTAGTTTATGATAGCAAATAGATTAAGTATAGATTAATATAATTTGTCACTTTTATGCGATTAATATATCTGTTATAAATATGTAAGTAAACTGAAGGTCTTAATTAAATAAATATAATAAACTTCGTGGTTGTTCTATCAAAAGAGCTCAAATAACCTACAATGTAATTATACACACATCTTACACGACTTGGATTTTGGAAATATGATTTTGTCTATTTTTTATTATTTTTTCAAATATACAAATCTATATAACTTCCTGGTCATGTGACCCGATGATGTCACACCAGCTGTAATATGTTCACACACATCTTACACGACTTGGATTTTGGAAACATTATTTTGTCTATTTTTTCAAATATACAAATCTATATAACTTCCTGTTCATGTGACCCGATGATGTCACACCAGCTGTAATATGTTCACACACACCTGACACACATCTTACACGACTTGGATTTTGGAAATATGATTGTGTCTATTTAAAAAAAAAAATCAAATATACAAATCTATATAACTTCCTGGTCATGTGACCCGATGATGTCACACCAGCTGTAATATGTTCACACACACCTGACACACATCTTACACGACTTGGATTTTGGAAACATTATTTTGTGAATGTTTAATTAAATTTTCAATATTTTAAATCTATATAACTTGTACATTTCTTTTCAAAATTTCTTGTAACTGCTGGCAGATTTCAACATTGTATGATGTAAACATAAAAATAACTTCACGTGAATACTACAACAATGATATTGACGGGTCTCTCTGAGTGTTTGTGCGTTACAAACTAGTACTTACAATGGTATTAGATCATTTATTTTCTTTATGAGGACAATCAGTTCCCCAAATTCAATAGTTTAAACATGTACAATATGTAAAAGGGGTAGGGTTAGGGGACATAAAATGATGTTTGTACATGGTAAAATCATTATGTTTGGTCCAAAAAACAGTGTGTGTCTGTGTGTAAAAATAAAAGGGGGAATGGGGGGGGGAGTAACCTATTATTTATGTGTACAAAACAACAACAAAAATTGATAGATGACTCACCCTCATGGTAAGCATTTCATCATTGCAATGTATACCCTAGACATTTTTTTTTCCTGTATCTGTTGTTCAAGCTTCAATAAAAAGAAAATTAAAAAAAACACATAGCTTCTCATTGGAAACATAACATAGAATATATAGGAAATATATTTATTTTATTGGCAACATATTATATTTATAAATTTACATTTTCTTCAACATTACCAAAATGACATAATTTTATATAGACATTAATGTTGCACGATTACAGGTGTGTATATATATATATATATATATATGTATATATATATACACCAAATCCATCTGGAATGGAGAGAGGCCTACCTAGCAGTGTACATATCATATGTGAATTAAGTTGATAATTGCAATTGTTCAACTTAATTTATGGTTCACCTGGTTACGGTGGCCGAGAAAGCTCAACGCACTGCAAATAGAAAAAACACCTGCAAATTAAGAAAACAACTTTATCTATTTGACAACACACACGCTGCAAATGCTCACAAGACAACCAAATAAAGAAACACAGTACAGAAAGTACAGTAATGCGTAGTTCACTTGCAGAACACAAGCTTCTAGAGGGCATATAAGTCTGGAGTAATGAATTTAGGTAAAGGGTGCAGAGCCAGAGGTGGTTCTGAAGGCAAACATTAATGCCTTGAATTTAATGCGAGCTGTTATTGGTATCCAGTGCAAATTGATGAACAGAGGTGTGATGTGCGTTCTTTTCGGCTCATTAAAGATTAATCTTGCAGCAGCGTTTTGTATTAATTGTAGAGGTTTGATGAAACTGGCTGGAAGACTTGCCAAGAGAGCATTGCAATAGTCGAGTCTGGACAGAACAAGAGCCTGAACAAGGAGTTGTGTTGCATGTTCCGAGAGAAAGGGCCTGATCTTCTTAATATTATATAATGCAAACACAGTATACAGAACTGGGCAGTTTTATTAATGTGGTCTGTGAAATTCAGCTGATCGTCAATCACAACTCCAAGGTTTCTGGCTGTTTTTGAAGGAGTTATGGTTGATGAGCCTAATTGGAAGGTAAAATTGTGATGAAATGATGGGTTTGCTGAAACCACAAGCAGTTCTGTCGTATCACACCTGCGAGCTGCTATCGACAGATCATCAGGATGGAATGAGAGATAGAGTTGAATGTCATCAGCATAGCAGTGATATGAAAAGCCATGTTTCTGAATGACAGATCCTGGTGATGCCATGTAGACAGAGAAGAGAAGTGGTCCAAGAACTGAGCCCTGTGGCACCCTGTACATTTACATTTATGCATTTAGCAGACGCTTTTATCCAAAGCGACTTACAGTACATTCAGGCTATACATTGTTTCTCAGTATGTGTTCCCTGGGAAACAAACCCACAACCTTTGCGCTGCTGACGCAATGCTCTAACCACTGACGTCATTTACCAACTTGTAGCAGCAACGTCATTTACCAACTTGTAGCAGCCTGCCTTTAGAAACTTCGCCAGAAAATTAGTTCCCAACACTGATTGGCCGCTTTCTTGTAGTTATGTGCCTCTATTTCCTTTAAAAACGTTGGTTGTTCAGTTTCTCTCCCTTTCAAACCTGACGGTCACGTTAGATACAGATATGTTGAAAATCAAGAAAAAGGACAATCATAGCAAATGCCTATGCAAATGACTACCTGCAACTGTGCTGCTTAAACACTGGAACTGGCATGATTTTTTTCATTTGCATGGATTATATACACGGATTAAGCATAAGTATGTTGCCACACTTTTGGTAAAACAAAGCAAGCAAAAAATAAGGAAATACAAATAAAAACGTATTAGAATAAAATTTAAACGTTTTAAAGAGAACGCTTTTGGTCACATTTCCCCAATCTGTTGCTGAATCTTTCTGCTAATAGTTGTGCGTTAATGTTTATTGTGCTATGTTCATCACGACAGATTTTTCACTTAAGCAGTCACGAGAGAACGTCTTTCTGCAGTGTTTTAATCCACTTTGGCAGCGAATTTTATAGAACTACAAAAAAAAACTTTAACAGCCAATTCATTATTTTACGAATGTTCAGCAGGAACTCTATTGTCCTACTCTAAAAATTACGTTTTTGAATACTGTTCATTAACTGGTATTGCCATGTTACCATGGTACAAACGCTATCGGCAGAATTAAAATGTTAAAAACGTATTTAAATCACTTAAAAGTTCACGTTTGACGTGTAGAGACCCTGACAAATTAACACGAATTAACAGGTTTGCAGTGTCTGATGTGTATAATACAGCTGTATTGTGAAAAATATGCAAAAACAGAAAATGTCTATGCATTTTTTGTACTTACTCTTAAGTACATGACCAAGTTGCATCATGTTCCTGACACTTTACAGTCATGAAAATGGAATAAAGGTTTCTTTTTTATTAATTAGAAATATTTTGTTCATTTTGCCACAATGTCCTTCTATTTTAACACATTATTTTAATCGTACAATTAAGCAACATGTACTATGTACAGCTTTCTTTGTGTGCATTTGTAAACTTTTAGACATATGGAACTAGTGTTGTAAAGTTGTTCCTGCAATGGTCAATGCTATAAACAAATGTTTTTTCCATGCATTTCTTCTTTTTTGTAACTTTTTTTTTTAATGTGTAAAGTCAAGAGGCAATACAAGTTTAAGAAAAAAATATACATAATCATTATGCATATATTTTGAACTTAATAAATTAGATATAATCAGGGACAGTGTCAGCCGTCAAACAAAAAGTGCTCTAAAATGCATAATCTTTCACATACAAAGGCAACAGCGAATAGATACATAATGAATAAAGAAACACACACACACATTCAAAAATACATAAAATTAAAATTAATAAATAAAACAATAGTTTAGTTTTTCCCCAACATTTCAGCATTGGTATTCAGGTAGCTGTCCATTTAAAAAACGATTGAAAATTAGCTAAGGCATGTAAGTATTTTGTATTAACGCATTACAGGTGACAGTTAATGTAAATCTGTCACCTGTAATGCATTAACACAAATTGTTACATGTCTTTGCTAATTTTCTATAATTTTTCAAATTGACCGATATCTCTATTTAAACTGTCACAGTGTGATCCAGACACACCAATGCTGACAAAAAATAAAATAAATAAAAAACATCACACCAATCGATGATGACAAACTCAAAAAGAGGCAAAGGAGCTTCTCGAAAAGATCTGTGGAACACTGCTGGAGGTAAAGAGCTAATTGAAAACTTTTTCCTAGCTGAAAACATACGTCATGCAGACACAACACATAACTCCCAAATATGGCATCGACTAGCTAACAGTATCTTTGGAGAAAACACTCCTAAGAACAGACAATGGCTTTTCATTGTATGGACATACAACAGAAGAAATATTAGAACTGCACTGGAGGAGAAAGCAAACAAAGATGAAAATAAGCCACAAACACAAATTAAGCCCACAATCAATCTGAACAAAGAAGTAGTTAAAGGTGGAGAGGAGGGTACATTTATTTTAAAGGGATGCGGACAGACAGAGTCTGAGAGCTTTCAGGTGACAGAAAATATTGCTGAAATGCCTTCAAGTGAGAGCCACTATCATTTACAGCTGACAACACAAAATAAAAAAAAAACAGAGCAAACAGAAACACAACAGGAGAAAAATAATTCAGAGACGTGCCACAGACCCCAACAAAATTTAAAATGTTACTTCACCCTACTGTTTGGAGGAAAATTAAACCCCTTAAAGGTTCCAAAAAACTAAAACTGCCATGGACTCATTATATATATATATATATATATATATAAGGAGTTTCAGAAGAAAAATCCATGCTGTCCTCTCCGATTCACATACCAGCATGTACGGCCTGTAAGGAGCCGAAAGCGCTTTTGTGCTTATCTTTCTGTACGTGCTAGATGTGTTTTTCCAAGCTGTTGTGCAAGGTATTCATTTACACTGAAAACGAAACCATCAAAACATCAAGCAGTCATACCTGTGACCGTATGCCGTACTGGCCAGATTTTGCATCAGAAATTAGATAAACGCTTCCGACCTGCCAGTAATGTCAGAAGGGGGAGAATTGCAAAAGGTGTGCTTCGAGGAGTGACAGGCTTAAAAACACACCTGTTGAAGAACTGCTTGCTGGAAACATCACTCATAGCCTCAATAAAAACATCCTCAAAGTGATTTCACATGAAATTAAAAAATCCATACAACTCCATGACAACATTCTACTTGAGACACAGCTGACACAGTCAATAATAAGAGAGCGTGACACTGCATCCTATTGTACACCAGGATATGTCCAGCATTTCCAAGTGGATCCTTTTGGGGCTCACCTGTACACGGAGACAGGAATCAGTATATTGGTTAACAAATTAAAACAAAAATCCCCAGTTGCACTTTACTTAGATGCAACAGGAAGTGTGATTTCACAAATTCCACAAAAAAAAAAAAACATCCTATACTACGCACTAACCTTGCCAGGCGAAGGAAGAGATGCGCCACCGCTGCCAGTCTGTGAAATGCTTTCTAGTGAGCATTCTATTCCACCGATCACATTTTGGTTGATGCAGTTTCTACTGAGGCTTTCAAAATACACAAGCACCACAATTCATCAGATTGAGACTGACCACAGCTGGGCTATTATGCAGGCAGTACTTTTACCCTTCAATAAAGAAAGTGTGCCTGCATATCTGGAAAGAGCCTTTGCCATCTGCCAAAACCAAAAAACCTGGGCTGATATAAAATCATCAACAGTGTTGCACCTGTGTGCAGCCCACGTTATCAAATCTGTATCATGCACATTTAAAAAAAAAAGACGGCTGATGAGGGTCTGAAATTTTTTTCTACCTATGTTTTTGCCAGGTTGCAAAATTCTGTCTCCCTAAATGAAGCTCTTGCAATTTTTAAGCACTTGTGTATGGTTTTGCTTGCAAAACAGGCCAGCAAGAGTGTGGCAAAAAGTCTCTCCTTCTTGGAGAATCTAATTATGAACAAGGATACCACTGTGGAACACATTGAAGATGATGTCCCAAACAAGTGGGAGATGGACAAGACCACATCAAAAACAATTGTTGGCTGTTCCCCGTTCACCAAAGTGTTCAAGGAAGTTCACAGTGATGTCACATCTGTCCTGAAAGAGGAGAAACAGCAACACAGTGATGACAATCCTTATTACTGTCCTGACATGATTATCTCATGGACAATTATATGGCCATATACCCACTTTGGAGTGGGGTTCTACTGGGTAATCTGAAAAGATATTCCAGTGACAAGGCAGAGGGACTTTCTTCACCTCCAATCAGCAACACTAGAGACACTAATTGCCATGTTGAAAAGTGGTTTGGAATCGTAAAAACTTCCATACTTTCCAAACACAAAAATCTCAGGCCAGCAGAGTTCATTAGGATTATGTATGCATCTTTAAAGGGGAGATATTCGGAGTACATTCTAAGGACCAACCTTCCCGAAGATCTGTTAATTAGACCTCGTAGGCCATCATCCAACATGATCTTTGCAGAGGAGCACTGGGCTAAAAGAGAAGACAAAAGACACAAAGTCACACACAAAAGACAATTTCACTTTTACAGTGAACCACCTGAAATCCCGAAACCAAAAATGGCAAAAACAGCACCTACCATTTTCAGTGTTCCTGCCGTTCCAGAAGGTGTTCCTGAAAAGGTAAACCAAATAACTATAATTAAAAATATTCTGTAGTGACTTAGCACCTAATATATTTATTTAACGTCCATTCCCAATGTCAAACCACAAAACATACCAAAACTCAAGGCACAGAAAAAGTAAATGTCTCTGAAGAAGGCATAGCTCAAGAGGTAATTAAAGTGTGAGACTACAATATTGTGATTACAAAAATATTTTTGTAAATTGTGCATCTAACAAATACACATTTTTAAAGGTAAAAACACCTCTACGAAGTGACATTCCTAAACTGGAAAAAAAGAATAAAAAGACTCCACTACATAAGGCTACTGACACAAAACAAGAAAAAGATGTTTCAGTAGAACGTGTTGCTGAAGAGGTAAATCTTTACAAGAAACTATTTTGCAGTACTTAAGCTATTACTGACAGAATTGTTACAGGTCCAAACACTCTGGGAATGTGAAGCCAGCGAACAGATTGTCGCTATTATTAAGGCTGACCAGTACAAATTCGACAGCACTTTATGGCACACAGAGTTTATGACTCTCCGACCACATGAGAGATTATGTGGAGAAGTAAGTGCAGCATTGCATTATTTGTAAACCCAAGCCTCCCATTTTAATCTTTGCTTTTAATCATTTTAATCTCTGGTATGGGTTGCCATAAGTGGCCTTCACATCACTCACTAATACTTTTAGATCTCTTTCAAAGTAGTTGTACAATTATATTACATGAGGAATCTTAATATAATCGTATTATATTATATTTGGATTTTGTTTAAATAATTTTCTTTCACTTGAGGAATTTCAACAAAACCTTAGCATTGCTGTATTTTACAATTATTAAGGTCATGGAGAGTTACATTCGGTCAGTCTTAAACAAGTTTGACAAGTCTGGGAAGTTGTACCAACTCAACCACTATACCACTGGTGTGATTTTGCATGGACAGAGAGCCCAAGTGGCTCGACAGGGTTTGAAAGATGTAAGTATATTATAAGAAAATAAATATATTCTGACATAAGGTAGTATGTTTTATGTACTTTTTAAATAATATGAACTCATTCATTTATTATGTTATACAGGTTAATTTTGAGTTATTTGATGGAATAATCTCATTTGTCAACATAAAAAGCAACCACTGGATGTTTGTGGTAAGCACTACAAATTCAAAAACTATTTTTGTAAACAATACTTTGTTCTTACAGAACATACTGGCATATACAAATGTAAACAAGATGTTTAAATTAATATTCAGTTTGGATGTGTTGTGTTCTGTTAGTACCTGCATGTTCTGTCCAAACTAATTTTTGTTGTGGATCCAGCAAATGCTGAAACTGATGTTGAGACGCTGGTGAATGCATCCTGAAAATTCCAGTAAGTCTGTTTTATCACATCAATTAATAGTAAGAAATGATAACAATTTCCCAGGATGTCTGAGTGAAACTGTTGTCCAACAGACAGTACTTCACAATGAGGTTGAATCGCCTAGGACAAGAAGAACTGGTAAATGTTAAATGGAAAATTGGCCAAATACAGCATACAGTTCAAGAAGATGCAACCAGCTGTGGAGTGTTTGTCCTACAGGTATATTTAAATATCTACTACTAGTATAATACATATGATATAAGGCCATAACTATGATATTGGGGGCCTCAGTGTAACATATTTAATGGAAATGCATTTTAATTAATACAATTTTACTTTTTTTTAATTATAACAAAATTATAAAGCTGAACACAGGCGTGTCTTTAGTAATTTTAATTTAGGCCTACTGTCAGCCCAATTAACAAACTATTATGAGCTGTCTCTCTCTTCTGGGTTTGTCTAACAAAATGAAAGGGTTACTCCACCCCAAAATGAAAATTTTGTCATTAATCACTAAACCCGTAAAAGTTTCGTTCATCTTCGGAACACAATTTAAGATATTTTGGATGAAAACCGGGAGGCTTGTGACTGTCCCATTGACTGGCAAGTAAATAACACTGAACGCAAAATGTGTACGCTGTTCTGTGTCAGCCACACCACGAGCATAAGCTGTTTTCGTTCAAATCCATGCGTAAATAAAAGAAGAAAACGCATCCGTGTGGTGCGGCTGACACAGAACAGCGTATGCATTTTGCGTTCAGTGGATACTCTTCAAAATGTCTCTACAGCAATGCAGATTAGACGAATTGTTGAATAAAGTCGTTATGTTTGTTTTCTTTGTGTACAAAAAGTATTCTCGTCGCTTCATAAAATTCAGATTGAACCACTGATGGCAGATGGACTATTTTGACGATGCCTTTCATACTTTTCTGTGCCTTGACAGTGTTAATTGTTTGGCAGTCAATGGGACAGTCACAAACCTGCTGGTTTTCATCTAAAATATCTTAAATTGTGTTCCGGGTTTGGAACAGCATGGGGGTAAGTGATTAATGACAAAATTTTAATTTGGGGGAGGAGTAACCCTTTAAAGGTTAGCATGTTTATCTGAAAAAAAAATATTTTTATTTACTAAAGGTTTATTTACAAAAAATCACCTATTTATAATAGGTATACATAGCCTCAAGTAACAATTAAAGTATCAAATTGCAGCTCAATATAAATCAATTAAGTTAACTAATTAATTTGTCTTCAAAAATGCCACATAGAGCATCATTACAGTGCCAAATATTTTCAAAAGAAAGCAGATCATCAATACATTTATAGTAATACAAATATATTAAAATTCTAGATTGCACCAGGTTAAAACAAAGCAAAAACTTTTTGTACTATATCCTGTTCAATTTTCTTTCTCCTGCTCAAATAGATGGCCATTTTTGTTTGTCTCACCACAAAATGAAGCCGTTGACAAACAGAATTCTTTTTCTTAGAAACATATTTGCAACCTAAAATGAAAATCTCTTGTGACAATACTTCATTGCAATTTTTTTAATCATTGTGTAAAACAGAAAATTGTAGTTTAAGTCAAAGCTTAAGAACAGCATAAGAAAGCATGAAAAATGGTCTCTCTATCATCACAAAAAGGACATTTTGTGTGAACAGCAACTTACCTGTCTCAACTCTGAGGTTTCGTAAAGCTACCTTGCAGTTCTCGGGTTTCAGATTATTGTTGGTAAATCATCAGAGCTCTTTCTATTCCTTAAGTGATTTGATATTGTTGAGAGGGAAATAATCAGCAAAGCATATTGGGTATATTCTAAATATGTTAGATAAAACTTATCTGATCATATAGGCTACTCATCCTCATGCCACCCTAAATGTGTATAACTGTCTTCCACTTGACACAAATGTATATTTGAAGAATTTTGTCTTTGTCTGCCCAAACAATGCAAATGGGTGAAAACCAAAAACCGTTCCAAAAGCGTAAAATCATTTTTTTCTCACCTTTTTTTCAAGATGGCTAAGAAAACGGTGAAGCACTTTCCTAACATTCCACAGCATTTCACTATCAATCCTTCTGGGGAATATATAAGCAAACTGAGGAGACAAATGGCAGAGGAAATACTCCTTGGAACAGGTTAATTGGCCATTAACAAATATACCCTTGTTGTCTAAAGATATATAAATATATTTTAAAACATTTTTTTTTAACTATTGACTAAGTTTTCATTTCAATATTAGAATCCAAAGAAGAGTTCTGCAGTACCTGCGGTCTGAAAGATCCCCCTCATCCAACAAATGCTGTAGATACTGATTGGGTAAATATGTACAGGTGCACTCAGTAATTTGCATAGGCCTGTTATAACAAATGTGTGTAGTTGCACAAAGTAATTTCACTACTGGACTCTGTAATGTAACCACAGACGCACACAACCTTGAACCTAAACTGAAATCTGTAAAACCATAATAAGCTGAGTCTACTGAAATTATTGGAGGACATTAGGCTAATTTGCCCAATGTGCTAATTTTACCAACGCTGCCTAAGAACACTGTTTTGCTTCTTTCAAGTTCACCTATTTTGGTTTTTCCATTGGCACTTACTTCAAATTTGCCAAATGATAGGCTATTGTTAAATGTACTTATACTGAACAAACAATAATCATTAAAACAAGTTACTGCTTCAAATCAACATGAATTGCATAGCTGAACTTCAATAAAATAGTGATTGATTTAACAGCATAGTAGTAACCATATTTAATTAATAAAAAAACAACAACTTGTAACAGCTTGGCTGGACATATTTAGTGCCATCTTCAATGTTCTAACAGAAACATAGGCTATGAATTAAAACATGTTATACTATGGGGCCGTTGGAAGCTTGAATATGGTTGGCTAATGAACGTTCTAAGGTGTTTTCAGGGAAACGCAAGACGAACGTAGTTCCAGGCAGCTCTTGACCGCATTCCATGTCCATATCGCTTCGCCAAATGATTTGCGTTATTTCAAAGGTCCTTACAGCCCCAAAACAGCAAAAGAACCAAAACCCACAATGACACTGGCCGAACAAGTAAATATAGTAAACAAAAGGATAAAAACGACAGATCATATCCATGTTTTTGCCACAAAATAACGTTGTATTATTACGAAAAGCACATATTCTATCTCTCCCGCTCTTTCTCCCTCACAGACAGTTTGCACACACGCTAACATACGCGTTAATGTTGTTAGCACTACTCTGAGAATTTTATTAGAAACATAGTTTAACAACTTAAAAACTACATGACTTCTCACAAGCGAGGGAACAGCGCTGTTCGTGAAGAAAATGAATTTTAAGTTTCACTATAACGTTAGAGACATTCTCCGCTTCGCGTCGTGACAGCATCACCACCTCGGGTGAGCATTGTTTTTCTAATAATTCAACGGCCCGTTGTCAATTATTCCTTACTTATTACCTCACACGAGTACGTGCAGAGGGTTCCATAGGGGTAACGTAATTTAGGGGCACATATACACACACACAAACATATTCGTGTACGTTCATTCACGTCACAGTTTTGAGTGTTCTTGAACTAACTTGGACTTAATTAAAACAACTACAACACTTTCATCAATGGTAAATTAACATGCGTACATAAGAGTAACGTTACACTTAACACTATTTACCCTTAATGCAACTTTATTTGATGCGCAGTTTCTCTCTCCGAGTGCGAGTCAATCCATATACCACTCCACACGATTAGCTGCTGTGTTGCACATGACAAATAATTTATAATTAAATATAGCCATAGCTAGCTTCTGCCGTTCTCGATCATTCAAGGCAGCAGCAAACCCTAACGTTGCATAGCAATGCGTTATGGCAACAATAAACAGGACGTTTTAAGCAAATTTATTGACCATATTATTATTGGTGAAAATTGTTGAGAAGGGCCATTTTGATTCATTAATTTTGATAAAGGGCAGATGCTTGCTGCCTGTGTGAATAAATTAGTTTTAATACAACAAATAGCTTAGATAACATTAGAATAAAAAGTCTTAAGAAAAAGTGCCTTTAGAAAAATAAAACATTTATAACGTCTACCTACCGAGTTTGCATTCTCTTAGGTTAACGTTACTCCTGCCAACTTTCACTACGCGTTTCTCAGATCCGCTGCGTAGAGAAAATCACAAGCTAGCTAGACTAAGGTAAGGCTAGTTATGCAAAGTTACTGCATTTACCGGCTTTTGTTATATCCAGTGTTGCCAGATCGGGTTGACGATTTCCAGCCCAAAAGCTCAGCAAAACCCGCCTACTTCAACAAAAACCAGCCCAAAATTTTAACTGCCAAAATAATGTGATATGATTTTATTACCATGTCAATCAAGGTTGATAAGGACCACTTTTATCTCCTCAAAATAAAATAATGACGAAAAAAGGTAATAAAGATAAATACATTTCACAGGAACATGGATCAAAACAGGGCAAATGCGTTAAAGACAGTAAGAAAATATGCTTAAAATAACCAGGAACCTTTTCAAAATGGCAATCAAGAAATTAACTGATAACCCCCGGGGGAACACATGCATCATTTTCAAAGTCCACAGTAAGAAAAAGCTCATTTTTGTGCAAAAAAGTGCACAATAAAGTGATCAGAAAGCAATGTTAATTGACACCCACAACAGCCAAACATGTGTTATTCATTGATACATACTGTATGATAATCTGACAGCAAAAATGAAATAATAATGAACAACAATGCGCTTACCTTTCTCTTGTGCTTTATCTTCAGACAGCACGTATTTCATGAAGTAAACATTTTAGAACATAATGCAGAACTTAGCAGTCAGAACTGTTCAAGTCCAGCAGCTGTCAATGCCAAGTATACAAGAGTTTGGATGGTTTAAGAGATGTTCTGATGCAGGACATTATTGTATAGTCCCGTGTTCAGTTCAACTGTTATTTCAGTTACAATTACATTTAGAAGTCTTCTATTCATTTAATCCACGTTGTGAGATTTGAGTTACTCTTAGATTCTTTATCGTGTAATTTATATTTAAGCCACTTTGCCATGACAATCACTTAACTTAAAATTAATGAGTAAATATATAGCTGCACATTTAAATTTTGCCCTTTACAGCGCCAAACCCAATCACTCACGAGTCATCGCATCTCACCAACATAAAAGATGGTAAATTGATTGACAAGTCTCTGTTAAAATGAACCAAAGGTGTTGCGTTAATGAAAAATGAGTTGATGACTGCACTACACATTATTTTGCTGTGATACTTTGAGCTCGAGCATATTAAGATAACGTGACTAAAAAGCGAAGAAAAAAGCAGCTGATTGGGCGGCTTTTATTTTTTTTAAAGCAGCCCAAATTTGGTCTACCCTCCCAATGCGTTATTCTCCGGTCCAAGCCGATCAAAAGAAGCCAAATTGGGCAGCAACCCGCCCAATCTGGCAACACTTGTTATATCAATCAGCGCTGTTGTCAGGCAGAACGTGACATACCAAAACAGATTAAACGGAAAAGGGCCAATAATCTGAAAACATTTAAATTTTTAGTTCTTAAAATAAACTAAACATATGTTTATAATGCCAAAACATAGTATTTGAAACATATATAATAACTTGAGTTATAAGTAGTAACTTGATTGCTTTATTGATGACAACATTAGGGTTTACAGTGTATAAAATAGGTAGGCCTAGACAACAGTTCACAGGGGCGCGGGAAGGTGTTTTATGTAGGGGGTTGAAGGATTACACATTTTATTTTAATGTTTAATTTAAATTCACTTCCTGATTAAGAAGTGTCAGGCAAATTCAGGTGCTTTAGATCGCTTCCTGACCATTTGAGCTTGAGACAGCTGGGCCTTTTTGTCTCTATGATAATGGTAAGATCAATGAGTCAGACTACTGAGAGATTCAACCTTTGTTCTGCAAATAGGCTTTGTCCTGGCCAGACGTGGATTCGTTAGGTTTATTGGACCACGGGAAGTTTCCCGTAACCAACTAACGCCTCCCTCAGATGTTTGCTTTCTTTGATGTTTTGTCTCAACCTCCAAAAGTCCCTCCTCCAATTCTGTCTATAAGATACCCTGTAAAAATTACTTAAGATGAGATTTCGATGACTACAGATACCAATGACATGTCATAGAATAAAGAAATTCTGCTGACGATCCAATCCGAAGTCTCCTGGTCTTCTCTTCTGAGTTTTCTACACTTTAGAAGAACAGAGTTTACAACAGATGGTGCCGTGACCCGGATGGAGTTCCAGCTTCCTCACCTGAAAAACTTCAAGCTCAAACAAAGATCTGCATCTTTTGGAATCCAGCGAAACTTCCAGCTGAACAAAGATTCCCAGACTGAATTTTTCTCTCAACCAAAGGTTGTGGTGAGTGCTGTCTCTAATCCAAAAGAACCTAAGACCAGTGTATCCTCTGTGCCATCAGAGAAGAGTTAACATACATCTGTAGGGTTTGTTTAACTAAGTATATCCTCTAAAGTTTTTCTTTTAGAGATGAAAGTTACCCTCTGTTTCAGGCAGGGAAGATTTTGGCATTACGTGCTAAAAATGAGTTATCCTCTGTTTCAGGCAGGGAAGGTTAGCATTACGTGCTAATTTTTGGTTTATCCTCTGTTCTTTCAGGCAGGGAAGATTTTGGCATTACGTGCTAAAAATGAGTTATCCTCTGTTTCAGGCAGGGAAGGTTAGCATTTCGTGCTAATAATTTAGTTTTATCCTCTGTTTTTTTGTAGCCAGGGAAGTTAAGTGTGAAGTGTTGGTAATTTGGAAATTTAACAATAGTTAAGTTTTTTTTTTACAAGTGTACCCTCTGTTGATCAGAGAAGTGTTTGTTTTGTTTGTGTGGTACCGAAGAAACTTACAAAATGGCTAGAATGAATGCTAGACTGATTCCAACCACAGAAAAGACTGGTCTTGCGACTACTTTGTGGTCAGATAGTGAATTCAAAACGCTGTTAGGGGAACAAATGGACCTAATAGTCACTGAAAAAGTTAGACAAAAACTAACGCAGAAATATGAGATTCATCCAGACAAGACTTGGTCGGTAGATGAGTGTAAAAACATACTAGGAGCAAGTATTCGTAAGAACAATGTGAAAGGCATTATCTGTTGTTACAGAGAATTCAGTGTAACCCTAGCCACAAAACAGTCTCAGCGTAACTCAGAGCTAGAGAAACAGAACAATGAACTCTGTGCTCGAGTATCCACTTTGACTAAGAAATTGAACCTCAAGAAAGCTGCAGCAAAAACTGATGTGGGAGTTAGTCAGCCTGATAACATTTACCCTGATTTACAAGCATTCTCTGAAACAGATGTAGCTCTCCAATCAGTAACTGATGTGCCTGTAAATTCAGTCAATGTTGAGGAAACTGATAGTGTTCCTCCCAATTCTTCTGTTGTGCAAATACAAACTGTTGCCAACGCTTTATGTCCTTAAGATATAGAGAGACTATCTCAGAGTTTACCGGCAGCACGCACACATTTAACTGAATTTAGAAGAACATTGATCTCAAGATGGGTAGAAGCTTATCCAACAGGGCGTGCTACAGCTGCACATACTGCTAAATGTCTTGCCACTGATTTCATTCCCAGATGGGGATTACCAGATTGCATTGACTCAGATCAAGGTACCCACTTCACAGGACAGGTAGTCAAGGAAGTGTCTAGAATGTTGAAGATTAAGTGGAACCTTCACTGTCCCTATAGGCCACAAGCATCAGGACAGGTTGATCTTAGAAATGCTGATGTGCACATTGTTTCAGATGCCTTGATCGCTTACTGTGAAAACCTCACAAAGGCAGTGCAGAGTGCCAAAGAGAGAGTTGAGTCGTGTTGGCAGACTCCACCAGAAGGTGGACACAATCATCCCAGGTCAATGGGTCATGATAAAGGCGTTCAGAAACAAGCCATTAGAGCCTAAGTGGTACGGACCACATCAAGTGATGTTGATTACAGCAGCTGCAGTAATGTGTCAGGGAAGGAAAACGTGGGCTCATGTGTCACACTGTAAGGTTGTTCCTCCCCCTGCAGGGATAGGATAGGGCAGACACAAGAACCAGTGAGGAGCCCAGGGAAGAACCGAAAGCAACAGGCTTCGGGGGCCAACCCTGCGGTGAAGATTTCCTCATAGGCTTTTCCCCTCCATTAGTCCATCCTTTCCTCACTGTTCTTTAGGTGTCGCAGGAATTGAGAAATAGGGAAAGAAGGAACAACCATAGCAGACTATATTTTGAACAGAGGATACAACCCTAATGTTTGCAGACACAACAAATACTGCTCTGTGCCGTTGTTCTCTCTTGTTTGTGTTTCTTTCTTCCTCTGTGCAGATACCATTTGATGGCTGTCCTGAGATCCATATGCACCGCCCTTCTCACCTGCGGATGAAGCCACAACCTCTAGAAAACAACTAGACCCATTGCCGAGCCAACTATCACACAAGAAAGGGAAAAGAAAGAAGAAGAAGAAAAAAGAAAAAAAAATACACAACGCAGAGACTCACATACGGGAACTTCAGTCATCCATCAACATAATCAAGATTTTTGTACTATTAACCATCATGGACATCACGCAAAGTGTAGACCCCAGAAACAACATATTCGTAGAGCTGATGAATATGTCAAGAAATGACTTGTTTGCTGGAAAGAACGTTTGCATGCCGCACGCACCTTCAGTAGGAGCAGGAATCCCATGGGTGGCACACCCTATCTCCAAATGTGATACGTGTACCTTATTCGATCATCATACCAGTGGATTATACAACAAGGATACATGTCACAACGTAACAATTCCTCCAGCTTCTTCGTGTTGCATTCCTGGACTACCATCCTGCAACCTAACTTCAGCTACTCCCATCATGACAGATCTACTCATGCCAAGGATGTTCTATTGGTGCATGGAAAATCATGCTCCAGCATCGACTACACTGGGTGAAATTCCTCGTGAACGTTGCAGCTTTGTGATTGAAAGAAGAACCGAATTCGATGTGTACGTTACTACATCAGATAAGAAAGAGGAGAATGAATTAAAAGAGTGTCTCTACGGGAACCCATCCCTACCAATTTGTTTTGCCATAAATCAGTGGTGTATGATTCCTCCACCGACTGGCACTTTGTGGTTATGTGGGACTTCTGTCTACAGCATCCTACCCAGCCAATTCAATGGCAGGTGCACCCTGGTTTATGTCCTACCAGCCATCAGAGAAAATACACACTCCACCTCAAGTTCTCCACATCTACAAAATTCAGCTTCTACCAACAAAGATGGCTGCATTCCAGGACTCACTTGTGTACAAACGTGGTGGTCAAGAACTCTTGGCGCATTAATCCCATCGTATGGTGTCATGCAGGCTCTCGATCAGGTCAGAAGCCTGTCGGATTCAGTACAGAAATTGGCCAATGATACGGTTTTGGCCCTGGGCAACATCAAGGACACTCTTGCCTCGCACAAGATCATGATCTTACAGAACAGAGTAGCCTTGGATTACATTCTTGCAACACAAGGGGGAGCCTGTACCATTATCGGTCCTGAATGCTGCACCGGGTTAATGGATCCAACAGAGAACTTGAACAAAATCCAACAAGACATTCTTGGTCTTTCAGCAAAATTACACCAGATGACTGAAGATAATTCTTCATGTTTCGGAAGCTTGTTAGCAAATGACTCCCGCCTCTCACGAGGAAATGACAGTTCCAACCAGAAGAGATTATTACCCGTAAGAACTTCACGGACCCGAATTGCATGTTTTGTTTCTGTGTCAGCATGCAATTACATATAAGCAACAAAGAACATGTACTATGTGCCTGTAACGATTACAAGTTACAAGAATTAACTTTTAAGTGTCTAAATTTGTATTTTGTGAGAGTTATTAGAACTCTCAAAGGGGGAATTGAAGGATTACAAATTTTATTTTAATGTTTAATTTAAATTCACTTCCTGATTAAGAAGTGTCAGGCAAATTCAGGTGCTTTAGATCGCTTCCTGACCATTTGAGCTTGAGACAGCTGGGCCTTTTTGTCTCTATGATAATGGTAAGATCAATGAGTCAGACTACTGAGAGATTCAACCTTTGTTCTGCAAATAGGCTTTGTCCTGGCCAGACGTGGATTCGTTAGGTTTATTGGACCACGGGAAGTTTCCCGTAACCAACTAACGCCTCCCTCAGATGTTTGCTTTCTTTGATGTTTTGTCTCAACCTCCAAAAGTCCCTCCTCCAATTCTGTCTATAAGATACCCTGTAAAAAATACTTAAGATGAGATTTTCGATGACTACAGATAACAAGACATGTCATAGAATAAAGAAATTCTGCTGACGATCCAATCCGAAGTCTCCTGGTCTTCTCTTCTGAGTTTTCTACACTTTAGAAGAACAGAGTTCACAACAGGGTGCTGTGGGAGGGGGGGGGGGGGTAGTCAATTTCTGCATATAAATATTACGCCAAATAGAAACAGAAAATCGTGCTATAGCCTACGCACTTTTATGAGATTGTGTTAGACAACAATTAGCTATTTTACAAATGGGAATAGGCTACAATGAATTCATAACAATGTTTTACATTCAAGCTACATTCAAGCTTAAAAACCCTTAAAATGTATAGTGAAAAGTTATTTTAAAAGCATCTGGAATGCAATAAAGTAATTTTAAAGCTGTTTTTAAAGCATTTGCTGCATGGATTAAAAAGATAGGCCAATAAATAATTCACATAGGCCTATCAGTCAGACAAAATTGCATTGCAGCAAATCCTTTAAATTTCAAGGACAAAGATTTACATACTTTTGTTTTATTATTGAATACAATTATAAAATAAAACGCTAATTATAATCGGGCCTGTTTTAGGGGCCGTTCACATATCGCGCCTAAAAACGCGTGGAAAATGCTAGGCGCGCTGCTTTCTCCTTTTTTCCAAAGCGCTCGGCGGTTGCGCTCCGGAGGCGTTTGTCGCTGCTAAGCAACCATCAGCTGCGCTCTCCGTTATAAGAAGGAAATTTCGTCACATGACCTGCGGTGCGCTTGCGGCATTCTGAAAAGTTGAGATGTTTTTATCTCGAAGCGGCACGGACGCGCCTGGAAAAAATGAGCGCGTCCTTCCATTATGAGCGCGCATACCATGCGTCTACATTTGAAATAACGAACTTGAGCGCACAAAATACGCGATATGTGAGTGGCCCCTTAGGCTTTCCCTAATTTTTATATTTTAGATGGTGAGGTGACGGGGAAAAATGACTCGCCATCTCCTCATTGGACGCGCAGAAAGGATTGGAGAGAAATATATGCATCTTAACGGATTACATAGGCTAATGAAGAGTTTTTGCTTTGCTTTGAATTATTTTGTTTTAAAGAAGTATTTTAAAGCTTTCTATAGATATATTTATCATATCTCTGAGCCAGTTTCGAGTTGCCGAGTTTCGGTTCATCATTGAAGCGCTCTTGTTCAAAACCGGCAGAAAGTGCATTCTCTGTTTTCCTATTTTATAAAAGCACAATGTTGATATTGTGAATGCACACAAACACGGCGTATTTTAAGTTGTTTTTACTGTAAGAAAAAAATCCAAGCGACCACGCTGGAGCCTCCATGTCCTGTAAAGCTCGCTTCAGCTTCCACTCTCCACACAAACTGTTGTATATTGCACATTTAAGAATCCAGCGTACCGCCGGCGGGACGCCTAGTAGTAACAGGGTAAAGTCGTAAAAAAGTCGTTTTTTTTTTTTCTTGTCATATATCCACGGAGAGCTGAGATTCTTGTGATTTCAACTATGTAAACCATTTTAAGATACAATAAACACAGCATGTACAATCTGTGTCTTTATCAGACCACTTTTTATTGACATAATGCAGACATGCATGATAGTACAGACATACATAGGAATAACACAGTAGGGATGCAATATAACAACAAAATAAGAAAAAACCCACACATTTAATAATGTACTGTGTACAGAAATAGAAATATAGGAAAAAATGTATTTAGATTATAAATTATAAATATATATGTAGTTTTAAAAGTGTACATATTTTGGATTCTATAAATAAATGTCACAATAATGTGTTTATGCTTCAGTTACTATGTGTCAGCAATTATTGACAGTGAATCTGGATGAGGAATTGAATAGCTCTAAGTGTAACCATTCATTAGAGCCCAAAATGATGACTGTACATTAAAGCATTCAAGAATTACAGCATTGTATGTGTTGTTGGTTACAAAGGTTCACTTGGAGTCTACCAATTGTACATTTTTTGGAAGCGTCTAGACATAAAATTAGATAAACATGTGTAAAACACCAATTTTCTAATATATTGTTTATAAAATGGTAAATTTGGCTTGGTAAGGCTTCATTCTGTGATCCAAATTAATTTTCCAGTTCATACCTCCCAGCTATAGTCATCTGCAGGCTTCTATTTACAACAAAAATGCTGGCGGAATTATTTTTTTCTTTTTTTAGTGTATTCAAAGTGCTATTACTCAATATCAGTAAGACTTAAAGTGATTCTGACTATTGAGAAACAAACCTCAGAGTGTCACCTTTCAAAGGAGACCAACACCATGCATATCATCCAAATGGCTCAAGAACAGCATGCAATTTACTTTGGGTATGCCTTTTTTAGGCGTTTTAGGCTAATTTTACAGGAATCGTAAAGGGTTAAACATTTAAACTAACACTGTGATATGCTTGAACTGTTTATAGGCCTTTCTATCGTTTTTATTTTAGTCAAGTCGTGATGACTTGATAAGGCTAAATTAATCAAACATAGGCGATCAACTCTGATGCTGGCCGCTTGGTCGTTGCTTAAAAGAAAGAAAAAAAACATTTAACGAAACAAAAATGCTCCCAAGGTTTTTCTAAATTAACTTTATGAAAAAAAAACCCGAAACATAGTCTTATCACTTTTCCATTACATACAAAACTGAACTATTTAGCTATAAGCTGTTTTGGGAGAAGGGAAAGACTCACATCGCTGAGAACAAAAAAAAATAGTTTTTTTTTCTTCCAGTACATCCATGATATTTCCATGTTCCGCTTTTAAGCCACAACCTACAGATCCCACAACACAAACATAAAAGCAAGCATTGGCAGTGCTGCGTGCGTGATTTGGCAGGATGTGTGCAATGCGCGCATCAAATAGCCCTGCATCAGTTTAATAACTTTAATAACTTTAATTCTTACAACTGTTAAATTAATGGGAAAATGGTAAATATGTCGAAGATCACATAGAAATAGATAGCAAAATAGCCAATGTAAACTAAATGTTATAAACATCGGAGCAACCATAGAAATGTTTAAATTAATCTTTATTATAACAAATTTAGCCTATTTTTTTTTTTATTCACAACAGTTTACAGTTGCCCACAGAAAAAAACAGGGGGTGCTGCAGCACCCTCAGCACCGCCTGTTCCCACGCCCCTGACAGTTCATGTATTTTTTTTATCTTAAACATAATCTTTTTTTCACATGTATGCAAATATTTATTAGAAAAATGTCTTTGAAAAAAATGTCTTTCATGCAGGTACAGTGTGAGAACTGTGCAAGGTGGTACCACAACCTACGTTTGCAGTTTCAGACTGATTTCCTGTCTGATGACAAGGAATTGTCATGGTTCTGTCAGCTGTGTAGAACAGAAGTAAAAGGATAAAGAAGAAATTAACAGGTAAAGGGATATCTTTACTAAAGGCAGACTATTCACAGTTTTCTTTTCCAGTGTTTCAGTTTATAGGCCTAAACTTTGACGCATGCGCGTTTTCTTTTTAATGCTCTGTTGTAAAGTTATAGTGTCATTGTGGTTATAGTCATAATAACAATAAATAAGTTTTTCCTCCAAACCTTGGAGATATTTACAAACTGTATAAAACATTACATTATAGAATCTGGAGATGTATTCTTATCTTGTTGCAGATGGTGTTTTGTGATTGAAAAATTGATTGTTGTTTATCTTTTGTTCATTACTTTTTTTTCCTTTTCTAATTTTTCTTTCTTCAGAGTTGAAAATGTACATTTAAAACAAAAATATTTGTAGAAATTTTTGAAAATAATTAAAACTACAATATATTCTTAATATTTATTTATTTTTACATACAATTGTATTTCTCTACAAATGGCTCATTGCACCAAACAAAATAATGTTTTTCTTCTCCCTTTCTTTTTTGGCAGATGCCAAAGGCATTAACCATGATAACTCCACCATGGATAACAACATTTTGTTCTTTATTTACATTTATTAATTCATTTTGCTTTGAATAAACGGGATAAATCTAAATATGTTTACTGTGATTGTGCTTTGTTAACAAATATCATAAATTAATAATGATGTAGTTTGGCTCTAAGGGTTATTTATTTGGTGTTACAAAATATATAGCAAAGAATACAAAAAGAAAACTTAAGCATCGTATTCTATACATTCTTCAACAACAAGTGGCTTGTAAAAAATCTTGAGGGTTTAGCTGTACTTATAGCCTTTTCCTGTATTTGCCATGTTTGGATACATGTGTAAGTGGTTGTGTAAGGCTTAATGGTAAGTGCAATACTGATAAAATTACACATTTAAAAACAAATTAGAAAGTGTTACTTA
This sequence comes from Oxygymnocypris stewartii, assembly GCA_003573665.1. NCBI lineage: Eukaryota > Metazoa > Chordata > Actinopteri > Cypriniformes > Cyprinidae > Oxygymnocypris > Oxygymnocypris stewartii. The sequence goes on from QVTF01024199.1 coordinate 1,864,001, forward strand.
GTTGTTTTTGTTTAATAATGAAAATCATAATAATTTAATAAAATAATAATAATAATAATAATAATAATAAAAAAGACCTCAGAAAATCTTTCAAAAGGTCACCAATCATTTATTTTGCCTGGGACCAACACAATATTTAGGATGCCTCTAATGAAATGCTTACCATGAGGGTGAGTCATCTATCAATTGTTGTTGTTGAATGAACACTTAGACTTATAAAAACTATCAATACACATAAATAATAGGTTACTCCCTCCCCCCCCCATTCCCCCTTTTATTTTTACACACAGACACACACTGTTTTTTGGACCAAACATAATGATTTTACCATGTACAAACATAATTTTATGTCCCCTAACCCTACCCCTTTTACATATTGTACATGTTTAAACTATTGAATTTGGGGAACTGAATGTCCTCATAAAGAAAATAAATGATCTAATACCATTGTAAGTACTAGTTTGTAACACACACACACTCAGAGAGACCCGTCAATATCATTGTTGTTGTAGTATTCATGTGAAGTTATTTTTATGTTTACATCATACAATGTAGAAATCTGCCAGCAGTTACTGTTTTGAAAAGAAATGTACAAGTTATATAGATTTAAAATATTGAACATTTAATTAAACATTCACAAAATAATGTTTCCAAAATCCAAGTCGTGTAAGATGTGTGTCAGGTGTGTGTGAACATATTACAGCTGGTGTGACATCGTCGGGTCACATGACCAGGAAGTTATATAGATTAGTATATTTGAAAAATTGACCAAAAATAGACAAAATCATATTTCCAAAATTCAAGTCGTGTAAGATGTGTGTCAGGTGTGTGTGAACATATTACAGCTGGTGTGGCATCATCGGGTCACATGACCAGGAAGTTATATAGATTTGTATATTTGAAAAAATAATAAAAAATAGACAAAATCATATTTCCAAAATCCAAGTCGTGTAAGATGTGTGTCAGGTGTGTGTGAACATATTACAGCTGGTGTGACATGATCGGGTCACATGACCAGGAAGTTATATAGATTTGTATATTTGAAAAAATTATAAAAAATACACTAAATGACTTCTCCAAAATCCATGTAATGTATGATGTCTTAAAGGTATTACTGAATGTTTTACAGGTGCCATAACAACACCCTTTTATATCAGCTAAAAAAACATGTTGGAGTACTATGTAATAACAATGTAACAATTTATGGTGAATAACCCATACACAGCTTAAATTTATGTATTAATTGTTTTCCACTTAATTCACATCTTTACATTTTATTTGTATGTTTCTTTGCAAGGTTTTGAATTTTGGAATGCATATCTTTTTTAGTGTTTTTATGCACTTTTGAGACAGTCCCTTTATTCGGTCGGCGAATGTCTAACGAATGTCCAACATAAAACCAACTTTACCGCAGTCATTATGTGTTGATGTGATTAGCTAGCTAGCTAACGTTCTGAAGCTACATATAATTTTATAAAGGAAGGGTTTTACAAGCTCAAAGCGATTAAATAATTTAGACAAGGCAGTGTGGTGCTGACTGTTTTCACAGATGTTTGAGTTTTATAAATTTAAGTATTATCTAGCAATCAAAATAAATAAATGAAAAAAATATATATATTTCTGATCCTTGTGATCGTCATCACAGTATTTGTAATATTTTAATACTTTCTGATTCTTTAGAATTTGCAGACTCCTTGTTTTCCATACCTGAGACGTCTTACTCAAGCAACAGCTCAAGTGCATCGACTGTAGTCCCTACCAAGAGACAAAGAACTGAGGAGACATCTGCACTGTCTCCTAAACGGGTTTGAATAAAGCTGGTTTTATATGAGTTCACCCAGAAATGAAAATTCTGACATGAATTATCTCCAAAAGCGTTCTTGCAACAATTCTCATGGCAACAAAACACACATGCCAAAGTTTTCTTGTGAACATGCATTGGAGAGTTATATTTTGCACAAAGAACTCATGTCGCTTCATAAAAATTGACATGGAACCACTGTGGTCTCATTATTTATTTTAATGATGTATTCACTACATTTTCTGGGCCTTTAAAGTGGTAGTTGTGTGGACTGTTGGGGGAGTGTCAGAAATCTGTCACATTTTATAAAAAATATCTTCATTTGTGTTCTGAAGATGAACAAAAGTCTATTGGGTAGGAACAAAATAAGGGTTAGTAAGCATGAAAGAATTTAATTTCTGGGGCAACACTTTTTTCCCCTCGGAGTCTGTTGAAATTTGTGAATCACCATGCCCATGTTATTATTTTTATCAGATGGTTGAAGATGTGCCAAAGTTCAAGTCTCGTGGTGAAGCAGTACTACAGGAGTATCAAGAAACAGAAAACCCTTGCAGATGCCACAGAAAGACAAATGATTAACATACTGGTGGCTCACATGATTGATACACATAGGTATTTTAATCATTATTATATATATTTTTAAAACCAAATAACTGCATGGCCATTGTGCAAATTAAGATAACTAGGTTGATATCTTCCCTTATGCAAAGCAATCAGAAAACAGAATGCTCTTAGCATAGTGATGCTGTTCCCTTCCTTCAGATATCCATATTCCAAGAAAGGCTACGTAAGTTATTGTTTGCATCAAACTTTCATGTCGTACTTACAATGTTATGACATTTTCTTTGACATTGACAGTTTCTATGACATTGAAATTTGATTCTTTGATATTTTAGACTTAATATGACAAAGCATTAAAAAAAAAATCTGTTTCAGGAACAATGATGCTGCAAGCAACACAGTATACATTGCCTGGCCACAGGAATATTTGGCGAGGAGCGATGACACCAGACAGGTAGATGAATGTTTAAAAAGATCTCTGTTCTTAAACTTAAAAAGTATTACATTTGAAGCTTCCCATTAATTAATGCATGTGAATCTTTGTCTTCAGTCTATGTCCAGGAAATGGCATCCCTTCTTTCAATCCCTTTCACCACTACCAAGAGGACTGAAGTTTCCAAAAAGTACATGCGATGCTGCTGAAAGCCATATAATCTATCATAAGGTATTGGCATTTTACAAATGTGTTGTGGGTCATTGTTTGACCAATCACTTTTATAAAGTTGTTTTCTCTGTGACTGCACATTATGTTTGTCTAATGTTCAGTTTTCATTTCATCTCTAGTCATGCTGCAGTTTGGAGAAGCACCTCAGCAACAACCAGCGTCAGCATCCGTACCTCCTTGCTGTTGGACGTCAGAAAAGCAACCGCTTCTACATTGCCTTGGATAAGCATCTCCTCCCATGCCAGGCAAACTGTTTCCTTGGAGCATTTGATAAACTTTTAAAAGCACATTTTGTGTTCAATTTGTCATATGATAGTGCACTTTTGAACTTTTACACATTCCTACACATTTTGATGAGCATCTTCATGCATTCAGAGTACTACGAAGTGAAGAAAGGTGTATTATAAAAATGGCAGCGATAAAATGTTATGAGCCATTTGATATTCAAAACTCATAGTGTTGTGGTTGAAAGTTTGTACCATTCCTTCTTTTGTAATGTTTTAATTTAACTTCAAATTGCTCTGCAAGGGAGAATTAAAAATAAACATGTTGATGGAAATTTTGTTGTGAGTTGTAGTTGATTTAACTATGTTTTCAGTATGTTAATGGTGTTTTGTAGATCTTTTGAGACCGTACAGTGAAACAAATTCTAACCACCTAAACCATGCAACTCTAAACAGTGTTGTTTTTCTGTATCCTTTTTAGGGTTATTTTAACACTTTATAGAGTCAAAAGAAGGCATAGTGTTAAATGTTTAACTATTTTGAAAGTGTTAATTTAACTCCAGAAAGTGTGGAGCTATATAAACTCTGAAAAAGTGTTGAAATCAACTCTGTGAGAGTTAATTCAACACTGGACTTTTTGCTGTGTGCCTTTTTCGAAGCTGCTGAATATAAAGAAAGCTGCTGATAACTAAAGTGTTCATTATACTTTCTCTCAATTTAATTAGTTTTTTTACCAGCCCCTCTGAACTGTTAAGCCCCCTCTTAGCACCCCCAACAAAAACAAAATCCAGGAGTCGCCACTGATGTTAACATGTTTCCGTTATGTCGTCGTTGTCACCACAAATATCCCCAGTCTGTCATACTGAAATGTTTTTTTAAGGTAAGTGGTCGCAAACTATTTATTTTAGCTACATTGAATTAAACAAAAAGATATTAAAAGTTAGTCAACTAAATTTGTTTATTTAAATGTAGCTAAACTAAATTTACAGCAACCACTTACCTTAAAAAAAATAGTACATTCAATGATTCATTTTTTTCCAGTGCAGAGTGTTCCGGCCGGGGAGCAACAAAACACACAGAGATGAGATCCGTACTCCCTACTTTTATTCTCGATTACAATAGAAAGTCACAAAGTCCACTTTTTTCCTAAAGTGCTTTATACAATATAGATTGTTTCACAGCAGCTTCACAATACTATAAAATACACATTCTGCTGTAAGGCAGCTCTAACAAGTCAATAGTGTAATTCTACAGGTCAAGTCAGTTGAGTATTGATTCAGTTCAGTTGCATAACTGTGTAAAATTACTCAGTCATACATACTGTACATACAGTGTATGTGAGTGCTATGACTAACTCCTGTTCGTCAGTGCACTCTGAACAAGCTAAAGACACATGAAAGTATTGTTTTAATTTGTTCACGTGTGTAGTTTGGTGTGTATGTGCTTGATCATTTTATGTTTGTGTGTACAGTTAATATGCCAAAATAGAATGTTATGGGAAATATAATAGTTTTGAAAAACTTTTTAAAAGTGTTTGCTTTTTCAAGTTGTGTGTGTATGTTTATTTGTGGTTTTCTGTGAAGTGTTGAGAAAAAGAGACTTAGTTTCAAAAACTGTGTAAGCATTTTGAACAAACTTTCCAAATGTATAGAGTTTGCTGTTCTTATAAATATTCCATATACTGGTAAAACATTAAGGTTCAAGGTTCTTTATTATTCGTCACATACACAATCATACAAGTATAATCAGTAGTGAAATGCAAGTAGAATTGAAGAAAAATACAGCATTACATGAGGAAAGTGAGGAGAAAAAAATAACCCCCAGACTATGCTCCTTGGGGAGTATAGTGTGAGAACAGGAAAAACACCTCAGCAACACAAAAGCACATACACGACATAGCCACAGGGGAAGTGAATCCGGCCCAGCAAGCAGCCATCTGGTCCCGCAGCCACTGATCTGGCGCTGGTCAGACCCGCTTGACCGGGCCAGCGGATCGAAGCGAACAGAGTAGAATGGTCGGGGGGGGGCAATGTCTGTAATGTCTGTAGGGTGGGGGAGGAACGCGAGAGCGTCTCACTGCATTGCACTACCGGGGTAGATTCCAGCAACAGCCTTGCCAAGGCCACTGTAGGGGAGCCAGAAAAATATAAGATTGTTTTGTCTTTGGGGCGAGTAAACATTCCAATTTTTGCAGGCTACTCTCTGTCCATTTTGTCAATTTTTGTCTCCATTTTAATCAATTTCCCTTTGTAAAGCCATGAACTTCTCCTTGGTAGAATCCATATTGCGATTATAGTCTCAATGCTGACCGTTCTTCCCACAGCTTCAATCATACGGGCAGCCTTGTGGGGCTTTGGACAGCTGTTCCCGTTTTCTGAATTCTTCGATAACCCAGGGCAAAGCCTAATCCAATCAGCAAAATACCTGTTATCATGGTTCCGAATAGGTAGATATCAATGTCCTCCACGGAAAGAGCCGCAAGACACACGATTCGCCACCTCTCCCACGCGCCATCGTATAGCCGGCTGCGAACGTTCCGTCAGGGCAGTCAGGTTCCCCGAAACCCAAGTTTCGATAGTGTCAATTGCATTAAGAGACCAGTTAATCCATAATATTTTAGTTTGGAGAGCAGTGCAGAGAGAGTCTCTCACGAGACAAGGGAGCAAAGCAGGGAAGATAAGGGTGAGGACGGGGAGAGAAAGCGGCCGCCTCCGTTGAGAGCCAAAGAGAAAGCTTTGAAAAGACCCATTTTTCAATGTGAATATGAAGGTTCACATCACATGGCTGTTATCTGAGGCCTGTGGTAACTTTCCATTGTTTTGCATACTTTTTTTGAAGAGAGAAGGGACAAATAAATGTGTCCTGGGAAAGACGGGCACAGTCAGTGTATGAGAGCTGAATACACAGCGACACAGCTGGACTTCAATGAGCAGATCAGCGAAATGGAGCCACAGAGACGATCATGGCATCTTATGAGACATCCTGGACTCTGTGGTCTGAGAGCTGTGATATGTGCACTGATTGTTCTGGCACTATGTGTTGTTTTAACACTGATTCCAAGAAAAGGGACTGATCCTGAGCCTGTGATGAATGGTGTTGCATCAGTCAGCCATACTTTGGGACCAAGACGACTACGAGAAACAGCAAACGGTTATATGGCTAGCTTATCTGACTCCTGGATGGACCATCCCAGCCCTCCTCATCCATACGCTACGAACATGTGGTGGAGACTAGCGAACCATACTGTAAAGGAATATGGGTCAAAGAACTGCTACGTGTGCACACAGTTCCCACACAGCACCACTGGAGTGGAGTGGTGGCCTCATCAAGATAACAACACATCAACCTTCATGGCTATGGTGGCTGTGGCAGCAGCTGATTTCAATGACAATCAGAGCTACGATGTGTCCTATATGCAAGACGAGGGATGGACAACTGTCCGACTGACAAAAAGACTGTTTGGCAAGGTAGCAACAGTTAGGAACATACCAAGTAATCTTACATGTTACAGTAGAGTTACAGGAAATCATCCTTTAGGGAAAATACCAAAGAGTAAATGCAATGTGATCTACTATGAAGACAATGACACTACTCTTGCCACACGTTGTGTCAAATGCTTAGAAGGGCGCGTCAACGTTTATGGGGTTCCACATCATTCTCCAATAGCCAGACGATACATATCTCACAGGCAGTGCACACGTACTAAATGTGAAGCTGTTTGTGCAGTTGTGCATATATCTGCTAAACTGGGCACAGGAGTGGTAGAAAATGGCTACTGGCAGTGTGGGTATGAAATATATGTCATGGACAGGAACATGTGCTCTAATTCAACTGTGGAACAATTATTCTACCCCACCAACCACGTGAATTTATGAGAAGAAAGAAAAGGGGACAGCTTAACATTGCGCAAGACAGCCCAGTGCCAAAAAAAACATCACATCTGGACCATCGCTGAGAAATTGCTGGCTTTTTTGTACCTGGAATAGGTGTTGCATCATTAATGGAAGAGGTACAGGTTACCAGGTATGAACTGATTTCTTTCATTAACACGACAAAGATAATGATGGAAGGCATCAAGAAGGAGCTGAAAGGACTGAGACTCACTGCTTTGCAAAATCGTTTAGTCTTGGATCAGCTAACAGCCGAGAGAGGGGGCGTTTGTGTGATAGTAGGAGAAATTTGTTGCACGTATATTCCGGAAAATTATAATGAAGGACATGTCATAGAAGCAGGGATCAAGAAATTGACCTTCATGTCAAAGACTCTGACAGATAGGGAAACTACTTCAGGGTTTTTTGGGTTGGAATGGTTTAAAGGTATATTCACTAATGTGACAAATGTGATGCTGATGGTAATTTGCACAGTTTGTTCGGGCTTGTTAATCTTGTGTGTATGGCCATGTATAAGGGCATTGATTAGAAATGCTGTGTCATCTACATTTAAATCTTCTACTGCAGGGGCCCAGACCCGTCGCCCACTTCCCCCGCTCCCGCCCCCGACCACGCCCCTGCCCCCACCCTCGTGCCCCTGGCTCCATCAGCGCCCCCGCCCCTCCATTTTTTACAGAGGGGGATCAGAGCTTAAAAAGAACAGTTTCTGTTTAGCTTGCTGAAATGTAAGAGATGTGTATGTCTCACAAAAAAAGTGCTAATTGCCTTCTTAAAGGATGTGAGGATCCTCACATGCAAACTGTGTGTGTTTTGCTTCAAGACAACAACCATACATTTGTGTTGTAGTACTTTCTTTTTATTACCATTTATTCTTCATTCATTAATGTATAATCATTATCATGTCATTGTTTTATTACTCCTTTTAATCATATAACCATTTACAATAATCATTATAATCATTTATATACTAATTTAATTGATTTGATTGATTACTCATTTATTCTTGAGTTTTTTCTCCATTGTTGTCTAGTCTTATAACTGTGTTATTTGAAGGGCTGTTTGTCTTCATGAATAAGACATACGAGGGAATGTTTATGGGATTAATTTGGTGTAACACTACTTTTTTATTTGTGCTTATCAGATGAAGTCTGAGCATTGACACATATGCAACTAAGATTATTGAATAAACTCGGCTACTTTTTTCTCATCACTTAGTCTCCTGCTTCTGCTGTTGACTGTTTTTTTCCTCAGTCAACTTGTTGGCTGATTGTTAACAGGGTTTGGGTATTACACTACTTTGCTGAATAGTTGTGCTGTTACCAGTCAAAAATATATTTTCTGACAGGATGTGGCCAGGGATGGATTTAGCTACACAACTGCTTACACGCATTTTCTAAACTTTGTTTTTGTTTTGTTTTTTCAAAACTTTACACACAAATCCAAAACTGGCACACACATTAAGCAAAATGCATCACATCTTTATCAAAATGAAGCACTGCATTCTAAAGATCACAAACACTTCTCAAAACAAACATTTCTCACTCTGTAAGCACCTTTGCCATAATATTACATTTTTGGATATATCACATACACACACAAACTTTTTCAAAACATAAAGCTCTTATTTCATGAGCTTGTTTATTTATGTACAACATGGAAAGAAATTGGCAGAGAGATGTTGAGAAATTCATGGCCAACAAAAAAACATAATCAAGATACTTAATTGAAATGAAGATAGTTCCTGTTAGATTTTGCATGTTACATAGAGAAGTGTGTGTTGTGTTTAGCAAAAAGTTGTGTATTACATTGAAAACGGAGTCAAAGTCCGAGAAATTACTGTATAGTTTTGCAGATTTGATGTTTGAGTGTCATTTTTCTGAAATTCTGTGACAAGTACTGATTTTGCTTTTAAGCAGTTGCAACAAATACCCAGTAATTATGTGCCATGGACATATTCAGCATTTGGAAATATACAGTTTGTATTTCTTTACCTAAATATGGTTTTGGCCAGAAAATTAAGTAATTGTGTGATGTAGGTCTGTTGCTGTGTTAAGAAAAAGTACTTTTTGTTTTGGTAATGCACTTCATTTGCAAACTGGTAATAAAAACCACCGAAGAAGAAGAAAGAAAGAAGAAGAACAAAAATAAGTGAGGTGATCACTTTAGTACCATGGACAGTGAATCGTTAGCAGGCTGTCTTACAGTTTTATGTATGATTGCTTACACACTAAAATAAAATAAAAAACACAATTAGTGAAACCGAACACTCAAACACCAAAACCTCAGCCCAAATCTGCACAACTATAAGCACATTCTCAGCCTCACACTTTTTGCAAAACACTACACATATTGTTTTGCAACACAGTAAAGACTTCTCGACATTAGACACACAAATCTTACATAATGTCACTGCTTTACAAATTAATACACACATGAACCAACTGATCAAATACAGCCATCAGGTGTGCACAGACTTAGGTGCTTAACTGTTAACTCAACAATCAAGGTGTAAACACTAAAAAGGCTACAGATTACTACTATATTTAATTACTACTTCAGGGTTTTTGGGTTGGAATGGTTTAAAGGTATATTCACTAATGTGACAAATGTGATGCTGATGGTAATTTGCATAGTTTGTTCGGGCTTGTTAATCTTGTGTGTATGGCCATGTATAAGGGCATTGATTAGAAATGCTGTGTCATCTACATTTAAATCTTCTACTGCAGGGGCCCAGACCCGTCACCCACTTCCCCCGCTCCCGCCCCCGACCACGCCCCTGCCCCCACCCCCGACCATGCCCCTGGATCCATCAACGCCCCCGCCCCTCCATTTTTTACAGAGGGGGATCAGAGCTTAAAAAGAACAGTTTCTGTTTAGCTTGCTTAAATGTAAGAGATGTGTACATGTAAGATCCTTTCTTGAAGGATGTGAGGATCCTCACATGCAAACTGTGTGTGTTTTGCTTCAAGACAACAACCATACATTTGTGTTGTAGTACTTTCTTTTTATTACCATTTATTCTTCATTCATTAATGTATAATCATTATCATGTCATTGTTTTATTACTCCTTTTAATCATATAACCATTTACAATAATCATTATAATCATTTATATACTAATTTAATTGATTTGATTGATTACTCATTTATTCTTGAGTTTTTTCTCCATTGTTGTTTTCTCCATTGTTGTGTTATTTGAAGGGCTGTTTGTCTTCATGAATAAGACATACGAGGGAATGTTTATGGGATTAATTTGGTGTAATACTACTTGTTGAATTTGTGCTTATCAGATGAAGTCTGAGCATTGACACATATGCAACTAAGATTATTGAATAAACTCCGCTACTTTTTTCTCATCACTTAGTCTCCTGCTTCTGCTGTTGACTGGCTTTTTCCTCAGTCAACTTGTTGTCTGATTGTTAACAGGGTTTGGGTATTACACTACTTTGCTGAATAGTTGTTTGATCATATTTTGAACTGATCAAATACTGCCATCAGGTGTGCACACACTTAGGTGCTTAACTGTTAACTCAACAATCAAGGTGTAAACACTAAAAAGGCTACAGATTAATTTTTGTCTTCAACAAAAATGAAAGGCGGTGGTGCAGCAAGAGGAAAAAGGAGAAACATCTTTGGCCTCAGAGATATTTTGAATGTGCTTGGTCAATGTGGTGGTAACATCACAATATTCTGCAATCGCGCTGAATGGGGTCCTCCACTGGCATGCCAAAATAGGACCGTACAACACCAACCACATACTCACATTTGTAGACAAAGTATTGGACAGACTAGGTATTGGACTAATGCAACCAGAAACTGGTTTCAATATTCCAGTACCTGCCACAACACTCTTTTTTTTCCTTTTTCCCTTCTGCATGGCAGTGGAAGGTTTATGATCTTCTACCCTATGTTAGTCCCCTCATAGATTCCACGTGATAGTTGCAGAGTCTGTGTAAGGATGGATTCACCATCCTAGAAGATTCTTCGCTTGCTGTCTTGCGAGCGAGGACATTGCCTGTGATATGGATGAAGTGGCCATATCCAGCTGTACAAAGAGATGATGCTAAGGTATTTTTTTCCTTTCTCCACAAACATTTATGTACTATTTTGTATTTGGAATATGTTCTGATTTTTTGCACAAAATGCAGCCTAATTGCTATGATGTACTTGAAGGATTTTACAATGTGCTGATAACAAAATATTTAATGAATATGCGGTACTTGTGTCATGTGTTGTGTTTTGTCAATAATGCTCACGTACTTTACTTAACAATATCTCACAAAAAAAGGGGAACAAAAGTCACAATATCATAAATATAAATATTAAAGTGTTTAAGATTGAGCACATCAGTGTTTAATTAGTTCAAACATAATCAAACTATATGAACCATGTGTTTGTCATATGGTACCAAAACTGGGTTTTGTAAAAGTATTGTCAATATTTGAATGAAGAGTTTCGTTTTGCAAAAAATCTGAGATGTTCTTATACTTCTGTGTGTAGATGTGTGAATTGTGTGTGGTGTTTTGACAAAATGAGGCTTCATTTTAAAATTGTGCCTAAGCAATCATGAAAAATTGTAATCCAAACATGTAATTTTTTAGTTGTTATTATATATTTGTAATAAATGCTTAAACAATTAGACATATGAATCAAGACATCCAAATAGATAACATAACACATGAGGAACACGGGTTATGAAACTTACATTAAGACAAATCACAAACAAACAAACCAAACAAAAAACAAACAAACAAAAAAATAAATAGGGAAGAAAGACAGCAATGAAAAGTTATTTGCAAGTAACTTTAACTTTTTAGCGAGCATAATTTTATACTTAGATTCTTTGTTATCAGGGCATTTAACAGAATCATTTAACATAAGAAAGTCAGCCATAAAAGCATTAAAACATGGTTTGGAGTTACACCTTTTACTTTTATGAAATGAATATATACCATAAAAAATCCCAATAATCACCATAAAATTAACTGATTTTTGTATTATTATTATATATGAAGACATATTTACATGTTATACCTAAATTCTCTAGATATCAATATATAGATCTTGCCAAAAAAAAAATTATAACAACAGTAAAAAAGAAATTAACATTTTTTCTATTTGATCTGAACAAAATTTACAGCTCTAATCAATATCCTAACATTTTGCTAAGGTGTAGTTACAGAGATATATTGGCAAGGATTTTTAAATGTAATTCCCGAATCTTGTTAGACATGCAAAAACGAAATGAGAGCAAGCTTTTTTCAAAATACTATTTTCTAACCAAACATGTCATTTGGCTAAAAGAACACCAGATTAATTATCTGTATTTACTACAGAGTTGATAGCTATTGTTTTAGCTTTGCATTGGTTGTTAGAGACACAGATTAAGAAAGCAGTTTTATGCTCAGAATCACTGGCGGCTCTAAGAAGTATTCAGTCGGGACAATCAAATTGCAGACAACATTATAGAAATAATGCTACTGCTATATAGAGTTCATGCTCATGACAGGGTTGTTTCATTTTTATGGGTCCCAGCACATGTTGGAATAGATGGAAATGAGATGGCAGATAAACACGCTAAGACATCGTTGAATAAAAATAATGTTTAAATTAATGTAAAAATCAGCAAAGCAGAAGCAAAGACAATTATTAATCAAGCTTATTAAATCTTGGCAACATAAATGGGAAATGGAGACGGATACGCATCTGTATAAAATCCAAAAGAAAGTAGGATTGAAAAATAATGAGACTGTAAGTGACTCTAAAAGAAGAGAAGTAATAATAGCAAGATTAAGATCAGGACATTCATCTTTAAATGGAAACCTACATAAAATCAGGAAATATCCTTCTGGATTTTGTGGTATTTGTGGCGACATTGAAACAGTTAAGCATATTTTATTACAGTGTAAAATAAAGACAGAGAAATGCTGGAAACAAAGATACAATCAGAATGTGTAAATAAAATTACATTAGAACTAATATTAGGTAATAGAAAATTTTGATAATAAGTTAAGACACACGTGAATTTCCATGACACTTTTTTTCTTCTTTTGTTATTTCTTTAAGCCTTCTCATTGTCACTCCACACTCCAGTCCAGTTGGTGGCGGTAATGCACCAAATGTTTGCTTGCCCACCGCCAGTACACGCTACAAGAAAAAGAAGAAAAAGCAAAATATGTTAACCTATTGTCTGATCCACACTCCGGATCAGAGGGTGGCGGTAATGCACCAATAACGCTGGATGCCAACTGCCGTTAAACATTAAGAAGAAGAAGCAAAATATGTTATTTGTAGATGGTCCCTCAGATAAGCGATGACGTCACGACACTCCATAGAGGTAAGCGTGTTTATCAGCTTCTTTAAAACGCCGAGTTCTACAGAAAAATGTGTTCTGCTTTGTGCTCATAGTAGTCGGTAATGATAACTGACCGAAATTAGCCTTTTTTGATGCAGATTAACAAAGTTATTGAACGCGGAAATGTGTGAATGTGCGAATATAAAACCAACTTTACCTAAGTCATTGACTGCCATTATATGACTGACAGACTGCAACGTTTGAGTTAAAAATCTCAGTTTGTATTCTACCGAAGAAACAAAGTCACCTACATATTGATGCCCTTGGGGTAAGCAGATAAACATCACATTTAATTTTTGGGTGAACTATCCCTTTAAGACTTTTGTTCATCATCAGAATACAAATTAATTTATTTTTAATGAAATCTGAGAGGTTTATGTCCCTTCATTGACAGTCTTATGCAACTACCACTTCAAAGGCTTCACAAGTTCACAAATAAATTATAAATCTAATTAATTTGAATTGAGTGGTTTTGCCACATATTTACATTGATCAGTAAATGAAAACAGAAGCTTAACCATACTTGCTTGACACGCAAGAAGAAACCTCATTGGTTCGAAGCTCAAACACGGATCCTGAGCTTCCATTTTCCATAACTAATTTGCTTTGATTATTGTTTATGTGAATAAAAGCCTAAATTAAATTAGTTAATCTGCTAGACTAGAGCCATCAAGAAAATTTTGACTAAACTGCTCAATTCATATGGATTACTTTTACGATCTCTTTAGGAACTGTTTGAAGTATCAAAGTGATGGCTGCCCAGACTGTTAACACAGGGACAGAAATCTCTCAGATTTCAATAAAAACACATTTAGGAGCTTTATGCAAAATAGGCAGTCCTAAAGAGATCAATTGTTGCCGTTTTCATTCAACATAATATACTTCACTTTTAAACCAATCAAATTTGCTTTCAAATTAAATTAAAACTTGAACAATGCACTTCTATTTTGTCAAATTATTCAAAATATGTGAAAAATATTCTTGAATTCTAAATATATAGGATACATAAATTCTAACTATATAATTAAATATGTCAGTCGTTTAAAAAAAAAGGTAAAACTGTTACAAAACATATTACAAAAAATGTTATGTGGAAATTACACAAAAAACGCAAAGATATAAACTAATTTTTTTTCTAAAGGTCCACAGGACCAAAAAGTGATCTTAGCTGAAAAAACAACCTCAATCAGAATGATGAGTTTAATAACACTGCCACTGTTCAAGTAGCAAGAGCTGTAAAAAAAGAAAAAGAAAAAAACATATAACAGATGTGGACTAGAGACTTCATCTCACATAATGAAGATAAATCTTAAGGTGTGATAGATGAGTCAAGTCAAGCTGAACGTAATGCAGCTGCTAATTTGGAATGTTGCTCACACAGTTACTGCAGCGTTTGGGCGGCATGCTCACAGGGCCTATATCACAGCTAGCCAGACCTCCTACAATTGAAAATATGTGCTTCACTGCATGATGATGTCGGGAAATGGTTGGAATTTGAACATTCAATTTCATAGTTTCAGAGAAATAAAGCAAGCAACATGTAATGCGGTCTGCTCAAGGGTAACACAGCTCGGCTGGGCACTTGAGTGTGTGTGTGTGTGTGTGTGTGTGTGTGTGTGTGTGTGATACGTGCCAGTGAATGAATGCATGCAAGCAACTCGCACCGACAAAACAGCCGCTGCGCTGCCACAGCATGAAAAATGGGTCCGTTGTTCATTCAACACTGTCATTCTGATTATTTTCTCAGCAACAGGGGTCACTGCATCTTTGTCTGGTCGAGCCTGCGGAAGGTAAACTTAATTTAGCGCTGTATCTCTTTCCGTTAGCAAGATGCGCATCCAATACCACATGGCTCCCAAACATAATCAATTATCTACGCTGAAATGGTGGAGAATGCCGAATGCTGATAAGGGTTTGTTGACTCTTCCTAATGAAGAGTGGCAAAGTAAAAACAATTTGATTTGGTACCTTTGGGGTGAGTTTTCGTCTTTCTTCAGGGGATAAAAAGAGCAAGAAATTGATGTTTTCTCTCAGGGATAGAAACGTAGCTTCCAATAAGTCTCACCCTTAGTAGTAACATGGCTGTCTCTGTGCATGTGTGTCTGGGGGTAATATGGATTGGAATGAGTTATACATTTTGGAATTATGACATGAGGAAGCTAAATTCCTCTTTTTAGTCTAACGTAAATTCACCTTAGATTATTTATTTATTTTTACAGTTTCTGGGTTAACAGCATATGGAACACCATTTGCCTTACATGATCAACACAAAAATTAACATATTTCTGATATACATTCTGATAAATGAGTAATCAATTACATGAGTGATATATCATGTTTTTGTTGTTGTTTTTGTTTCTGTCTCTCTTGAGAAAACACCCTAGTGATAAAGCCATGCAATTTCACGCTTGCCATTTTACCCGCTAAATCAGTAATATTTTATATCAAACATCTGTAGTGTAAGTGGTGTAATCTTAAATATCGCTCATTGCAACTAGACCACTTACATATATTTTTTAATTAACGGTTTACCGCCTATACGGGAAACGCAAACTACCTATATATTTTGCAGAACTCTAAAAATGTACTTATGCATACAATTCACACAGTACAGCGTTGTCCTTGCTTTGAGAAGTGCTTGGTTCAAGTCCTGTGAAACACAAGCATACTTGTCCCCTCTAAAACATGTTGTCATAAGTACAACCAATGTGTTGCAGATTCACACTCATCTGTGTTGGATAAGCACAAAATGTGCAATCAAAGTAATATTATGCAGCAAAATGTTCTGTGATCATATTTAAAAAGCATTGCAGGCTGCTTCACTTGATGACTTATAACTAGCTAAAGAAACTTGTTGCACTCACTGGCAAAATAAAACATTCACGTTATTCAGCCTGAAAAATGACTCCAAGTCACACTGACCTTTAATAAAAATAAAACATCTGCAGGAAGTTGAATATATATGCTTCTGTAACACCCAGTGCCTGGGTGCCAGGGCAGGACTGCTGTTGCTAAACTTTAAACAATAATTGTGTGTCAAAGATGTTTTCTAGCAAAAACCCTCCGAGCATCAGTCGTACATGGATCTATGATAAATTGGTAAATAACTAAGCGTTGGCATAACATCATTCATTTAAAAGGTGAAGTGCACTAGTGCTGCACTAAGCAGTGCAAATCAGAATTTGTTATGCAAAGTTTCTTGAACATGTATCCCTTAGTGCTTAAAATCACATGATGGTGAGTAACTAATAATTACATCTTTATTTATTTTTTTAATAACAATTTAGAGAAATAGCAAACTAAGTCTTCTCGGATGTTTTATACTAGCATGTTTTTATGCATTTACCTATAACAACCATTTTAAATGGAGATTGCAGATGCCATCATCCTATTGTGCAGTGACTGGAAAGAGCTTTGCTACTGCCTGAGCTATCTAAAGACATGATGACAGTCTAGGAACACTGCTGGTTTAAGGGCAAATCCTTACCATTTACGCTCCACTGGCCTGAATGCCTGACTCAGAGCAGAAGCTGTCCAAGTGCGTTGTGATTGGCGAACAGCTTAGATTGTGTTTCAGTACTGCCCCGCCCCTTGCCAAAGCAGTAAGTTCATCAATATTGCTATATCAATTCAGACCTCGAGAATATTGAACAAGAGGATTGTGCAGAACCTTTGCACGCATGGATATTCAAAGACATATTAAAGTGGTAATGTTATTGTTGTTTTTGGCTAAATCACATTTTAGATGGGATGTCAACAACAGCTTAAAATAACTACATTGACTACAGATAAGGGCAACGTTAATATGTTTATTGTTCTTTAATTCTACCATTATAACATGACTTGCACTGAAACTGTTATACAGTTGAATTTATGTATACCATAGTCCCATAGACTTACACTATTTGTGGCCGCATATATATACAAATTAATGACCTGCCAGCGGGAGGTCATTAATAGAGTGCAGTGGAGAGCAAGGTTTCCACTGTAATGCTGTACATAAAACAGAGCTCCACTCACAAAGGCTGCTTTATATGCAAGATGAAATCCAACATTTTCTGAAGACAGTTGGTTTCCATCAGAAATACAGTGATATAAAAACACCAGCACCGGGTGTTGATTTTGAAACGTGCAGTGCTCAACCAAGTGTTCTCCCCACCTGCCAACCAGTCGAATTTCAGTAGGCGGAATTTACAATTTGTGATGTCACAAATACAGGAAAACAACTTTGTAGTCCAAACGAGCCATTCGTAGTAGTTCTTGAAATTAGATAAAAAAAAAAAAAAATATCTACCTTTGGATTAGACTTTGAGATTTGTGACTTTGTAGATCGTTTTATGCCCAAACATAAACACTACACAATGACTACAATTCAAAAAATGAAAAAGCATAATAGGACCCCCCCTTCAAGACTTTTTCAAGACCTAGATGAGCCCCAGAGACAGATCTCCAGTGAGGACCTCGTCACCTAGACAGCCATCGGGAAAAGACCACTGGAACCAGTGGAGCACTTACACTCTGACATTGCTGCAGTTGGAACAAACTACTGGTTCGTCTGGCTAGAGGGGAACTGGCCCCCCGACTGAGCCTGGTTTCTCCCAAGGTTTTTTTCCATTCTGTCACCGATGGAGTTTTGGACACTTGAGGACACTTCATTTCCAGCGATATCACCAACTTGATTGCACAGATACTATTTAAACTGAACTGAGCTGGACAATGACATCACTGAATTCAATAATGAAATACCTTTAACTCAAACATGTTCCTATTTTGATATTGTGCAGTTGCTTTGACACAATTTATATTGTTAAAAGCGCTATATAAATAAAGGTGACTTGACTTTTCCATTCCATAGTTAAAGTTTGTCTCAGAAGCTTTGTGAATAGGTTTTAAGAGAAAACTCTTAGCTAAAAACTTTTACTGCTATGCATGAGAACTCTTAGCGGTAAGATAATATGCTTTGTCAATACAGGCCCAGAATTTACATCTGCAATTCAGACTTTTTCTCAGAATTTTTAGTTTACCTCTCGTAATGTGGGATGTACTGTCTCCCTGGAGAAAACACCCTAGTGGTAAACCATGCATTTCCACGATTTACAATTTACCCTCAGTTATAGAGACTCGCTAAAACAGTAATATTTTATATCAAACATCTGTAGCATAAGTGATGTACTATATAACATCGCCCATTGCAACAAGAATACTTTAACACTTACATCTCTTTTTTTAATTAACTTTTTTATACCACCTATGAGGAACGCAAACTACCAACAGTTTTGACGAACTCTAAAAACATGCACACATTTCACTTCAGTTTCCAGCTGAAATGAACACGAGTGGCAGTAAAACTCCAACAACTTTTATTCCTTCACACCATGATTTCTCACCATTCAGACTTGTTCTCTCTCTCTCTCAGAATCTGGAATTTACGTCTTGCAATTCAGACATTTTCTACGGGAATTTGCCTCTCGCAATGACCTTTTATATTTTTATTGCACAGTGGAAATAAGCATCCAATACGAACAAAATTGTATAGATTTAAAAACAAGTAAACAAATAAATAAATAAATAAATAAATAAAAGGTTCTATAAATGTGTTAAACTAAATCCTGCTAAATAAATTTTAGTGATTTGGTGAGATCCAGTTTGTACTTTGTGGAACTCACATTATTATTATTATTATTACATATAACATATTTGTGTAATCCTTTCTGAAATGGTATGCTTATGATCCATTTACATTTCGAGACATATTTCTGCAGGTCTTAAAAAGACTTAATTCAGCCTTTCAGAAATCAAGGCCTTAAATAAATGCACATTCAAAGGTAAATTGTGAAAGCTTTTAACAATATTAGATTGAAGGATCAGTAAAAGGCCATAGATACAGCCTCCCCTCAGAGAAATCAGGAAAGTAGTCGCAAGTGGACCAAAGAGACGGATTAAAACAGCAGGTGTAAAGGGGAATTTGTCTCCTTCGATGTCTTGTGATGCAATCGACCAAAATGTATCTTAATATCAGGTGTAAACAGGGCCTCCAACTGCCCCTGTCAAAAGTGGACAAGATCAAAACCTTTTCCTATTTACACATGCATTGTCCACTTGTCATCAGATCTACCAAAAAATATCTTAAAGGATTAGCTCACTTCCAGAATAAAAAAAAAATCATGATAGTTTGCGTTTTTCCTTTTTTTATTTCTTATTCCTCATCCTTTCCTATCAAAATGCATGCTACGGATGCGAAAACGCAATAAATCGAACCTGATCCAAAAATATTTTTTTATGATGGACGAAATTTTCGGAGGCAATGTTTAAACGTGATTGACACAACTTGAGGTCATATTCATTTTTAACATGCAAAATTTTCGGACAAAAATTTTGGAGTCAGTGTGCAATGACCTGTATTCTACAGGTGGATTCGTGTAGAGTCCTTTGAAGCAATTTGGAACTTCAACCCATGGCCTCCCATTGAAGTCCACTATATGGAAAGAAATCCTTTAATGTTGTCCTCAAAAACATACATTTATTTTCAACCCAAGAAAGGCATGAACATCTTGGATGACATGGGGCTGAATAAATTATCAGGACATTTTTATTCTGCAAGTAAACTAATCCTTTAAATACCTGGGGCCTCCTGAATAAACGTTGCGTACAAACAAAATGGTCATAGAAACGTGCTCACGCTGTTTTCCAAGCACATATCAGGGGTCTCATTTATAAACACTGACAACATCACTGAGCTGGTGGATGTTAAAGACATTGAGTGCCTCCACCTTCCATTTGAGGATGCCCCACAGATTATCTTTACCCTCGGATTCTTTAGCAAGGCAGTGGTCGTCTTGGAGGTGTATTTGAGTTCGTTATCATGTTGGAATACTGCCCTGCGGCCCAGGCTCTGAAGGGAGGGGATCATGATCTGCTTCAATATGTCACAGTACATGTTGGAATTCATGGTTCCCTCTATGAACCGTAGCTCCCCAGTGCCGGCAGCACTCATGCAGCCTCAGACCATGACACTACCACCACCATGCTTGACTGTAGGCAAGACACATGTATCGTTGTACTCCTCACCTGGTTGCCGCCACACACACTTCCCAGATAGCAAAAATCATTTGGGGCAGATTTGGCCCAGACCCATAGGAAGTTCTGGACCAGATCCACACAACAGGCTCGGGCCTGTGTCTTTCGGCACAACGGGTCAATACCGGCAGGGATCTGTCTTTCCGTATCCGGACCAGAAGTGGGCAAGCTCCAGACCAGATGCTGATTCCTTTATGGGGATTTGGACCAAATGTGGGCCTGATCTGGTCTAGTACCTTGCCAGATCTGGGCCAGCTCATTTTGTATGTATGTATGTATGTATGTATGTATGTGTGTGTGTATATATATGTGTGTGTGCGTCCCAAAGCTTCATCAGTGTCACCCTGGAAACAAGCGAGGAACACCTGCCCGTCCTCATCACAGGCTGATCGGTCCCAGCTGCAGCTCATCATGCGGTGGCAGATAACATTCATATCTGTCGACTTGGCTAGTTGATCTAAACAATATAAAAATGTATACTGTTGATAAACAATATAAAAACAGATGTCACATATAGGGCTAAATGCGTAGCATTTCAATAAAACCGCTAACGTCACAGCAGTGTAGAATCTGAACATGCATGCGTTATTTGATATTGTGTTGTTGACATGAGAACAGCTGCAATCGGATCATTCCAATTCACGCATTAATCATTTGTTGCGATTTGTGAACCGATTTAACAGGTTCATTGAAAATAATTAGTTTGTTCATGAATCAGACATCGCTTCTGCGTCTCGGAGCACGTGAGGTATTTTAAGGAGTAACGATATGTTTTATGAAATTTTGTGAAGTAAAAAGTATGATCTTAAGCTTTGGAAAGTAGTGAATTAAAAGTTAATCAAAATAAAATTACTCCAGTAAAGTACAGATACTTAAAACATTTACTTAAATACAGTAATGAGGTAAAGCTACTTTGTTACTGACCACCACTGATTAAATCCCCTTTCTTCTCCATTCTGATGCTCAGTTTGAACTTCAGCAAGTTGTCTTTACCACATCTACATGCCTAAATGCATTGAGTTGCTGCCATGTAATTGGCTGATTAGCAATTTGTATTACCAAACGATTTAACAGGTACAAGGTATCTAATACAGTGGCCAGTGTATATTGTATATTTATTCTTCCTTTACGAAAAATAATTATGATTAATTTCCTAAGGGTTTCAGAAGTGTACCTACCACTTTAGTGAATGAGATGGAATATTAATATGTGTAGTGTCAACTGGGTGATTTTTTTTTTAAGTCAAAGTGATTTACATATTAGTCAGATTTATTCTAAGCTTATGTAAACTGTTTTCCAAAAAAGATTCATATGAAATGGGCAGCTTTTTATGCAGTGATTTGTGTTTGTTTACATACTGTATATATTCCAAACGGGATAGATTGCCCTCTGAAGGGCGCTCAAGTCATTAGGAGCAATTTAGAAAAGGGGTGGTTGAGCCAAAAATTAACTGTTCTGTCAGCATTCTCTTGTTTCTGTGGAGAACAAAATAATATAATTTAAGAAATGTCTCGGCACCTAGATAAATGATGAAATAAGTTTTATTTTTGGGAAGACTTCAAGGCTTAAAAAGTCATTGTACCATACTATGCTCTACAAAAGCCAGAAATCAAAGCCTGATAACTACATCAAATACTTTTTAAATCATAAAAGGACCATTTGCTTATTGACAGATAGACAAACAGATATGCAGAGAATTTGTAACAAAAATGTTGAGGGAAAACAAAATAATATACTGTTAGCATTAGCTAAAATTGAAGGAGTTCCCCAAATACATTTAGTTTTTACAACAATTTTTGTTCAACATTTGGATTCACCTGTTTTAGATTGAATTCCCCTTTATACAAACATTTACTAGCAACAACGGCTTGAAAAAGATACAGGAATAGCAAGGAGGCAGCACAACTGTGTGGCAATATACAACAACTCAATAAATGAAAAGTTAATACTGCGTAACTTACATTTTAGTTCCTGCTTTAACTCCGGCAATGACAATAAGTCACAGCAGAATCAGTTCCTGCATTGTTTTGAGCTTGGTTGAGATTTGACTCATTTGTTCGAATGAATCAGCATTTTGAACGAATCGGTTGCCTGAATCATTTAAATGACTCACTCACAAGCAGTCACTTGATGCCATCTATAGGTGAAATTATGAAACCCACAGAGAAATTTGAAGAAATGTCAGCTCAATTGTACTGCAAACATTTTTCCGTCTGAAAATCTGAAAAAAGTATATTTGAAAGCATGTTTAACAAAGAAAGCAAAAGTATATTTGAAAGCATGTTTAATAAAGAAAGTTGAGTTTCATTTACATTCTACCCTAGTCTATTTTTGGTAGACAGACATATATATATATACAACCATTACTCTTCATAAACTGAATCATTAGGACCAAAAAAAAATCACTAATCCACATTAATTTTGCACAACCCTAGTTTCTGACAGGTGCCAGTCGTTTCAAAGGTCTTGTAAGATTTTATGATTAACATTTGTTCTGAATTCAGCTGATGTGCACTGATCATATGAATGCTGGTACTGAAATCCATACATCCATACAATCCTTGTGTGGAAGAAATAAATATTCAATTCCTGGCTGTATTCAGCAATTCAAGGTCAGAAAACAGGCAGTGAGTCTGAAAGGTTAATTTAGAGATGGGAATTGAATTGTGAAAGCGTAGCTGCTGGCAGCATGCAGGAGTTTGAGGACAACTGAGGGTCGTCTGCTCAGGAAGTGAAAATGCATTGTCCCACTGAGACCTTATGGAACACTGGAAAGCCACGTTTCTCATTTCTGATTATAAAGATATGATTTGAATGTAGGGCTGCCAATCAATGCCTATGAATTAAGCAAATCAATCACAAATGAAAAAATACACTTAAGCCTAACATGTTGTCCTTTGAAATTGCAAACTGTTTAGTAAATCCAATTTCAAATTAATTTAAGTGTGATATAGTATACAAAGGTCAGCCAATAAGCCTAGTGACCTTGTGAAATCCATTTAGCGCTTGACAAACAAGTGTGTGGGTATATGTGGGTACTTGGCTGTAAGAATCATAGACACCATTCTTCCATCTGAAATAAACAATGCTGTTCATCTTCAGACAGATAAATACTGGTCGACAGCTCTCTCGGACTGTGACAGCGGTGCAGGAAGCGTGTACATTATTGAACACTTTCCGATTAGAATTCTCAAAGCACTTCTTAAAGGTCTTAGCGGCATGCATAAACTGAGCAATTGCTCCTTTCAGGGAAAATAAATGACTTGCGTGAAATTTTTTAGTGTGTTAGCACAAATGGCAGGTTTGCTGGCGTGATTAGGGATCTCGGAAAAATATTTAGGAAGCTCGCTAAATATACCGCCCTGAGACACTTCTCGTGGCCTAGCTAACCAAGTGTGAAATAGCTTTGGCTAAGTAAGGAGAGGGAACCATTAATATTGATAAAAACGGGTGAGGTACTCTCAAGGTGGAATGGAAGTTCTATCTAAAGACAATTATTAATGTCACCTTCAGTAGACGTTAGAGAAATACATTTATTAAGGTTTTGTAAAGTTTGGGTTCACATACACACAATGTCTCGCTCACTCTCTTTCTCTCTGTTTCTATCCGTCTATATCTGTCAATATATATTCATGCACCCCAAAAAGTATTTAGACAGTCATCATCGACATGAAAAGCCATTCAAAATCAATTTTAATTCTGTAATCTGACAAATTTACAGGGGCTGAATAAGAAATATGGGTTTGTTTAGTCAGCTGTAACAAAAAAAAATACTACTTTATTATTGGGGGAGGGGACACAAAGTTATCACAGTTACATGAAATAGTAAAAAGACTAAACAAATAAAAATTGGTATATGCGTGTTTTGGTTATTTTCAATGTATGTGAAAGTTTTTTACAAATGAAGAAATTACTACATTTATTCAGCAAGGATTCATTGATCAAAACTGACAGTAAAGACATTTATAATGTTACAAAATATTTGTTTCAAATAATTTCTTTATGCTTCATTGCTTAATTAAAAAAAATCTGAAAAAAATCAGTATCATTGTCAAAAATATATAAAACCAATAAGCAGCACAAATTTTTTTGAGAGGAATAATAATAATAAATGTGTCTTGAGCATCAAATTAGTATATTAGAATGATTTCAGAATAATCGTGACAATGGAGTAATGATGCTGAAAATTCAGCTTTGCATTACAGGAATACATTTTAAAATATATAAAATAGAAAACAGTTATTTGTAATTGTTTTTATATTTCACAATAATATTACTTTTTTTACTGTATTTTATCAAATAAATCCTTCCTTGCTCTCAAATTTTGAATGGTTGTGTTTAAAATTGCATGAAGTCAGAATGGATTCACATGAAGAAGACATAAAGGTGCATGAGGTCAGAATGGATTCACATGAAGAAGACATAAAGGTGCATGAAACCAGCTTTGATCCAATCTTCAACCTGTTTGAAAGAAGGAACCGTGTATTTTGACTGTGAGATGTTCCACAGGGCATTTGTGAAACATGTTGTGACAGTCAAACAAACTACAGCCCTCTGAATGTGACACGTGCCAGCTAGCAGCCATGACGAGGTTACATCTGTTCTTCAGCCTGGGGTTAAAAACTCAAATAAACACAAAGCCCAGTGTGGTCTGCAGAAAATATGTCTGTGTCAGCCAGGGCTGTCGACATTTGTCATAACTGCAACGGCAAACTTATTTTTTTATTATTATTATTAATATTGTTATTATTAGTAGTAGTATTAGTATTAGTATTAAGTACCGACACTTCTTTTTTTTCCACTTCAAGCACTGTATATATCTAAATATACATTTAGCTGTGTTCTACTTGCAGACTCTTTGTTGTGCACAGCATGTTGTATACAGCCAATTCAAGGTTGTTGTGCATAGTTTTTTGTAGCATAGGAAGTACAAGCATGTTCATGCAGTGCAAGCAACGCAGCTTACTGTTTCCAGCATGCCCTTCCTTCTGTCAAGGCTGACACACATTAATGAGGCACAGAACACATACAGACTTTATCGTTATGAGCTTCAGGAAGAAGAGGGGGAGGGGTTTCACACGCTCTCCATTTTTGTTCTTTCTTTTTTTTTCAATTATGGGAGATATTTGAGAGATTACATGTCACTTATTTGGGTCCTAATTGGGAAAATAATCATGTTTCACAAACAATACATCTGCATCGCTCTAGACAGACCTCTAGAGAATACCTAGCACATGCTCTCTGCAATGCATTATGGGAGGAAAGACACTGTCTTGTGCTTTGTGTCAGTGTTTCATTTGTTTACCGTGCTATATTGTGTGTACAGTGCTGTGTAGGAGGATGATGAATGCTTGCACATGTTTCCACACTGTTAAATTGTCTTCTAACATTCTAGTAAACTGGTAAAGGCTGAAGAGAGTCACTGGACAATACAACCAGAACAGAAACCCTGATGCAAACACTTTCATCCTTGTCTCATGTTCAAGGTTCAAGGTTTCTTTATTTGTCACATAATAAATTATACAGGGTATAATCAAAAGTGAAATGTAGGTCAAATCAGGTCCGCTCAGTGGACAGTGCAAAGAATAAAAAATTATATAAAAGTAACACCACACGAGCATATATATATATATATATAGGTAAAAAAAGAAATACAAATTAAAATGTGCAGTAGAATAAAGAAAAGTGCAAAACAGTAAGATGTGCAAAACAAGTAGGATGTGCAAAAACAGTATATGGGACTTAATAAATAGTACTATAAACAGGAGGGATGAGAGGGATGTGCAAACGACAGGAGGGATGAGAGGGATGTGCAAACGGCTTTTTTTTTATGTTTATGAAACCGAGTTTGTGTTAAGGAGCCTGATGGCCTGAGGGAAGAAGCTCCTTCTCAGTCTCTCAGTCTTTGCCATCATGCTCCTGAAGCGCTTGCCAGATGGCAGTAAATGGAAAAGATGGTTACCGGGGTGATTTGAGTCTTTGATGATTTTAGCAGCTCTGCTTTTGCAGCGTTTGAGGTAGATGTCCTGCAGAGAGGGGAGAGTAGACCCTGAGATGCGCTCAGCTAAGCGCACGACTCTCTGTAGAGCTTTGCAGTCCTGGTTTGAGGAATTTCCATACCACACTGAGATGCACTGAGTCAGTACACTTTCTATGGCCCCTGAATTTCTATGGCCCCTGAAGACCCTGAATTTCCTCTGCTGTCGCAGATGGTACAGCCTTTGCCTGGTCTTCTTAACCTGAGTTTGAATGTGTGTAGTCCATGTCAGGTCCTCGGAGATGTTTACACCGAGGTACTTGAAGCTACTCACCCTCTCCACAGGGGTCCCACTGATCATAAGAGGAGTGTAGGGCCGCTGCTGTCTCTTCCTGAAGTCCACGATCAGCTCCTTGGTTTTGCTCACGTTCAGAGAGAGACAGTTGTCCTGGCACCATGATGTAAGTCTCTCCACCTCATCCAAGTATGCGGCCTCGTCATCGTTGTTAATGAGGCCCAGGACCACAGTATCTTCAGCAAATTTAATGATAGAAGTGGAGCTGTGAGAGGACACGCAGTCGAGTGTGTAGAGAGAGTAGAGCAGGGGACTCAAGACACAGCCCTGTGGGGCGCCTACGTTCAGGGTTATGGAGTTGGAGGTGAACTGGCCGACTTTCACCACTTGTGGTCTGGCGGTGAGGAAATCTTGAATCCAGTCACAAAGTGAAGTGTTTAGGCCGAGGTCTGAGAGTTTAACAGCCAGCTTGGTGGGGACTATAGTATTGAAAGCGGAGCTATAGTTAATGAATAGCAGCCTTACATAGTTGCCATTTTTGCTGTCGATGTGAGTGAGGGAGGAGTGCAGTACCTGGGAGATGGCATCATCAGTAGACCTATTTGGCCAATAGGCAAACTGAAGAGGGTCCAAAGTAGCAGGGATGGAGGAGCAAATGTGTTTCTTTAAAAGTCTCTCAAAAACCTTCATGACTGTCGATGTGAGGGCAACTGGACGATAGTCATTCAAGCAAGAGGGTTTACTGTTCTTAGGCACAGGGATAATGACAGATTTTTTTAAAGGGGGTGGGAACCACAGAGGTAGCGAGGGACTCATTAAATATGGATGTAAACAAACCAGCAAGCTGATCAGCACAGGACCTCAGAACACGGCCAGTAATCCCATCGGGTCCTGCTGCTTTTCTGACGTTCACTCTCCTTAGTTCCCTCCGAACGTCATCCTCTGACACGGTGAATACATGATTGCTGCTCTGTCTGCTGCTTGCTGACGCGCTGTACGGCAGAGTCGCGCCGCCATTACGTTTAAAGCGGCCGTAGAAGGTGTTTAGCTCTTCGGCTAGCAACGGATCTACTCTCACCTCCACAGAGGAGTTGTTTCCAGAGGAACAGATGGTCTTTAGTCCCTGCCACATGCGTCGAGAGTCATTGAGCTGGAAATGTGACTCAATTCTCTCACTGTATCGGCGTTTAGCGGCTCTAACTGCACGACGGAGAGCATAACAAGATGCCTTGTACTCACTCATGTTTCCTGACAGAATACCGGCATTGTATGCGGCAGTTCGAAGGTTAACCGCATCACGAATTGTTCTGTCCACCCACGGCTTCTGATTTGAGAAAGTCTTTATTGTTACCGTTTCGGTGGCCTGTCCGGTTAGTGTGTTTACGAAGCTTAATGCTACCTCCGTGAATTCGCTGACGTCAGATGAACTCGCCCGGAACATGTCCCAGTCGACATCATCAAGAGACGCCTGTAGCGTAGCTTCGGAGTGGGAGGACCAGCGCGTCACTTCCCTCTCCACCGGGGCAGGGCTCTAGAGTGCGACCAATTTGGGTGCAATTCTCAAGGGTGCGACTAAAAAAAATCCTAGGTCGACCAGCCATTCGAGAAAAGAAGAAAAAGTCTCCGCGACTCTGAAAGTCTCCCTGTTGTTCAACTTACACACATTAGGCCATATCGTGGTCTAAACCAATCAGAGATAGTGAAGGGCGGACCCCCCCCCCCCCCCTCTAATTGGCCGTGGTCCAGATATTCCTGCACGTGTGTGCGTCTGAAAATGCGTCACGTGTGCTGCTGCAGTCAGAGAGAGAGAGAGGTGAGTAATTGAGATGTGCGCAGTTGCCAACTTAGCGACTTTTCAGACCCCCCTAGCAAATTTTTTTCCCCAAAAAGTGACTAGTGACAAATATAGCAACTTCTTGGACAAAGTGTAGTGAGTCTCTAATCGTTTCTACTTCCGCGGCGGCGCGAGATCAGCGCGCACACACCTTTCTCTCCATCTGCTCTGTTCAGTGAGCGTCTGAGAGGAGCAGCCGTTCAGTTAAAACAGATATTACTGCTTCTCTAGCTTTATATGCAAATATAGCCGAAATCACAGCACAGGAATTGTCTTTGCCTTGTCTTATATTGTGTGTATTATTTGATTTCATCAGACAACGGCTCAATAAAAATAATAAATTATGATTTTTGTGCAGACTTGCTTCTTGGAAGGGATAGCTGGTTATGTATTATTAAAGGGCTGTGTTTCAGTCACTATTTAATATTAATCCAGTTGACTGAAAAAAGAAACAGTAAAATATATAAAGGAAAACAGTTTTATTGAGAAGTTGGCTGCATTAAAATACAGTATGAGCACAGAGACAATTAGACAGAACGGTTTTTTTTTTCCTGTAAATACTTTTTTTTTTATAATGTTTAGTGAAATTATTTAATAGTCTGAGTTGGGATGGGGTGCCGGATATTTTATAGGTTTAGGGGGGGGGGGCACTGCACTAGAGCATCCCTTCATTCAGACACAGTGGAAGATCTGATAAGAATCAGGGGGCAAGTCTGGAAGATGTTGATGCTAGAGAGAGTGTGGCCAGCTGGTTTAGTCAAGGCCAAAGATCAAGAAGGACAAACTACAGGAGTTGGCCATCCGAGGGGCATGTGACTGCAATGGAGGATAGTCCATAAGATGTTCAGTTGGACACCCTTAAAACACTTAATTTAGATTTTATTTTTATTTAATTTATCTTGAGATGTTTTAAGTTTAAATCTCAGCTCAGTGAAGCACTTTAAGCACCAACACTTTTTCAGTAAGTTACCTTTCTTGTAGAATTGTGCTTCAAATAAGAACTTTGTTGACTAGATTGTTAGTTAATCGTTTACTAGTAAATATTGCCTATATGAAAATGTGGGTGCACCTAACTTTTGTGCTGGTGCACCTAAGAAAAAAAGTTGGGCGCACCAGTGCAACCAGTGCAAAAAGTTAGTCTAGAGCCCTGCGGGGGTTCTTGAGCGATCCGTTGTTTATAATCCGGTGTGAGGAAAATGGCGGCATGGTCTGATTTTCCAAACGCCGGCAGTGAGTGGGCTTTGTAGGCATTTTTGAATTGGGTGTAGCAGTGATCGAGTGTATTCAGTCCTCTGGTTGGACAGGATGTGTGCTGATGAAAGTTAGGGATGACCTTTTTGAGGTTAGCTTTGTTAAAGTCCCCAGCGATGATACATGCAGCGTCAGGATGTTTGTTGATACATCCGCTGAGTTCATCGTGGAGTTTGGACAAAGCCACGCTAGTATCTGCTTGTGGTGGGATGTAAACGGCAGACACGAGGATCGATGTAAATTCCCGGGGCAGAAAGAAGGGGCGGCAGATAATGGAGAGGTGTTCTAGATGAGGCGAGCAGGAACGCGACATAATGGAGATATTCCTGGGATCACACCATTTCTTGTTAATGAAGAAACACACTCCACCACCTTTGGTTTTTCCGGCCTCGGCTGTTCTGTCCATCCGTAAAACAGAGAAGTTATCAGACGGCGTTACAGCGGTGTCCGGGACCGTCGGCGTGAGCCATGTTTCGGTCAAACAAAGGATGTTACAGTCCCTAATGTCCCGTTGGAAACTAATCCTGGCTCTAAGATCGTCCATCTTATTTTCCAAGGATTGGACATTGGCGAGCAAAATACTCGGTAGAGGGGGACTGTGAGCCCTTTTCCTCAGTCTGTTGCGGATTCCAGCATGTTTCCCGCGGTGTTTCTTTCGCCTCCTGGTATTATTGAGGCGGCCTTTGTCAGCTTCGGTACTCTGAAGAATCTCCAATGGCCACGCTGGATCTGTGTATAAAGTGTCCTGGATCAGGTTAGTGTAACGCTGTCCAATGTCCAAAAGTGTTCTCTTGTCGTACATAATCATTGCAGACGTTACACGTGTAAAAAGAGAGGTAAAGATAGAAAAAAACCCACATAAAAACACAATTTGAGCGGAGCTAATTCGCAGGCGACTGAACTCAGCAGCGCCACCGGAAGCAACCGGTGATTTTTGCTGGCACATGTGGCAAAAACATATTTATTGTACTTTAAAGGAATAGCTGACCAAAAAAATTAAATTGCCGAAAATGTATGCACCCTCAGGTCATCCGAGATGTAGATGAGTCCAAACAGTTGATAAAAACATCCACATAATCCACAAGTAATCCACACAACTCCAGTCCATCAGTTAACATCCTATGAAGTGAAAATCTGCAAGTTCGTAGAAAATAAATTGATCCATGATTAATTTGTTTTACCTTTAAACCATAACTACTGCCCGCAATATGAGTCAAAAATAACCCTTCCTCCCTTCTCTGTTGTCTTCTCAATCAAAATCCACTGACGTATTTGTTGAGATCTGTTTTCACCTGTAAATGCTGAAATCATCTCGGGTTACTCGCGTAACCCTTGTTCTCTGAATAGGGAACAAGGGTCTCTGAATTGTTCTCCGCGGCGGCCAGCACCAAAACAGACCAATAACTGGGAGGATTTTCTCCAAACCTTGGAGCGATCCACATAAAGCTTCAATGCCCTGACCGGGCAGAGCAAGTGGAGTCTCTCATCCTCACTTGAAGCAAAGGGTGCACGACCGTGAACCTCCTTGGCGGTTTATGTGGGACACAACCGCCATATTGTCCATCCTGACTATTATATGATACCCCCCGAGAACGGGGAGAAAATACTTAAAAGCCAGGAAGACAGCCCTGAGTTCCAGGCAGTTTATATGCCAAGACAGGAACTCTTCCTTCCACTCCCCGCTTGCTGGTCTGCCTTCGAAGGCCACGCCCCAGCCTGTCATTGATGCATCCGTCGTGATCATATGGCGACGGTGGATCGCACCCATTCTCACCCCGCTCCGGAGAAAAACGGGGTCTCGCCACATTAAAAGGGGTCGACAGCAACTGCGCGACACTCTGATAAGGCGAGTAGCTGGTACAGTGGGGTGTAACCTCAGCTCCTTCATCCACCAAATGAACGGCCTCATGTGAAGCAACCCTAGTGGCAACACAGGGGAGGCTGGTGCCATGAGGCCCAACAGCCTGCGGCAGGTACCTACAGAGACATGATGGCCTAGCTTGAAGCGGGCCAGACATGCTGTAAGATCGGGTATCCGGGCAGGAGCCAAACGGGCCTGCATCTGAACGAAATCCAAACGAACCCCTAGAAACACGGTTCGCTGAGATGGGAGGAGCACACTCTTCTTGGCGTTCATCCTGAGGCCAAGAGAATGGATGTGGCCGAGAACAATATCCCTGTGACGACTCGCTAGCTCCCTGGAGTGAGCCAGAATGAGCCAGTCGTCCAGATAGTTCAGTACATGAATGCCCTGGAGCCTCAAAGGGGCCCTTGCAGCATCCATGCATTTCGTAAACGTTCTCGGCGCCAAAGCCAGGCCGAAGGGCAGGACCTTGTATTGGTAAGCCTTCCCTCCAAAGGCAAACCGAAGGAACCTCCTGTGTCTTTGAACGACCTGGATATGAAAATACGCATCCTTCAGGTCGATGGTGACAAACCAGTCCCCCTCCTGGACCTGAGACATGATGGTTTTTATCGTCAGCATCTTGAACTTCCCTTTGTAGAGTGAAAAATTAAAACGCCGTAGATCCAGAATAGGCCTCAAGCCGCCGTCCCTCTTTGGAACGAGGAAGTAGCGGCTGAAGAACCCTCTTTCGACTTCCGACTGCGGTATTTCCTCTATTGCTCCTTTCTGTAGGAGGGAGGAAAGTTCCTGTTATAGAACAGAGGCCTTGGAGGCGCTGTTTACTACTGTCAGGTGAACCCCGTCGAAGCAGGGGGGATTTTTCCCAAACCGAAGTGTAACCGGTTCGAATTGTGCGGAGAACCCACAGCGATACCCCCGGTAGACGCTCCCATTGTGGTGTCGTGTAAGGGAAGACATACCTGAGATGGGGTGTCGAGAAGGCCTGGAAGCAGCGGCACCCTCCACTGTGAAGGAGAGCCCTCGGCGTCCTTCTTCAGGATGATGGAGAGAGAAGTGCTGGACTGACGGGTTGCCGGCACTGGTTCCGTACACTGCAGGAGAGAAACAGCTGTGTCTCCTAACATGCGGCTCGCCGGCGGCGAATGGACGAGCTGCAAAGGGGGAAAGACGGACGCGTCCCCCAACTGCCAGCCCGAGTAAAAATTAGGGTGAACTAGATCTGCACACCAAGCCTCGAAGGGTGGCAATGACAGATTTAAGTGAGGAGAGTGCGTTCGGGGCGGGCAGAAACGCTTCCGCGGTCTGGCCTCACCCCGTAGCGGTGGAACGGCTCTCCTCATTCCGACCCGGAGGTCAGGAACGACCCAGATTAGCCGAAGCGGCAGGCTTGTTGGGCCGCTTCAGGTTAACCCGCTTGCGTGGTTACAAAACTGCGTTTTGGCTGAGCGGAATTTATCCACTACAGCGCTAACCGCCTCCCCAAATAACCCAGATTGTGAGATGGGTGCGTCCGTCAAAAACACCTTTTCCCTCTCACGGATCTCAGTTAAATTGAGCCACAGATGGCGTTCTGCGGCCACCGAAGCCGCCATAGAGCACCCCATGGCACGTGCGGTCTGCTTGGTGGCTCTCAGAGCCAAGCCAGTGGCTCTTCGTAGCTCCTTCACGGCTTCAGGAGTCAAGCCGGTCCCTTCGTCCATCTCCTTCAGGACGTCCGCCTGGTAGGCCTGAAGGATGGCCATTGTGTGAAGGGCCATACCTGCCTGACCGGCCGCGATGTAGGACTTCCCGATAAGAGCGGAAGTGGTCCTACACGGCTTGGAAGGAAGGAGGGGGCGGGACTTCCAAGAAGGAGCCAAAGAGGGTGAAAGAGTGGAGGCTAAAGTATCCTCGAGCACCGGCATGGCGGTGTAACCCCAGAAGGCCGTGCCTCCTGGCCACTAGGCGGGAGCGCATCTGCTAAAGCAGGCCCGAAATCCTCGGAGTCGGAGGCTGCTGTGTGCAGAATATCATCTAGCATGAAGGAAACGGTATCACGTGCCCTCGGGCTAGGAAACAGAAAATCATTCGACCGGCAAATTCGCACGCACGCGCTCGGGAGAGAAAAGGCGAGGTCTGTCTGCTCACTTTCCATCTCCTCGAGCTCGACATCCGGACCCCAGGTCGCGGCTTCACGAGAGGCAGGCCGCAGCCTCACGAGAGGCCGTGATCTCACGAGGAGTCGCGGAGGTGCTCGATGCGCGCCAGGGAAAAATGGAGAATTCCCTCTCACAATCCTCAAGCCGAGAGCGGAGGGTTATGAGACGGAAATCATCGCAAATCTTGCATTTCGAGGTCCCATAAACCGCGTCACATGCATGCAAAAACCCCAAGCACTTACTGTGTGGGTCTTCGCGAGCGATGAAACGCGCGCGCGGCGGTTGACAACGGCGAAACTCCATGGCACTTCACCGCGAGGAGAACAAATTTCCACTGAGGCAGTCGCCGAAGTGCAGTTGGATGATCACAAAAGATAAGTTGGGCCAGAAAATTGCAACAACGAAGGGTAATGTGAACGCTTCGTGAAGGCAGAGAAATCTGAGGAGTGGATGGCGCGTTCGCCAGAATGAGCTGACGACGTGATTGCGTCAGAGATGGCGTCGCGCCATCAGCCAATGAATTGGCGTGATTCTATATGGGTTCAGACATCGGTCCCGCAGTGGGCGTTCCCGAAGCGTGAAGCCACGCAGCGTTGAGTTACCTATGAAAGAGAACAGCTGTTTGGTCTCTCATTCTGATGGCACCCATTCACCGTAGAGGATCCATTAGGGATACATGAATGTAAATTAAATGTATCCAGACCTCTTCAGATTAAAATAATCAACCACATCCACATCTTGTATGGCCTAAGTAAAATTTCAGCAATTCGACCTTTTTGGACAAACTATTTAAAAATATATATTTGTGTTATGTTTCCAACATTGTGCATTTAAAACTGTGGTAGTGTACCTCTCTACCATGGTTTTAAATAGATAATTAGATCGGGAGGATATACAGTAAGAGATAAATATCACACTTGTTTCACATCAAGCCATCCTGTCTTCCTGTCTCTGACAAGTATGACAGCAGCAATGAGCAACAGCCAATGATATTGCGAGAAGAAAGAGAAAATGAGGAGGGGTGAGACACAGGGAAACAAGAGCCAAAAAAAGCCCATCAACCTGCGGACCACTTCTTGCCAACCACCGTATCTTCAATATTTATTTTTGTTTTCCAAATGACACATAGAAGTGACACAAAGTTGTATTTACAGTTTGTAATCATGTTGGTTTCATAGGGTTTTGAAAAAGGTAACATTTTCAAGAACACTTTAAGTTTGGTATAACCATTAAATACATTAAAAACACATTGAATGCAACAAAAATATGAAGAAAAAAAAACATATGTATGCGTGGGGCTAGTGAGATTTTCCAATGTTTTTGAAAGAAGCTCAGTAAGGTTCAACAAAATACAGTATAACAGTAATATTGTTTGTGTATATACTGTACTATATTTCAAAATATAACATTATAACTATTTTCTGTTTATTGGTTACAAAATATTACTTATTTTAACTAATAATGAGCAGTGAAACAGTGTTTTCCGTGTTTTTTTATCTGAGGAATACAAATAAAAGATTACCCTGGACAACCTAATATTGAATTCATTGCCAGTATTTCAATTGCCGCATTTTTCTTTGGAAAATTTTGAGCTCAAGAATCATGCAATACATCTGATGTATTGTGGTAAAAAAAAAAAACATTTTATTTGCCAAAAAAACCTCAAATGTGCACAAGGCAACATGCCTCATTTGTTAACTGTAGGCTTGAGATTTATAATTATCTTCTCTCCCCTCTGTTATTTTTCCAAACTAATCTGACTCTCAGTGCTGCCCACCCTTATCCTAAACATTTTTTAATCAGCCGCCCCATTGATTGTTTTGCCAAACCGCCAAAAAGGTTAACCATAATCAGGCAGACCACGGTAAACAGCAATATCACAGCCATGGCCTGGAGGAAGCACTGAACTGAGATTAATGCAGAAAAAAGAAAGTGAGGAGGAAAAAATACTAAAAAAGCAATGATGGAGCTCATCTGTTGCTGTAAAGGAAACAAGACACAATGAATGTATTTTTTATTTTTTTTTGCTTGGATTTTATTTGTTTGCCTCTGACTGTAATAAGGATACTGTCAGGTGCATGAAAAGCAAGCTTAATTGACAGGCTGTGGTGAGCTTTGAAACAATTGCTTCTGACACGTTTGAAGATTTATTGTGCACACTCTTTCATTTTTATACCGATGGCTTACAATAAAGATAGATGAATATCACTGCATCAACATAACAAACTACAAGAGCATCTCTGTGCATAGCGACTTTGCTTATAGACTGCATACATATTTATGGTGAATTAATTTGTATTGCATCGTACATTCTCATAAATTGACCCGTATCTGCCAACCGCGAAGTACAAACTCAACAAATATTTATTCCTTATACACCTTTATGTTGTAAATGCAATAACGTAACTTAAAACAATACTTGTGACTTATGGACCACAGGATATTCTGAGGATTTGTGCCAAATTACATTAAATTGTGCCCATAGGGGGTGCTACAACTTTGATGCTTTACGATCAATAAATGTTACAAATGGCTATGTTTTTTTTTGGAGCAAATTCTCAAGTGTTCGTCAGATATAACTCACATAATCAAAACAAACATGGCAAAAAAAAAGTAAGACAAATTTGAATGGCTAGCCAATATGAAATTTGGCAGATACATATAACTCTTCATTTTGGCTACGGCCTATTTGTCTATTTACACTTAGCGATAGATGTTATTTGCACTACTTGCAAGGCGGCTATTTGCACTTTTTATAAATATATACTCTGTTTCTTCTTTTTCATAGGATGTTTGTCTGATTTGCACATACGGTATCACACAGAAGTGAGTACACTCCTCACATTTTTATAAATATTGTATGATATCTTTTCATGTGACAACACTGAACGAATGACTCTTTGCTACAATGTAATGTAGTGAGTGTACAGCTTGTATTACAGTGTAAATTTGCTGTCCCCTCAAAATAACGCAACACACAGCCATTGATGTCTAAACAGCTGGCCAGAAAAGTGAGTACACCCCTAAGTGAAAATGTCCAACTTGGGCCCAAGGTGTTAATATTTTGTGTGGCCATATTTTATTTCCAGCACTGCCTTAACCAGAGCATGTGAGCGGAGCGGAGCGCGAATGGAGCGTGAGCGTGGCGATCATATTTTCTTCAGAGCGGAGAGTGTCTTTCTGAAGATCGCGCTCCGTTCGCTCAGTACCCTTAGCGCCGCTCGCTCAGCCCAAAATGCCCTTTGGTAATTTGCTAGTTCCAGAATCAGTGAAATAGGCTAAGCAATAGTTTGTCTAAGCTAGTGTTTCTAAAACCAAATTCTAAAATCCTGTGAAGATTGAGAGGCGGTTTATTAGACCGCATTTCCCCGCAGTTTAGGTTTATTTTAATTTTAGAAAATTTTATTTACGCAACAAAATAATTCATTCCATTTCAAGAAGTCCATTTCATCTTGTGTGTGCTTTCATGAGCCTGATAAGCAAGGTGTATTTTTTTTAATTCTATATCTGCATTTCATCTTGTGTGCGTGTTTTGAATGTTTGAACAATAACTGAAGCGGCGTTTTAATGTAAAAGTATACTTTTTCAGTTATAATTTTTTTTTTTTGCAAAAGTTTGCTAAGTGGCTTCAAAAACAAGACACGTTTTTAAATTAATAATTTCACGCTTAAACATAATCGTTGTCAGACTAATGCTTTAATTGGGATATTTATTCAATAATTTTATCACAAACGGGGAAAAAATTGGCCTACTGGAGACATTTAATATCAAAGCGGGATCTGAGCGGGATTTTAGCATGAGCGGAACATTAGCGGAGCATTTGCTTTGGCCGTGAGCGACTGAGCAGAGCACGTGCCCACAAAACGGAAAATTGAGCGGAGCGTCACACCGCTCCACTTCGCTCACATGCTCTGGCCTTAACCCTCTTGGGCATGGAATTCACCAGATCTTCACAAGTTACAACTGGAGTTCTTACCCCACGGATGCTCAATAGGGCTTAGGTTTGGAGACATGCTTGGCCAGACCATCTCCTTTACCCTCAGTTTCTTTAGCAAGGCAGTGGTCATTATCATGTTCGAAAACTGCCTTGTGGCCCAGTCTCCGAAGGGAGGGGATCATGCTCTGCTTCAGTATGTCACAGTACATGTTGGAATTAATGGTTCCCTCAATGAACTGTAGCTCCCCAATGCCTCATGCAGCCACAGACCATTATGCTCCCACCACCATGCTTGACTGTAGGCAAGACACACTTGTCGCTGTACTCCTCACCTGGTTGCCGCCACACACGCATGACACCATCTGAACCAAATACGTTTATCTTGGTCTTATCAGACCACAGGACATGGTTCCAGTAATCCATGCCTTTAGTCTGCTTGTCTTCAGTAAACAGTTTGCAGGCTTTCTTGTGCATCATCTTTAGAAGAGGCTTCCTTCTGGGACGACAGCCATGCAGACTAATTTGATGCAATGTGCGACGTATGGTCTGAGCACTGACAAGCTGACCCCCCACCCCTTCAACCTCTGCAGCAAGGCTGGCAGCACTCATACGTCTATTTCCCAAACACAACCTCTGGATATGATGCTGAGCACATGCACTCTACTTCTTCCTGTCCTGTTAAACCGCTGTATGGTCTTGGCCACTGTGATACAGCTCAGTGTCAGGGTATTGGCAATATTCTTATAGCCTATTCCATATTTATGTAGAGCAAAAATTTCAGATCCTCAGAGAGTTATTTGCCATGAGGTGCCATGTTGAACTTCCAGTGACCAGTATGAGAGATTGAGAGCGATAACACCAAATTTAACACACCTGCACCCCATTCACACCTGAGACATCTTAATACTAATGAGTCACATGATACTGGGGAGAGAATATGGCTAATTGGGCCTAATTTGGACATTTTCACTTAGGGGCGTACTCCCTTTTATGGCCAGCGGTTTATACAATAATGGCTGTTTGTTGAGTTATTTTGAGGGGACAGCAAATTTGCACTGTTATACAAGCTGTACACTCACTACTTTACATTGTAGCAAAGTGTCATTTCTTCAGTGCTGCCACATGAAAATATATAATAAAATATTTACAAAAATGTGAGGGGTGTACTCACTTCTGTGATATACTGTATATGGTTAAACACCATCTATAGACAACATTTCTTTGATTTCTGTAAGTGTGTTTTATCGTTGCAAAGATACAGGCCAATATATTTGTGGATGTGGCAGAAAATGACTAAATGGCCTATATCTTGTGAATTCAAACTTGTCCAAAAGTATAACAACTTGGATGTTCATACTAATTGAAAATGTTTAATTTTGCAGTATTATGTAAGTCATTAAAGTGTACTTTCTTTATACAAACATAACCCTTGTGCGTCAATAAAATAAAAGTTACACATAGGACAAAAATGTCCATGTCAAAAAACGGTCATACAATTTTGAAGCTTGGAAGCACAGACTTAATTTTGGCCTCATTTTAAAGAAGACCCATGGTAGATTATTGTTGAAGTAAAACTAGTTTAAAAAGTAAAAAAAAAGAAAAGTTAAAGAGGTTTAAGTTTATGAAAATTATTTATGAAGAAAACATTTTATATAAAATATATATTTTATGAAACGTTAAACTTTAAACATGTTAGAAAATCCAAACCATAAATCTAAACAAGTTGTGTTCCAAATTCGAGGTTGATATCTCAAAAAATTAGCTTTCAGTAAAATTTTGTTTGGGCGAAGTACCAAGATTTCCCTGTTAGATGCGAGTAAAACTCTGCTGGTGCACAAAGGGGTTGGAATTTTTCTCTCTCAAATATTACAACAAAATACACACATTTAAGACACATACAAATCACACTCCGACATCCATACCAAAACAACCACACAATTATAGCTGCATTATTTATCAAATTGGCTCTACAATATGCAGACGCGGAAAACAAGAATAAAGCGAGTATTTACTATTTTATTTGCATCATTTTACAGTTAAACGGCACTACGATTAAAAATAGCAGTTTTAATGGGTTTTAGTGGGAACATTTTTGTCCTTAAGGTCCTGAGACTAACTATTTTTTTGTACCTAGTGCAAAATAGATTTATTAAAGGAAATGGTGGTGGAATAGATGGTAAATTCCAATAAAAACAAACACTTGTGCCAAAATGTATGCAGCTGGCAAAAACACAGGCAAAATTATCAAAAAAACTCAACTTAAAAGGACAAAAATATCCAAAAGGTTGCACAAGGGTTAAATTACCTTTTTATTTGGTTAATATTATACTATCTGAAGTACAATTTTTAAAATACACATTTAAGATTTGAAGTACACTACAAATGCACATTAAATTCTAAACACACTTTTTTCACTAGGAAAGCCTGGTTGTCAGCATAAGTTAATATCTGAATGTTTGATCCCTGATTTCCACTTAAGAGCTTAACCAGCTCATAATCTAGTTTTGCTAGTGACCAGCACCAAGCCAGTATAAACAGTCAAAACAAGAACGGAAAATCTTGCTGTTTTACGCTTATTTTTAGCTGTCACTCACTACCTCTGAATCTTTTTCTTCCAGACAGAAGAGAAAAAAACATGTCCTTGGCCCCGTTG
Organism: Oxygymnocypris stewartii; assembly: GCA_003573665.1. Classification (NCBI taxonomy): domain Eukaryota; kingdom Metazoa; phylum Chordata; class Actinopteri; order Cypriniformes; family Cyprinidae; genus Oxygymnocypris; species Oxygymnocypris stewartii. The sequence continues at coordinate 1,904,525 of QVTF01024199.1, forward strand.
GATCCAATTCAGCTGTTGTATTCTATCGCATGTGCATCATCATAATTAAAAATCCTGCAAGGCTAACAGATCCACAGACATGAGTCACAGTCTAGTCTCTTTCAACTACATATATTGATTTAGTTGAAGCAGCTCAACTAGCATCTTGGCTTCAAGAAATACCCAACTAGCATTTTCTGAGAGAGCACTCATGAAAAATTTACATTTTCAGCAATGTCACATATAGCCTATTGTTACCCGAGCTTTCTAAGCCAGGGAGTACTGACATATGGATCTTGCAATAATGTATAAGTAATGGGATGGTTATCATCAACAATGTGTGATCACATTCAAACATTATTGATTTTACTCTGATTTATCAAAAACAACACTAAAATGCTAACACTAAATATGTCATCAGAAACTGTTGGCTTTAAGGTTCATTGATTCATATCTTAGCCATTTTATGTCTGTCATGCTACTATTAGGGTTTTCCTTGAACCTACATTTGTCTCTTAGTAACTGTTATAGATTGCCACCTTCTTGCTATTTCTGCATGGTAGATTGAATGATGGTAATTTCCATGGCAACTCTGCAAGATGTTATGAAGTAATGGGATCTTTTGAAATTGCTCCATGGCTCCCCAACTAGCAGGTCACCATTTACCACACGGGTAATCAAAGACCCTATTGGAATCAGGCCTGACAACCAAACCGTGTCCTTACATCGCAATCAGAGACTCAGATAAACACTTATGTGCCACATGACAGACTTACTGTGAGGCATTTTCATAATCACCCACTGCAGATTAAGAAGCAATCAGCCAGGTCAAGCACCTGACACTGCATGGAGCTCTCATCAGCTGTGCTCGCTTCGGCCTTCTAAGGAGAACCAGACGGACTGTACTCCTGTTGCACTGCAGACAACGTATTTATCCAACCTCTGAGATGGTCTCTCCTGCTTTATTACATTGATATGTAGAGATTTTTATTAAGTTTACATTTGGTTTTACTCCGAGCATGCCTCCTGGCAAAATAAATAAAAAAAATATAAAAGATTGTGGCAGTGTTTGACAGAGTGGTTTTAAGACATCAGTGATTCCCCCCAATTCCCCCCAAAGCCAGTTAATGAAAAAAATCCCACCTGCAGCCAATATTGTTCAACCCATGTCAAACACAGATCAGAGTAGGTACAGAGTTGACAATTCAAACAAATTCAATTTTCTTCTCGCAAAAGTCTCAGCACAACTAACTTCTCTGATAAAGATTAAGATATTGTTATTTAAAAAATAATATATATATATATGTGTTTGCTGTTAAATTATTAATAGTGATTAATCGCTTCCAAAAAAAGTTGTTTAAAAAAATGTGTGTAATGTTTGTTTATGTATATATCAATACACATATACAGTATATATTTTGAAAATATTTACATGTATATAGATTTATATAATATATAAACATAAATATATATATATATATATATATATAAATAACAGGGCAAACGAGAAGTGTAGATCCATTTGCACGTTTTATTCCAAGAAATGGTCAAAAACACAGGCAGAGTCAAAACATCATCAAACATGCATAACACAGGCAAGACAAACAGTATTCATAGGGCAAGTGTGGGTCTTTTATCGGCGAACACTATCCAGAGGGCTTGAGAAGAGGAGTAGGCCAATAACATGAGCAATAGTCCAAATGAGGTACAAACAGAGTCCGAACGGCAAGACAAAGGTTAATCCAAGATAGACAGGTAGAAATCAGGAAACAAGGCATCACAAAATGACTAGACTAACTAGAACTATAAGGTAGACTCAGTAAAGCAGCTATCACTAGGTGATTGATAAACGCAGAACAATACTAGAGACTAAACTTAAACACAGAATGGCTCAGTGAGGCAGCTAACACTAAGCGAGTGCTAAACAATAGTCAGCTACCTGAAAGAGGAAGTCCAAAGCTTATAAAGCGTGTCTAAGTGGATTCAGCTGTGTATGTGTAATCAGGGCATTCAGCTGTGTGTGTGCAATCAGTGCAATGGATCATGGGAACTGTAGTCATTAAAGTCTGTGTGGAGTGAAAGTCAAAGTCATTGGCTGCATCCGAAACCGCATACTTCTCTACTATATAGTAGGGGGAAAGCAGTAGGCGAACAAATAATATGTCCGAATCCTCAGTATTCATAAAATAGTAGGTGAGGAATACCTGGATGATGTACTAATTCTCGTGAGATTCAGACGTGCGTATACTAATATTGCGTCCGAATATGCCTGCTTGCCTACTATTTAGAAGGAGAAAACAGTACGTGAAAAGAGTAGTATGTCCGAAACCGCCGTATTTATAAAACAGTAGGCGAGAAATCCCCAGATGGCCTACTGCTCCCACCCAGATTCTGAAGTGTGCATCCGATGGACACTTTAATTTCCCATGAGGCAACGGGGAGGAATTGTCATTTACGAACATGGCAGAGGACAGAGACGCAGCTGTTTTCAAGTGTAAGTACAACAAAGCTATTATTTGTGTTTCAATTTCACTTATTTCACAGCTGACGAGGAAACTGTTGGTTTTAAGACATTAAATATTGATTTATTAGATTTATTAAGTTGTTGTAAAACATTTCATTTTCATATAGCTAAAGTACCAGTCGTGCTTCATTTAAGCACACATAACGTTACTTCTCAAGATTTGTTAAACATCGTTTTCTTGAAAGCATTGCTTTAACTGTGTACAAACATCTGATAAACGTTTGTTAAAAAAATTGCGAATGCACTCTTTGCAACATAAACGTTTCCTAAATGTGCGTTTAATATTTGACAGAGGACATTTTACAGACAGTATGGCAGATGAAACTCTTAAAAAATACATCTTCCAGATGAAAACACATTATTAGATAGCCGTGTGGGTGTTGTATGTGTGCTATACTGTCATTGATTTGGCCTAAGCTTTTGTCAGCACTTTGCATTACACACACACATGCTCTTTTTACTCATTTAAATAAACAGATTTACACAACTGAAGATACATTTTAGATTTTATTTGTCTACAATTATACACATTGACAAATTAATTCTCATTTGTGTTGGATGAAAAGCAAGATAACAAATAAGCTATCAAAAAATATACACCAACATTTTGATGTTTTTTTTGTGTTTTTTTTTTACATATGCTTAAATGACAGATCTAACATTAAATCTTATTTGGATGTTACAGGGACTGATGAACACACTAGCAGCCTTATCCAATGGAGAGTGGCTAATAAAGCCCTCTTCACTGGAAAGAGGAATGCTGCAATCAAAGGCTTTGAGTAAGTATACTATAGAAAATAATTATAAAAAACAAAACACATATTTGTTATGTTGTCATTTTAACCAGCGTTATTACAGCAGTATATGATTTGATTTCTGATCACTTGTTGCAGAGCTTTTGTGGTGGAGCAGGGCCTGCAAGGCAAAGTAGTGGCAACATCTGTAAAAAAAAAAGATGGGAAAACCTTAAACAGAAATATGAAGTATAATGATTTTGTTACTACTAATGCAACATTTAATGACTATTTAAATTGTGTAATTAAAATGAGTGTCTTTGTATTCTGAACATTTCTGTAGGATCTGAAATGTCTGCAGACAGGGGTGAGCACTGAGGATGGGGAGCCCACAGCAGCATCCTGGAAATGATATGCTGCCATGGATGAGGCAATTGGGGGCAGACCCTCCATCACTCCACCTGCCCTTATTGCCTCATCTGGCCCGGATGTTCCTGTGGCTTCCTCATCTTCAACAAGCCCAGAGCCAGCTAAAAAAAAAAAAAGGAAAAATTTGGAGGACCTAATCTGGGAGATGGAGGAGAGGGAGGCTGCGAGAGAGCGAGAAGCAACAGAGAGGGAAGAGAGACGATGGCGGGAAATGGAGGAGAAGGAGGAACAAAGAGAAAGACAAGAGCAAGAGGACAGACGGGTACGAGAAGCCAGAGACACAGAAGAAAGAAGGCATCGAGAAGCAGTTGAGAGAGAGGAAATGAGAGATAGGGAGACCAGGGAAAGAGATGAACGATATATTGCCCTTCTTGAGCTTATTGCCAAAAAATAAAGTTTCTTTATAATATTTTTTTTATGAAAACCATCCTCAAATCAATCACACATTTACATTTCTGTAAACAACAAGCATCCATACTACAAACCGCTTTTTTGTGTGTGTGTGTGTATAATGTATTTATACATATTTTTTAGAGTCAACATATAATTTGAATAAATAATTAAATATTTCAGATCAAACAGCATCATTTATTTGTAAGCATTCAAAGTAAATTATAGACATTTCACATATTTTCTGATATTTTCATGAGAGGTTGATATACGTTCATTTAATTGATAATTGGCTGTCATGATTGTTGTAAGACTTCAAACACAAACGTGGCTTCTTTTTTAATTTATTATCTCACTACTAAATGTATAAAGAATGTAAACAGCTCAGGAACATCTAAGTCAGGTCCTGATTTTCAATTGTGATCAAACAGACCTGTCTGTAATTTTGAAGTAATCCTAAAATAACTTGATTCAATTTTACAGGTGTGTTGGATTAGGACAGGTGGAGGCCATCGTCTCTCCTCCCTCTCTGTTGCTTTTTGCTCTCTCTCAACCTCCCTCTCCTCCATCTCCTTGATTAGGTCCTTCAGCTTTCTCAGTCGCAATGCTGATGTTTGCCAGCTGCTGTTTGAGAGCCACTGGTTTAACACTGTCAAACACAACCTGGAACATCAGTTACAAATGCCTGCTTTCATCATGTGTTCACAACGGATTCCAAACCGTTTTCATGCTTGAAATGTTAAAGGGATAGTTCACCCCAAAAAATAATCCCATAATTTACTCACCCTCAAGCCATCCTAAGTGTATATGATTTTTTTTTCTGCCTACCACAATCAGAGTTATAATATCCTGGCTCTTACAAGCTTTATAATGGGAGTGAATGGTACCTTAAAAGTACTGGTTCCTTAAAAGCAGGGGTCATCAAACTTGATCCTGGAGGGCCGGTGTCCTGCAGAGTTTATCTCCAACTTGCCTCAACACACCTGCCTGGAAGTTTCAAGTATACCTAACAAGACCTTGATTAGCTGCTTCAGGTGTGTTTGATTAGGGTTGGAGCTAAACTCTGCAGGTACACCGGCCCTCCAGGACCGAACTTGGTGACCCCTGCTTAAAAGAATGGTGCCATAAAAGTAATCCATGTGGCTCCAGGGGGTTAATAAAGGCCCCTGGCTCAGAAATGATAAAATCCCCCTCCTCCTCCCCCCACAATAAAAGAAAATGCATGCCTTTATAGAGGAAATTACATTTTATTGATACTTTGCACCTGATAAACAAAAAAGTATTTAGGGGAAGAAAACTACAACAAAGCTATAATAAAATAACATAACTCAATGCTTTGGGCAAAAGTATTAACCTGTTATGTAATGTGTAATGTTTCACAGGTAGTCATGGTCATGGAAAGCAGGAACACAAATGTCTGGAGCAGATACAGCAGCAGCCAGATGTTCACCTGATCTTGTTTCGGGGGATGCGGGCTTCAGGAGGGGCATCATCATTATTCTCCCCAACCTCTGGCTCAATGATGTCCCCATTTTGAAGAGCGATATTGTGGAGCACAGCGCAGAATGCAATTACCTCAGGCACGAAGGAAGGGCTCACTTCCATGGCCTTAAAGAAAACAGATTGCCAGCATGTTTTCCTCATCCCGAAAGCTCTCTCGACGATGTTCCGGGCACGGGAGTGCTTGCTGTTAAAGCGAGCCTGTAAAGGGCTCTGTACAGGCTCCCTGTATGGGGTGATGAGGCAGATGGGTGCACTCAGGCAAGGGTAGCCACCATCCCCGAGGATGCACTTGCCTGCAGGTGGATAAAGGCCACCAGTATAGACAGGGCTGTTCCTTAGCACCCTGGCATCATGCACGGACCCAGGATATCCCACAAAGATGTCAATGAATTTCCCAAGGTGGTCAGTGATGGCCTGTAGCTGAATGGAGTGAAACAGCTTTCTGTTCAGATAACACTGTGCGGTAGTTGCTGGAGGTTTAAGACGGATGTGACAGCCGTCAATTGCACCAACTGCTGAGCTGAAAGCTGGTGACCCTGCCAGCAGGGCAAAACCTTCTCCTACCGCCACCAGGTCATCACCGGTTGGGAAAGCAATCCCTGTCCTCAAAATCCTGATGATTGCATTGCTCACTCTGTGCACAATAACATGCACAGAGGACTTGGGGATATCGAAGGTCCGAGACACCACCCTGAAGGATGCCGCATGACCAAGCCAGAAGAGGAACAGCAGCACCTCAATGTCCCTTTCCCACCCATGGTCGGAATCCAGCCTAATTGCAGCAGTGAGGGACAAGATGGACTGGCGGGAAAGATGGAGGTCATTACGGAGGTCAACTGCCTCATCAAAATACAGCTGCAGGATTGGCACAGCTCTGTTCAGGTGGCAGTAAGATGATGTGGGGGTCACCATCTGTTGATGTGTACATAGTTTGTTCGAACAATACATTTGTGTAAGTTTTGATTTATGTTATGTTCAATTAATACTTGTGTATAAATGTATTTATTCATTGGAATGTTTTCTTGTATTATTTTTAAATTTTATTAATATTCTGTTTTTGTCAGTAAAACAAGACATCTTTATTCATCTTTTCTTAAAAAATAAAATAAACATTAATTTACTCAAATTGCCTATAGTTGAATATTGTGAATTCAATAAATTGCCATGATGTGACATATCTGTCTGTCTAATTATAATTTTAAAAATAATCTATTACAAATAAGTATATTATTGTGCACATGTGTGTAAGGGGGTGCAGTTATGCAATATATAGCTACTTTTTAACTTACATTTTCTGAATATAAAATCAACAAACGTCTCCAAAGGCGTGCTCTTCGACCAGCAGCCCGACGCCTCCTTTGTGCTGAGGTTTGGAATGGCATAATAAATGAAAACGCGGTGATCAAATCAGCAGGTAAGTCAGATAATTGATGAAGGTATTTGCACAAATATAGCTTGTTCTCTTTAAATCTTTGCGCTTGTGATGATGTCATAAGTCACGTGACAAAGCTAATATGTCAGATTCAGGGAAAGAACGTACTTTTTTACCCTTGAAAAGTACGTACTTATTCAAAATAAGTACCTACTCAAGAGAGTATGCAGTTTCGGACGCAGCTCACGTTTGTGTTGGAAACTGCATACTTCCATACTAGTATATAGTAGGCAAAAAGCAGTAGGAGAGCAAAAGAGTATGTTTGAAGCCTGAGTATTCATAAAAGAGTAGGTGAGAATTACCTTGCTGGTGCACTAATTCTCGCGAGATTCGGACATATGTACACTTAAGTTGCGTCCTAATATGCCTACTTACATCCTATATAGTAGAGAAAAAGTATTCGAAACCACAGTATTCATAAAACAGTAGGCGATAAATCCCCGGATGTCCTACTGCTTCAGTCCAGATTCCGAAGTCTTCATCGATGGACACTTTTCAATCCCAGGTGGCAACAGGTGAGGATACGTCATCACCATACAGGGTGGAGAACAGTGATCCGGGTGTTTACAAATGTGAGTGTTACAAACCAAAACACAGTTCCTTGTGTTAAAATCATATTTTTTGAACTACTGTAGAGCACATGTTGAATTGCTTAATGTGTCAATGCTAAAGAGTACAGTATATTTGTGATTTTGCAGTAAAAATCGTATGTCACAGAGTGGATTTACATAAACCATATACATATTAAAGATGATAAATAAATGTCTATTTTTTTATTGGTGACAGGAAGATGTTAAAAAATAATTGCATGAGTCCATCTAATAGACATTATATGGACATCTGAGTGAGTGATGCATTTGTGTTATTATGTATAATTCACTGTTGGCAACACTGCTTTACATGAATGTAAGTAAATACTGTATAAACACATATACATGAAGTTACAAAAAGTCTGTTGATAAACTGAGGAGCATTTGTGTTGGATAAAAAGTGAGTTAACACATCAGCAGCTACCTCAACATTTAAATGTAGTATTGAGTAGGTAAATCACTGAATCTTGTCTGGATGTTACAAGAACAGAAGAGACACATCCGGTGCAGAGTGACTGATTGCTGCCATCAAAGGCTCTTACTGAGTATACTACTGAAATGAATAAAACCTATTTTAAATGTTAAGATGTATGTTATATTAATTATTGTCATTTCAAACAGAGGTGTACAGCATTTTTCTAATTCTTGATTTCTGTGCCTTTACTGCAGACTTTCTGTGGTGGAGTAGGACCTGCAAGGAAAGGTGATGGCAGCATTAGTTAGAAAAAAAGGTGGGAAACTTGAAACAAAAATAAAAAAGTTAGATCAGTTTGTTACTTCTAATACAGAAATCAATTGAGATTGTGTTGTTAAAATGACTGTTTTTGTATTATATTTGTGCATCTTTGCAGGATCTGACATATCTGCAGACTACTGTGAGCAGTGAGGATGGAGAAGTCCACAGCACCATCCTGGAAATGATCCAGTGCCATGAATGAGATGCTCCATCACTCCACCTGACCTTACTGCCTCATCTGGACAGGATGTTGCTGTGGTTTCTTCATCCTCAGTGATCCCAGAGTCAGCGAGAGCATCTAGAGAAAGGCCAAAAGACATAGGATGTGATTTTGGTCACGTTTGTCCTGCTGGTTTCTGTTCATACAACATCAGTCAATGGAGCCCAGTTTTCAGAAGCTGAAAATTTTCAAGTTTTACTCTGTTTAAATGTTTTACAGGTAGTGGTGCTGATGGAGAGCAGGCACAGAAATGTTTGGAGCAAACATAGTGATAGCCAAATTATCCCACACATGTACTCCCGCTCTTGCTTCAAGGTTGTTTGGTTCAGGGGGGCATCATCATGGTCTTCCTCATCTTCTCTGTTCACTCAGGAAAAGACAGCCTCAATGTCTCTTTCTCATCCATGATCAGATTCCAGTCTCACAGCAGCAATGAGGGATGTGATGGACGGCAAAGACAGGTGAAGGTGGGTATGGTGGTTAGCCTTGTATATGTATGTGTTTATTGTGATTGTTACTTTTATTCATTCTTTTACTCATGTATTCATGTTTCCTGTTGCGGTCAGTAAATAAAATATAACTATTTCATTAATTTATGCATTAATTTATTGCTTGAATGAAAATTGAGATGTATTCACAGTACCGTTTCTAGGCATGGGCGAGCTAGGCGGTGGCCTAGGGCGCCACCAGCTGAAGGGGCGCCAATGAGCGCACATACTGGCACTCCTTTTTAACAGGGTTGTAAACAAGAGTGGCGCGGTCACCCTGAAATATGACTGCCACCCTACTGGATCCCTGACATCATTGGGCTAGAGTACTGTCAATCTGACGATGCCTGTATGCCATTGGATAAGATCGCTGTCAATCTGACGATGCCTGTATGCCATTGGATCAGAGCACTGTCAATCTGACGATGCCTGTATGCCAGAGTGCTGTCATTGCTGCCTGATTGTTGCATGCTTGCATTTGGAGCGCTCATCAACGCCATTAGATCAATAATGGCTGCTGGTGCTTTGGCAAGCTAACGCTTGCAGTAAAGCTACGTTCAAAGGCCAATTTAAAATATTGGTACAGTAAATAAAGTGCACAAAATCAGCAGTTTGTATAGGCAGTATTTGTGTAAATCATGTTGCGAGATTTGTCCAAAAGGTGTGCGATTTTGTGCCAATGCATTGTTAAAGAATCAGCGTGTCGTGTAATATTCTCATATAAACTTTAACATTGTATTATTTAACCAATATACCAATATTATTTAACCAGTATACCAATATTATTTAACATAATATTGGTATAGTAAAATTAGCTAATTCACAAGATCAATACATCCTTTATTAAACCGCTTGGCTTTGTCGAGTTTAATGCATCCTTACGGAGGTGTCGAAATGCTGAATCAATTCATTCACTTCTAACACAGCACTTACTGCGAGCAGCGTCATACACGTGAGGGCAGAGCGTCACATTATTTAAAGGGAAATTAAGGATTAATAGCTGTATTGATTACTTTTATGCCACTGATCAGCCTTTTATATGTAGTTTGGGGAAACAAAGAATTGTATATGTTTGATTGAAATAGTAATGCAATAACTGACATTTTAAATCAATGTTTCAAGCAATAACAACAAAATAATTGAACAAAAAACAGATGAAGACAAAAAGTTGCCATTTATAGTATCTAAACGTATCCAAATCCAAATGTAATAAATGTAATTTACGTGTGATTTATGTGCAATGTCTTAGCAACTAGAGATTGGTACACAGGGCTATACAGGTATCTAGTGGCAACACAATGATATTACAGATAATACATTTTGCTAAATGTTTATCTTAAGTCAATTTACATATAATGCATTCAGATTTGTGGAACTCAATCTCCACAAATTAGTGTCGTTACTATGAAAAACAAGTTGAATGTGACAAGAAACTGGTGTCTGAAAAGAATTAAAAAAGTAATATTATTTTCTTTTCTTTTTTTGGTGGGGGGCAATAGGGATTTTGCCTAGGGCGTCAAATTAGCTAGAAACGGCCCTGTGTGTATTCACTTTGGCTGCATTTGTCTTGTGTATAGTCATGCATATCTAAGGCATATGATATTTTAAAGTAGCAATACTTACAATTATTTACAATACTTACATTTTTCCATTATAAAATAAACAGTCTTCTCCAAAGGCGAGATTTTCTAGCAGCTGCAATACATCTCTTGTATGCAGGCATTGCAAAGGCTAAGGAAAACAGGACTAGGTAGGGTTGTCGAGCTACTGATGCTATGAGGTGTTAGTGCACCTGTGGCTTCTATTTTTTCATTCTTATATATTGCACAACTTAGAATTGCATACATGATCAGGGAAAGATGGTTATATCTTTAACAATAAACAATCATAATGACAAAAAAAGAAAACATCAAAGTATGAGATTACTTTAACTGAGTGGTAAAAATTATTTAAAAAAGGAAACAGTTTGTTTCTCCCTTTGCATCATTAAACCTATTTTATTGTATTTGCTGTTTTCTGTAAATTAGTAAGTAAAAAGAAACAGTGAATACCTGCATTTTCCTTGAGTTGTCAGTAGGTGATGGTGCGTGCATTACACATGAGAAATGCACATGCGCTGTCGTCCTCAGACATTTTGAGTGATGCGCAGCGAGCAGTGCGAGGGAGACGCGCACTCTCTGTAATCAGTGACAGATTTAAGACCATCCAATGGTAAATATATAATTTCCTGCTAAACTTTCTGTTAAATATCATTCCTGGATATATATTTTGTTGTGCAGTTTCTAAGAGATGTCATATTTATAAAGTTATATCGTTTAAGAGGTTCGTGATATGACATCATACCATGCGTTGTAGGCCTGTTCAACTGGTTTTACAAAATGTCTTACTCTTTTACATGTTGCAAATGTTTCATGTGTTTTCATGTGATTGATACTTTATCTAATTACTTACACAGTGTACAGCATTATGTTGAGGATTTCAGCCCTCATAAAGTGAATGTTAGGTGTGAAATAGGAGCTCATCATTGAGTGAGTGTTATTTCCTTCTATTTTTTCAGTGCAATGTAAGTGCAACGTAAGTGGGTAATATCACCATGTACTTGTGATCTTTTGTTTCTTTTGTATAGTATTCCCACTCCATGTTTTTCTGTGTGGTGCCGTGTGGTTCCGCATGCATTTTTGTGGGATGGTTTCGTGGTAGTGTATCACAACATTACGGTGTTGTAGTATTTTCTTTTTGTATTTTTGTGCGACGGCTGTATTTTTATAGTGCCGTGTTTTGATGGTTGAGTTTTTGTTTTTGCTTACACGCAACTGGACTGTGAAACTAAAGCATGTAGTACATCGGGGATAACTATACACTGGAAAATATAGAGCTGTGATATTTAAATTGTATCCCCAGCTCTGTGTATCCTTCTCTGTTTTATTTTGTTTCTTTTATTTTTGATAAGAACTGCCGACCATAAGAAATCTGTTTGACATTTTCCTCCCTTTCCAGTCTATTTTGTGAAAGCTGTGAGCCGGAACTGTTCTTGTACATTCTTGGAAAACTTTTCAGAACAAATATATATTTTTTAAAATATTAAATGAATAAACTACAAAGAAAGTGAACCCGCTAAATGCGTTTCTGGTGGTAAATCAAAATCCCCCGCCACACATTTTTGGTACCAGGAGTGGTGTAGTTTATTCAGTCTGATTTGTTTGCAACGAGCGGCGTGTTTGATTGGGCAATACGGCGGTGGTGAATATTTTGCAGAGGAGGTGGATGTCCAGGTCGTGAAGGATTGCGGACGTGGTGGTTGACGTGGGACTGATCGGGTTTACGGTGTGCCAGGCATGACGGCTGCTCAGAAGACTGGTCCAAGTTGACGTGATCCTTTCTGTCAACGTGCAGCGTAGTTCCCAGGATTTCGCAAATGCATCCAAGAACTGTGTATCAGCACGAGGGTGTCTGAGGTACTGAAAAGGACTGAGACATTTGGACGAGTTTGCACCAAGAACATTTATATTGGACTGAGTTATTTTCATTTTGACCTAATTGTTTAAGATATATCAGACTCTGATGAACTTCCTGCAGAGGGGGTAGATGCCCCTGTTGACGGGGCAGTGGGTAATGAAGTTATAGAGCAACTGAGGGGTCATATTCAAGAGTTAAGAGCTCGGAGGGACGATACTCTGGCCAATATAGGGGTTGGTGGGGGTAATTCATCTCGCTCTTACATTTATGTTCTTTGTGAACGTCAGATTCAACCCTTTTGTGGGGAGTACAACAAAGATGGGAGGTCTGTAGAAAAGTTTATCAAGGAGGTGGAGAGGTTTCTACGGGCCAGAGACCAGACCCGAGAAGAACAGTTATGCTTTATTATTTCACTTCTGAGGGGGGCTGTACTGGAAGAGGTGCATTTATCTGTGGGAAACCAGTCCAGACAGGCCAGTGATTTGTTTACTTTCCTGTGGGAAGCGTTTGGGGAACGGCGTAGCGAGACTCAATTGTTGAAGATGTTTTACAACCGCAAACAATTGAAGGGGAAAGACCTTCAAAATTACTCTCATGCTCTCTCTCGCCTATTAAGCTCTGTCACAAAACAGTCCCCAGGTGGTCTGGCTAATGAGCAGGGGACTTTAAGTGATCAGTTTGTGGAGGGTGTGCGAGCATTAAGGCGAGAGCTGCGTAAAAAATCAGAGAAAAGCCCCACTTCACCCTGCTTGAGATTTGAAATGAAGCCATTTATTGGTCAATCAAAGAGAGCATGCCAACTAGAGTTGCAAATAGTTGACCCGTCCATTCAGAAGTACTTAGTGAAACTAAGGATAATGCTGCCGGGTTTGATACTCAAACATCCACTGTTTGTGCAAGTGTGCATAAGTGAGCAAGAACAAACTATTTCAGAGCTCACCACGGCAGTCAAGGAGTTGACTGCACAACGGTCCGTGTCAGTTCTGCAAAATGTAGGGAGAACCTATCTGTTTCAGATGCAATGAGGTTGAGCATATCTCTAGGCGCTGCACTATGAGACACTGGTAGTCAGGTCAGTACTATCACAGACGCGTTCTTCCGAGAGCATCTATTTGGGAATGAAAATGATGTGTTTTCTGCTTCAAGTTAGCTGAAGATCCCAGTAGTAAACGGTTTAGACATTTGGGTTACATGGAGCTGGACGTGGAGTTTATGGGGATGACTTTGCCTGAGTATGGCTTCTTGGTCGTAAAAGAAACTCCTAGTCCATTCACTATGGCTGTGCTCATCGGAATGAACATTATCAGTAAATGCTGACAGATCCTTCACGCTGAATTTGACACCCCACTAGGTGGGAGGCTTGACTCCAACTGGAGGGTAGCCTTCCAACAAGCCCAGTCGGTTGAATTAGTGGAGCAAGTTTAATTTGCTCGTGTCGCAGGTAAGACTCCTGCCCATGTGCCTGCTTGGTCAACAACAACTGTCCTGATCAAAGGAATGGAATCTGGGAAAAAAAGGATGGTTCTGCGTGGTTGGTAGAACCATTAAGCACCCCCTTACCAGGAGGTTTGGTTGTAGTACCTACGTAGTATCTAAAGTGTTAATGATAAATCCCCCATGATGTTTGTACTGGCTACGGTATACAGGCCACCAGGGCACCATACAGACTTTATTAAAGAATTTGGTGATTTTCTATGAGAGGTAGTGCTGGCTGCAGATAAAGTCTTAATTGAGGGTGATTTTAATATCCACGTTGATAATGAAAAAGATGCATTGGGATCAGCATTCATAGACATTTTGAACACTATCGGGGTTAGGACAACACGTGTCAGGACCTACTCATTTTCGAAATCATACTTTAGATTTAATACTGTTACATGGAATTGATGTTATGGTGTCCACATGGTGTCCTCCTCGTTTACCCCTCACCTCAACACAACGCCGACACCGACGAAGAAGCACACCGACGAAGAGGGTTACATATATACATGTGTGTATATATATATATATATATATATATATAATTTGATACTATACTGCTGCTTCAAATAAATGCATCTGGCAAATAAATATTTGTGGGGTGTGAAGGATGAAGTGGTTAATCGCATGATGGACAGTCACAAATCGATTAAAAATAAAATAGTAAGTGTCATAAATAATTCACCAAGACCTTGAAAGCACCAATTCAGAGAAATGTCTGTTTAAAATAATCTGACAGATTCTCTGAAAAAGCCTACATTTGATTGCTGGAATGCTACCATGAGAGCACCGTATTTTTTCAGTGTGCTGTTGAATTAGTTTTTAATAAATCTGCAGTCATTTCTGTGTGCCTGGAGCTGTTCTGTTGATGAGGCTTCAAGCAAGGCTTGGTTGGCAGGTACAGCAACGATTCAGAAGAGACAGATAAAAAATTTTTTTTCATTTAGTTTGCTTACTAAATGCCAACTTCAAAGACTTTAATGTTTATTTTTATGTATTTTTATTAATAAAATAATAATAATTACACAATAATTTATGCAATATGTAAAGCTAGTCAGTATGAAGACTGCACAACATAAAAAGCTAAATAATATTGAAAATGTAAATTGAAAATGCTATATTAAAGAAAGAAAGAAAGAAAGAAATGTATGTTACAATGTGATGATTGTATATGAATTTGAATGACAACGTACAATGTCTAGAAAAAAAATCGAATAAATAAAATGCATGCAGGTCTATATGTAACTATTGGTGGGGTACAAACCGATAGCATGAAAATATACAAATGAGATATTAGTGAAATGCTCATTCAACTAATGGCTTAATTATAAAGGCAGCTTAATTATATTTTCTTAGCGATAGATACTATTTACACTAAGTGAAAATAGCAGTATTTTTTACCATATGCTATTTACACAAAGTGTAAATGCCTTTCTGATGCGATATGAGATTTGAAAAGGGAGAAAAAAAGCTCCAAAATGCTTGCGCCGCCATTATAATTGATGTTTAACGAGTGTCTTTTTTCAGTGTTGATTATCCCAATCTGACCTTGGTGGGCGGAGTTGGTGTAAGCCTCTGCCAACAAGGCGGACTATTTGCACTTAATGTACATATGTGCACTCCATAATTATAATTCCCCCTGCTTAATAAACTGAGATAAGATAAAGTTTGATTACCACTTTTATGACTTAGACACCAACAAATCAGTAGCTTGGCATTAACAAAATTCGGTAACATTTTACAATAAGTTGTTATTTGTTAACATTAATTAATATATTAACTAACACGAAAAAACAATGAACAATGCATTTATTACACTATTTATTAATCTATGCTAATGTTAGTAAATGAAAATACAGTTGTTCATTGTTTATTCATGTTAGGTCAAAGTGCATTAACTAATGTTAACAAACACAACTTATTATTTAAATAATGCATTAGTAAATGCTGAAATTGACATTAACTATTTTGCTTCCGGCCTCGCTAGTGTTCGGATGCTCTCACTTATTGCTCTGCACTTTGCTCCCTATTTATATGCTTTTCTCAGATTTATGTAAGATTTTAACTTCAGCAGATCAGCACAGTGCTCTAACAACAATTTTTTGGGAAAAAGAAGACTCTTTGCATCCCACTGCCAGCAGCTTACATTCCGGAGATGGGAAAACACAGCTGCCGACATTCTAGCAGAAACATGAAAGAAAATACCTTTTGTGGAATCTACATTTTGCATGAACTGCCACAGACTTCTACAAAGGATTGTGGTTCTTGAAACAATGTTACTTGCTGGACTTCCAAAACAGGTGGAACACACAGCAGATCGTCATCACGGGCCCCCTCAGCGTACAGCCGGTGAGTCCTGTGAATCTAGTGAATCTCAACAGTTTTTTTACCAAGTGTAGAGGAACAAGCCGAAATGGATCGACAGACTAATCGGTGGCAGAAACAGTGAGCGAGACCCAAATGCACTCGAGACATCAGATTGTCACGAGTATCTCGTATTGCTGCTGTAGTATTCTCTACCCCAGATACGGCTATGACAAGCCTTGTAAACACAGGTAATCTACAAACTAATATACATCTTGAGAACAGATTTTAAGCATTAATGAATGTGGGTGAGGAATCCCCAAATGTGACTAAACATGGATCGAATTAGCCAGCAGCTAATATTGATACTAACAGACTTTCGAGGTCAAGCAGACAGCGGCACACAGCTCAGAGTGCAGCCGAGCCCAGGACTCTGATAGTAGGCGACTCTATTATCAAAAATAGTAGTAGCAGGACTACAAAAACATGCTGCTCTGATGTGAACAAGGAACTTCGGAACATTTTGATGAAGCAAAAGACTGCAAATCGAATTATCATCCATGTGTTGAAATTCAGAAAGAGCAGTCAGAACTCCTTAAGAAGGATTTCACCGAACTCTTTGAAACACTTCAAAGACTTGAAGTTCTCCCTCTACTTCTCCCTTCGTCATACTTCAGTGATGTTTGCCAATCCATTCTGCCTGAATGGCGCACACACACCTGGACAGAGTATAAATGACCACAGGACTTAATTTCAGCTTGAGAGTCATCATGTGGCTCACACATCCCACAAGGACAGTGATAACACCATGCTCATGGACATCCCGGCTGAGCCCTACCCACAGAGCTTATCACATGCAGACTGTGAAGTGTAAACAACAGCTCCAAGACACAGCAACCAAGGACAACTTTCTGGAAAACAGCCAGGGAAGCCAGGACAACATTCCACAGGCACCGGAAACACCAGAGCCATTCTCGTTAGACACAATATCTCTCTCTCCAACATCTCCAATTCTAAGCTACTCACAGAAAATGGAGGAACTGGTGTATGCTGGGACCAAACTATCCCACTCCTTTGCTGCAAGCCCCAATATATCAACAAAAAAAACGGCAGGCCCCCCAACCACCAAAAACTGCAGGCCAAGCTCTCCCTCCTCCTCCTGTGATGGCTCTCCGACCGCTGCCACAATGCCAGGGCCCAAACCCTCCTCAGTGATATGTGTCAGGTTCCCTCTATATTGGCAGCAACATTCACAAATGTTTACAGAGCAACCCAGTGTGCCTGTAGCCTCCTCAATTTCTATTTTATCATGTGATAGAAAGTCTTAAGGCCTTCTCAAGCCGTACGGCTGACCCATCAAATCTGCGGCCTGTAATCATCAGTCTAAGATTGCATTTGAGACAAAATGTAATTCTATCAAGTTAGCATTTTAAAACATTCACTCACTAAAACAATTAATAATTTCTGAGAGCATAAGTCTCAGTGGATGTCCATGACATGCAGAAACCCTCAAGGCTCAATTATTGCACCGCTCTTGTTTAGCCTATATATGCTCCCCCTAAGTCAAATAATGAGAAATAAACAAATTGCCTATCACAGCTATGCTGATGATACACAGATTAGCCTCATCTCCAAATGACTATAGCCCCATTGACTCCCTCTGCCAATGCATTGAAGAAGTTAACAGTTGGATGTGCCAGAACTTTCTTCAGTTAAACAAGGAAAAGACTGAAGTCATTGCATTTGGAAACAAAGATGAAGTTCTCAAGGTGAATGCATACCTTGACTCTAGGGGTCAAACAACTAAAAATCAAGTCAAAAATCTTGAGGTGATTCTGGAGACAGACCTTAGTTTTAGTAGTCATATCAAAGCAGTAATTAAATCAGCATACTATCATCCCAAAAACATTGCAGAAATTAGAAGTTCTGTTTGCAGTCAAGACTTGGAGAAACTTGTGCATGCCTTTATCACCAACAGGGTGGATTATTGTAATGGTCTCCTCACCGGCCTTCCACAGAAGACCGTTAGACAGCTGCAGCTTACCCAGAACGCTGCTGCCAGGATACTGACTAGAACCATAAAATCTGAGCATATCACACCAGTCCTCAGGTCCTTACACTGGCTTCCAGTTACATTTAGGATTGATTTTAAAGTATGTTTACTCATTTATAAATCACTCAATGGCCTAGGACCTAAATACATTGCAGATATGCTCACTGAATATAAACCTAACAGACCACTCAGATCAGGAGGATTGAGTGAGTTAGAAATACCAAGGGTTCACACAAAACAAGGGGAGTCCACTTTTAGATATTTTGTCGCCCGCAGTTAGAATCAGCTTCCAGAAGAGATCATATGTGCTAAAATATTATCCACATTTAAATCCAGACTCAAAACTAATCTGTTCAGCTGTGCATTTGTTGAATGAGCGCTGTGCTAAATCCGAACTGATTGCACTATGCATAATCATTGTCACGAATCCGGTTCATGAGCACACGCCCACTCACCACATTGTCTCTTGCACCACTCTACAGCTGCACATTACCCATGGACTGCATTTCCCATCCACCATTGCACTAGTCACACAGCTGTCACCAATCACTCATTAGCACTCACTGTTTACACTCCGTACCTGGACTAATCACCTGCACAGGTGTTCCTCATTCACTGCCCTACTTAAGCAGCCTTCACACTCACACTCATTGCAAAGTCTTGTTTAGCCCCGTCTGACATTTCCGAGCGTTTACCTAGTGTGTTTCCCTGTTTTTTACCTGGACTGTTCTTACCACTCTGACCGTTTGCTGCCTGCCCTTTTGACCCTGCCTGCCCTTCGGATACTCTCTCTGTCTGCTGTCTGCCCCGACCTTAGCATTGCCACTGTTGATGAGTCTGCCTTGCCTACGTTACACCTGTTACTGTCACTGAACTTTGCCTGTCTGACCTCCTCTTGTTTATATTAATAAAGCTGCATTTGGATCTCAACGCTCTGGCCCCTCTCATTATAGAAGACTTCGCCAAACTCAGATCCAGCGGCTTTATTTCGGCTACCAGCCCAACCATGGACTCAATAGACCAACTCCTACATCTTCGCCAGGGAGGCCTGTCCTTTGAGGATTATGTTCACCAGTTCTGTGAGCTGTCATTTCAGGTACCGCTGTACGATGAATTTCTGTTTAAAGACTTGTTTCATTTCGGACTCAATAGACACATCAAATCCCTGTTTCACGAATCTCTCTTTCCTGGAGGAGAGTTTAATGGCAGTTTGAGGGGCCTCATGTGCCTTGTTGTATGCTGGCTCCTCATTTACTGTGGGTGTCGCGGAGGAGGAACGCGACACCGCATCTTTAACGAAGATGGCGGACGCACCAGAATGCACCCACAAAATGGCGGAGGCAACAACGCACCATCAGTTCCCAGAGTCTCACAACATGCCTGCAAAACCAGAGTCTGCTGATGTCATGCCTACCAAGCCAGGGTCTGCTCTCATCGTGCATGCCAAGCCAGGGTCTGCTCTCGTCATGTTGGCCACGCCTGAGTCCCCGGCCAAGATGGCCACCACGCCTGCGGATGCACCTCTTTGGCCAGGACTGATTGCTTGTGTGTTGGACGCACCACTGGTGTCAGTGTGAGCAGCTGGCATTCCCAGGGCCGCAGCATTGACCGTTCCAGAGTCACTTCACGTCTCCGCTGACCGGCCAGAGTCACTTCACATCTCCGCTGACCCTCCAGAGCCCGCTCCGTTCCAGGAGCTCCGAGAGTCCGCTCCAGAGCCCGCTCCGTCCCAGGAGTTCGCAGAGGCCGCTCCGTCCCAGGAGTTCGCAGAGGCCGCTCCAGAGCCCGCTCCGTCCCAGTAGTTCGCAGAGTCCGTTCCAAAGCCCGCTCCGTCCCAGGAGCTCGCAGAGTCCGCTCCAGAGCCCGCTCCGTTCCAGGAGCTCGCAGAATCCGGCTCCTCAGAGCCCCTGCTGGTTCCGTCCGGCTCCCCAGAGCCCCTGCTGGTTCCTTCCAGTTCAGCACCTCCCGAGCGCCCCCGAGACTCAGCACCTCCAGAATGCCCCCTGACGTTCGCGCCTCCAGAGTGCCTCCCTGAGGTAGTGGATTTCCCCAAGAACCTTTTGGGGGGGAGCTACCCGCCATTGCTCACAGAGACCCCCGACCCGCCATGGCCCATGGAGTCCCCTGATCCATCATGGCTGCCCGAGGCCCCGGATCTACCATGGCCGCCTAAACTCCCTGACTCGGTCCTTGCGACTATATGTGCTTTCTCTGCCTCTTGTGTCTCAGTTTCCTCTAGGTCCCAGTCTCTGCCATGGGTCTCTGCTCCGCCCTGGAGGGCGCCTGCTCTGTCTGCTCCGCCGTGGAGATCTTCTGCCCTGTCTGCTCCGCCGTGGAAGTCTCCTGTTTCGGCTGCTCCGCCCTGGTGGGCCCCAATCCCATCTGTTCCACCCTGGTGGGCTCCAGTTCCGCCTGCTCAGCCCTGGTGGGCTCCTGTCTCGTCTGCTCAGCACTGGTGGGTCCCAGTTCCGCCTGTTCCGCCCTGGGGGGCTCCGGTTCCGCCTGCTGTGTCCTGGTGGGCTCCTGTCTCACCTGCTCCGCCCTGGTGGGCTCCTGTCTCGCCTGCTCCACCCTGGTGGGCTCTGGTCTCTTCTGCTCCGCCCTGGTGGGCTTCGGTCTCGTCTGCTCCGCCCTGGTGGGCTCCGGTCTCGTCTGCTCCGCCCTGGTGGGCTCCGGTCTCGTCTGCTCCGCCCTGGTGGGCTCTAGTCTCGTCTGCCCAACATGGACCTGGCCCTTCGTCTCCTCCCCCGATTCCACCTCCGCTCCACCGCCCTCCTGGATTGTTCTATATGTGGAGCGTCTGGAAGCTGTTCTTTGGGGGGGGGCTCTGTCACGAATCCGGTTCATGAGCACACGCCCACTCACCACATTGTCTCTTGCACCACTCTACAGCTGCACATTACCCATGGACTGCATTTCCCATCCACCATTGCACTAGTCACACAGCTGTCATCAATCACTCATTAGCACTCACTGTTTACACTCCGTACCTGGACTAATCACCTGCACAGGTGTTCCTCATTCACTGCCCTACTTAAGCAGCCTTCACACTCACACTCATTGCGAAGTCTTGTTTAGCCCCGTCTGACATTTCCGAGCGTTTACCTAGTGTGTTTCCCTGTTTGTTACCTGAACTGTTCTTACCACTGCCCCGACCTTAGCATTGCCACTGTTGATGAGTCTGCCTTGCCTACGTTACACCTGTTACTGTCACTGAACTTTGCCTGTCTGACCTCCTCTTGTTTATATTAATAAAGCTGCATTTGGATCTCAACGCCCTGGCCCCTCTCATTACAATCATTTTATATTCTTAACTGTTTTAAAATAAATTTGTATCTCTTTTTTTATTCCTTGTTTTCATTTTATTTTATTAACTTCTATTTCACTTCCTTTGATGTAAAGCAATTTGAACTACCACTGTATATGAAATGTGCTATATAAATAAACTTGCCTTGCTTTAAATAAGATTAATAAATGTTGTAGAAGTATTGTTCATTCTTAGTTCTTGTTTACTAATGAATGAACATTATTTTAAAGTGTTACCCAGAATTCTACAGTAGTTTTTTAAGTTTTGAATGTGAGGTTATTAATATATGATTCATGTAAAATATTACTTAAAACCCCTGCTTGCTTGTATGCAGAGCTTCAAACAGAGCAGAATTGTTTTTCCCTATAGAGTTTGTTTATCTTTGAGCTCCACTGATCAAATCTGATAAAAACAAACTGATTGAATGATTAGTTAGCCAGTATTTTTCCTTTGATATTTCAAACAGCTAGCCAGCCCCTTTCATTTATCTATGATGAATGACAAATTAAAAGAGAATCCGGCAGAGTTAGTTATCAAGCACCTACCTTGAAGGGAGACATCTGTTGAGTTTATTTAGAAGGCATAAAAAATGAGCAAAGCCCTGTGTGTCACATGCTCAGAGGGAGATCAAGGTTTGAGCTCAGCTGCTTGGTGCAGGAGCTCAGGAACTCAAATATGTTTTATTGTTGCAATGCCTCAAACGACAACAGATGTCAATGGTGGGATACATTTAAACAAGAGCTAACATGGTTCAGCCTTTACATTGGCTTGCATTATCATAGTTGCAAGAAAACATTAATTATACTGCAAGTTTACATTCTCGCACTCTGAAATTGTTAATTGTTTCTATGGCACTGTTCATAATGTCAAAATTACAATCTTGTGAATTGTTTGCAAAGTAATCAGACTTGTGACAAAAATGATTAAGAATTGGGAGTAAAGTAGCAATAATTACATTTACATTTAGTCATTTCAACATTTCATCTTGAAGAGGCAAACAGACAGAGGAAGTGCTCGTAACACCATAGGTATAGGGGTGGGAAGAATCTACCAGCCAGGAATTGTGAGCGAGAATGTTCTGGAGATTGATTTTGAGCTGTGATGGTACCACAAGGCATCGCTCACTAGCAAATCTCAGACTTCTGGAGGGGATGTAGATTCATAATAGTGAGTAGAAGTAGGCGGGTGCTGAGCCTGTGGCTGTTCTATATGCAATATATGTTCTATATGTTATTGATTTCCTGCCACATTTTTTGCGTTTTTGGTGTTGAATTGTTCTTCAACCTTGTTTTTATATTGTCGTTTGGCGGCTTTGATGGATTTACTGAGCTCGTAACTGGCTTGATTTCAATCATCAATGTTTCTGGATTTAAATGCAAATGTTCGCGCTGACAAAGCTGCTCAAACATCGCTGTTAATCCATGGTTTTTGTTTGGGGTAGATGC
Organism: Oxygymnocypris stewartii; assembly: GCA_003573665.1. Lineage (NCBI taxonomy): Eukaryota > Metazoa > Chordata > Actinopteri > Cypriniformes > Cyprinidae > Oxygymnocypris > Oxygymnocypris stewartii. The sequence continues at coordinate 1,927,594 of QVTF01024199.1, forward strand.
GGATTGTTTTTGTCGGTACTACGTCCTCTACACACTTCCTGATAAAACACGTTACAGTATCTGAGTACGCCTCTATGTCATCACCAGACACTGCCCGGCACATGTCCCAGTCCACGTGATCAAAACAGTCCTGTAGTATAGCGTCCGATTGGTCCAACTAACATTGAATTGTCCTGAGGGCGGGTGCTTCTCGTTTCAGTTTCTGCCTGTAAGCAGGCAGGAGGAGAACGGAAGAGTGATCCGATTTTCCGAAAGGTGGGCAGGGGAGGGATTTTTAGGCATCCTGGAAGGGAGAGTAGCAGTGGTCTAGTACACGATCACAACGCGTGTTGATGGTGATGTATTTTGGAGCTATTGTTCTGAAGTTGGCTTTGTTAAAGTCCCCAGTTACAACAAATGCTGCATCTGGCTGCGTGGTTTCCTGCTCACTTATATTCCCATATAGCTCCTTGAGTGCCTGGTCTGTGTTGGCTTGAGGGGTAATGTAAACAGCTGTGACTATGATCGCTGTAATTTCCCTTGGTAGCCAGAATGGTTGACACAGAAGCATATGAAATTCCAGATATGGGGAGCAGAAAGATTTAACAGAGTTTAGGTTCCTTTCATCACACCATGAGTTGTTGATAAAGAAACATACGCCCCCACCTCTGCTTTTCCCTGTGTCTGGGACCATTGCAGACATCCAGGTTTCTGTGAGGAAAATAATGCAGCAGTCCCTTGTTTCTCGTTGGTATAAGATGCGCAGCCGCAGTTCACAGAGTTTGTTGTCCAGTGACTGAACGTTAGCCAGCAAAATGGTTGGGAGAGGAGGTCAGAGGGGACGGTGTCTGAGGCTGACAATTGGAATACAGGTCTTAGTCAAGCCCAAGATGCTCAGTGTGGATTGTAAAGAAAAAGCAGAAATTAAGTCTGCTTTTTAAGTCGTCGGTCTTCCGTGTTAGTTTTCGGACATCCAATAAATACACAGTCTAAGAGACTAGAGTGAAAACAGCTGTGGCTGGCTTCTGATTAGCCCAGCCAATAGCCTAACAGTGCTAATAGCTCAAGACGAAACTAACACTTTGCCCAAGGAGCAATGGAGGCGCAAATTATTAAATTATTAAACCAAAAATAAACCTCAACGAAAATGCAGAATAGAAATAGGTAGCAAACAAAGTATTCATTCCTAGCAGCAAGTAAATAATTTAAACAACAGATCTATGAACAAGTATTACAACACTTACATGCTGCCGTCCTTCTCTTCTGGTGACTAATCGGCTTCCCCCGATAATCTTTTGAGTGTGTGTGTGTGTGTGTGTGTGTGTGTGTGTATTAAATAAATGCAATGTACGCAGCCTGAAGTAGTTTAAGTCTTTGGTTCTTTTAATTGTGATGATTTAGGCTCACTTTTAACAAAAACCCACAAATTTACTATCTCAACAAAATAGAATATGGTAACATGCCAATCAGCTAATCAACTCAGAACACCTGCAAAGGTTTCCTGAGCCTTCAAAATGTTCTCTCAGTTTGGTTCACTAGGCTACACAATAATGGGGAAGACTTCTGGTCTGAAGGACTTCTGTCCAAAAGACAATAGTTGAGACCCTTCACAAACATTAATTGCCAAAGAAGCTGGCTGTTCACAGAGTGCTGTCTCCAAGTATGTTAACAGAAGTTTGAGTGGAAGGAAAAAGTGTGGAAGAAAAAGATGCACAATCAACCGAGAAATAACCGCAGCCTTATGAGGATTGTCAAGCAAAATAATTTCAAGAATTTGGGTGAACTTTACAAGGAATGAACTGAGGCTGTGGTCAAGGCATCAAGAGCCACCACACATAGACGTGTCAAGGAATTTGTCTACAGTTGTCATCAGAGGCATTTTACCTGGGATAAGGAGAAGAAGAACTGGACTGTTGCCCAGTGGTCTAAAATGCTCTTTTCAGATGAGAGCAAGTTTTGTATTTAATTTGGAAACCAAGGTCCTAGAGTCTGGAGGAAGGGTGGAGAAGCTCATAGCCCAAGTTGCTTGAAGTCCAGTGTTAAGTTTCCACAGTCTGTGATGATTTGGTGTGCAATGTCATCTGCTGGTGTTGGTCCATTGTGTTTTTTTGAAAACCAACATCACTGCACCCGTTTACCAATACATTGTGTAGCACTTCATGCTTCCTTCTGCTGACCAGCTTTTTAAAGATGCAGATGTCATTTTCCAGCAGGATTTGGGACCTGCCCACACTGCCAAATGCACCAAAAGTTGGTTAAATAACCATGGTGGTGTTGGTGTGCTTGACTTGCCAGCAAACATACCAGACCTGACTTACTTGACCTATTGTCAAGAGGAAAATGAGAAACAAGAGACCAAAAGCTGCAGATTAGCTGAAGGCCACTGTCAAAGAAACCTGGGCTTCCTTACCACCTCACCAGTGCCACAAACTGATCACCTCCATGCCACGCCAAATTGAGGCAGTAATAAAAGCCAAAGGAGCCCCTACCAAGTATTGAGTACATATACAGTAAAATAACATACTTTTCAGAAGGCCAACAATTAGTTGAGATAGTGAATTGGTGTTTTTTTTGTTAAATGTCAGTCAAAATCATCAATATTTAAAGAGCCAAAGACTTAAACTACTTCAGTCTGTGTGCATTTAATTTATTTAATACACAAGTTTCACAATTTAAGTTGAATAACTGAAATAAATGAACTTTTCCACAGCATTCTAATTTATTGAGATGCACCTGTACACAACATTTATGTGGTTTCACAATGTTTAAATTACTGTCTTAGAATGTATCCACCCATATAGGCTGCTGACAGTGAGGCACCTCACTGTGTTTTGGAACAAAGCTAATGTCTCCCCCTAAGGTCATTTCTATATAAACCCCTCATGCCATATCTTTATCTTTGGTTTGTTTGTTACATTTTAGTGTCCTGGCACCAGAGTGTAGATAAACGTCGTAAACAGATATTTACGAATGAATAAATTCACCTCCAAAGGAATTGTGCCACCAGCAGACGCTAATAAACTGATTCATGGTGTAATGCACTCTCTCGGGTGCGGCCATATCCCTTTTATGCTGGCTGTTTATATGCACTGTTATTTCATAGTCAGCTGAAAAGGGCTATCCGCAGGCAGATGATAAATTATGTTTTCCACACTCTAATTTATAGAGGTGCGCTTGTGTTGCTTGAGAATTATTTTTTTTTCATTTACAGTAGCGCAGAAGTTTAGTAAAAAAAGTCCTGTGAATACTTCAGCCTTCATGGGGGTCACTCCTGTTAGTGCCGTGAGTAAGAGTAAGATTTGCATTCCTGATTCTGAGGAGAGTTTTGCCACAGCAAAGAAAGAGTTACAGAAATCTCAAGAGTTTAAGGGAAAATAATGTTGCCTTTGCCACTTTCTAGAGTGTATTCCATCATAGTGAAGGCTGTTAATGATAAATGATTGCCTTCTGGCTTCAGACTTGGTCTATGTGTGTGTGTGTGTGTGTATTTAGGGGTGTAATTGACTTAGTGTTTTGAAAATGCTGAGTAAAATTAAACATAGCAGACTTTATAAAAATGTATACAATTATTGTGTTGCTTTTCTATGAGGAATGCAAAATCCCAAAACAAATCAGCTCTAAAATGTCCTAAAAAAATAACATATATATATATATATATATATAATATTTCAGAAGTTTAATCATTTTTTTATTTTGTTTATTTATTTTTATTCACATAAAAAAAACTTTTGGACCACTGCAGGAAACAAGCTCTGTGACCAAGTTTCAGATACTTACACATTATATTCATAAAGATAATTTTCACAAATGAAGACAACTTTTATGCATTTCGATGCCTAAATACAATCAGCAGACTTCATGACTTCAACATCACCACTATTACGTTTCAGACAACTCTCTCATGCTTTATTTAAAATATGTTTCCCTATTGTTTCAGTTAGAGTTTGCATGGGCGCCGTTATAAACACAATGAGGCATGTCCCCAACAACCTCTGTATTCCCATTTAGCCACTTATTAAGCCTTTTTCAAGATAAGTAAATGCTTGTCACAAGATGGTATTAGTGATGTGTTTTATGATGTAAATCAAAACTTGAGATTATCTTTAGCCTGTGTTGATCACAGAACTTATTTCAGGCATTTAATCAAGCACCAATTAAAAAAACTAAACATTCACATCAGGATAATGGAGCAGCGAGTCCAAAAATGTGACCTTATTTCCATGTTTTAGGATTCATTCATGCAGCACTCCGTGAAACAGAAATACATACCAGACACAAATATTAGGTAAAATAGTTCAATTTTCAATTAGGTTTAAGAATTTGTATAGTTCCAGTATTGCTGAATTAAAGACATGTTTATAATGAACTTTGTTAACTTCATTTGTTGTTCTATTACATGTGGGACCACATGTTTCCAGGTTTACCACTTAACCATTGTTCAGTCAATCTCATTTTTTAAACAAAAAAACATTCGGGAAAAACCCAGAAAAGCTGAAAATCCTTGAAAATAATTGCTAGCATGTTAATTAACCTTGCCTTGATGAGCAGATGCAGGGTTTACATGAAATTAACACCCGTCTGTGGACCCATCTTTCAAAGACACAGCCAGTTTCTAAGTGTAGGTCTGGACACCAGCTTGGTGACCTCCAACATGTGCCTCCATCTCAATCAAACGTGTTGCTTCTGCAGCTCTATGCTCCTTCCACTGAGGTAAAAAGGTCATGCAAACCCATTAAGGGAACTCTTAGCTTTCTAATGGCCTTTAATTAAATCAATTATAGCTAATGACAGCATGGATTCACAAATAAGTGCATTTTCTTCAAAAAACATATTATACAACAGCTTTATGAACACGACCACTTTAGCATAAATTTGTGCTGTGAAATACAAGGTCATTGTCAAAATTGGAGTGCTTTATAATTTGTTATATGCTAACTTTAAGCTGAACTTGATTTTACCATGCATAAAGTTATATACATGTGCATCTCAATAAATTAAAATGTCGTGGAAAAGTTTATTTCAGTAATGCAACTCAAATTGTGAAACTTTTGTATTAAATAAATGCAATGCACACAGACTGAATTAGTATAAGTCTTTGGTTCTTTTAATTGTGATGATTTTGGCTCACATTTAACAAAAACCCACCAATTCACTATCTCAACAAATTAGAATATGGTAACATGCCAATCAGCTAATCAACTCAAAACCCCTGCAAAGGTTTCCTGAGCCTTCAAAATGGTCTCTCAGTTTGGTTCACTAGGCTACACAATCATGGGGAGGACTGCTGATCTGACAGTTGTCAAAAAAGATAATCATTGACACCCTTCACAAGGAGGGTAAGCCTCAAACATTCATTGCCAAGTAAGCTGGCTATCCACTGAGTGCTGTCTCCAACCATGTTGACGGAAAGTTGAGTGGAAGGAAAAAGTGTGGAAGAAAAAAATGCACAACCAACTGAGAGAACCGCAGCCTTATGAGGATTGTCAAGCAAAATCGATGGGTGAAATTCACAAAGAATGGACTGAGGCTGTGGTCAAGGCATCAAGAGCCACCACACACAGACGTGTCAAGGAATTTGTCTACAGTTGTCATCAGAGGCGTCTTATCTGGGCTAAGGAGAAGAAGAACTGGACTGTTGCCCAGTGGTCCAAAATCCTCTTTTCAGATGAGAGAAAATGTTGTATTTAATTTGGAAACCAAGGTCCTAGAGTCTGGAAGAAGGGTGGAGAAGCTCATAACCCAAGTTGCTTGAAGTCCAGTGTTAAGTTTCCACAGTCTGTGATGATTTGGGGTGCAATGTCATTTGCTGGAGTTGGTCCATTTTGTTTTTTTGAAAACCAATGTCACTGCATCCGTTTACCAATACATTCTGGAGCACTTCATGCTTCCTTCTGCTGACCAGCTTTTTAAAGATGCTGATTTCATTTTTCAGCAGGATTTGGCACCTACCCACACTGCCAAAAGCACCAAACATTGCTTAAATGACCATGGTGTTGGTGTGCTTGACTGGCCAGCAAACTCACCAGACCTGAACCCCGTAGAGAATCTATGGGGTATTGTCAAGAGGAAAATGAGAAACAAGAGACCAAAAGCTGCAGATTAGCTGAAGGCCACTGTCAAAGAAACTTGGGCTTCCATACCTCCACCGCAGTGCCACAAACTGATCACCTCCATGCCACGCCGAATTGAGGCAGTAATTAAAGCAAAAGGAGCCCCTACCATGTATTGAGTACATATACAGTAAATAAACATATTTTCCAGAAGGCCAACAAATCACTAAAAAAAAAATTGTCTTATGAAGTATCCTAATTTGTTGAGATAGTGAATTAGTGTTTTTTTTTTGTTAAATGTGAGCCAAAAATCATCACAATTAAAAGAACCAAAGTCTTAAACTACTTCAGTCTGTGTGCATTTAATTTATTTAATACATTTAGCTTCTCAATTTGTGTTGAATTACTGAAATAAATGAATTTTCCACAGCATTCTAATTTCTTGAGATGCACCTGTATATATGTAACCGGGGCAAGATTCACCTTATACTTTCCCTAAGTTATGTGTGCTGTCCCGTGAATGCGCTAGAAGGAAGTGCATGTTAGACTGAAAGAGAGCATAGTTAGAAACAGGAGTTATACAGATAAATAAATAGTTGATAAAACTGTTAAAGAGTGGACATTTCCAGCTTTATATCAACTTGTGAGTGTGTTGCGACTACAGTTGTGTGATTTTGAGTGTAAGGTTTAATTTGGTGATCATAGAAGCATTGTGTTCTTGCACATGAGAGATCTCCCATGGGGGGAGGGGAATTCAAACACCTTGACGGAGATTTAGCATGAGTTTACCTAAAATATGTTTTAAGAGTTGGTAAAATGTTAAACTAAGCTGAATATGCAGTAACTCTTGTCATTTAAACTGTGTTAGAGGGGAGATTAACGATACGTGAGATCACACAAGTGCCAATTACCACGTGAGATTTTTTCTGTGTGCTTCAGAGGCTTAATAAGTGAGTTTTGGTAATTTGATTCTCCCAAAATGTATTTACGTTTATGGCATGAAAAGAATTGTACCCTGTGTAAAATGCGTACTGTTACCTTTAGTCTGTTTACTGATTAATATGCTCAAAATAAGATAAAAATGTGAACTGTGTATAAAGTGGGTGATGCATTAATGTGGTAAATTAATGTTCTGATTGCTCATATTCTGTGTTCTATTTGTTTTATTAGGCACAAACTGGCCACTGCCGTTGTTTTGTACACCCTTTAAAAATGTGTAACCTGGTTTGTACCAGTTTAAGCTGAATGGGGCTTGTGATTTGGAGTTTTTGATTTGAGAGTAATTGTGCGAAGAAGCCTTTTTCATATTATTGCTTACTATTTTACTTCCTGTACCCATTGAAGACTAGTGGGTATTTGTATTTGTTTTTGTTACTCTGTTTTGTACAATTTTTCTCATTTAATTTGATTATAATCCCCCCCCCCAAAAAAAAAAAAATATATAAAAAAATAAACATTAATGCTGAGTCCCCTTTTTAGGCTCAGTCAGGAATAAAATAATAATTTTGTTAGATGTCTTGGCTTTGTCTTTTCCTTCAACATATAAGAAAGACGTCAAGCCGGCCATATATATATATATATATATATATATATACACACACACAGGAGAAGCAATTTCTTCAGTTTATCTCTTGTTTGGTAGTTTATGAGCACAGCTTGAACAGGCATTTATTTATCTTCCTCCATTTGTCTCTCTCTGTCACACCTACACACAAATGATGGCGGTAAAATTCTATCTACTTTCCACCAGCTAACCTGTTGCCCTTTGTTTTGCACTTCTGAAGGGCAAAAGTAATGATTTCAGATTTGGAATGCATTTTCCCCTCTCTCCAATGCTCCGTCTCTACTCGTAGAGAGAGACAAGAGGATTGCAGGCTTATTAGAAGTTTTTGCAGTGCTCTGCCTGTACTGTACTGACTTTATGGAAATAAGGTGAAATAGACGGGAAACTGGACAAACAACCTGATACATTCAAACAAACACTGTGGTAATAAATATCTAGTGAATAATTGCATTTGCACTGCTAGAGTGCTTCTCTTTTGTTGTGTTCAAAGAATGGGGTTTTCAGGAAACAATTGCTATCAAATTTTAAATTTAAAATAGCAAATTTGTTGATAAGTTTGTATGCCTTTCTTGACTGCATGGAAAATATGCCAGTATATGAGACATTTGACATTTATTTCCATGCATTTGGTTGGCCAACAATTTTTATTAGGTGTTATTTCTAATATAGACCTTCAAAAAAATGTACAAGGATTTTTAGAAATTAATCAAACATATCCACACATGGTCTTCAAATTAAATCTCTTTATTGTCACACATAATGTACACAAGTGTACTAATGGTGAAATTTTTAGGTACAAAACTCTGTGCCATGGCAGTACAAGCAACAATATATGGAAAATGTACAATAAACAATCAACAATATTTACACAATATACAATAAACAATAGACAATTGTACACAATATACAATACACACATTTCCATTATATACACATATTAAACTGTATTCTCAAGGCTTATGTATATATGTATAGCTTTTATACATGACTTACAGTGATGCATACTGTTAGTGTTTTACTGTGTACTAATTATTTTAAATAGTAAAAATATTTCACAATATTACTGCTTTTGATGTATTTAGGATCAAAATAAATGCAGGCTTGGTGATCAGAGAGAATTATTTTAAAAAAACTGTAAAAATCTTACCGTTCAAAAACCTTTGACTGGTAGTATATACACTACCAGTCAAAGGTTTTTGAACGGTAAGATTTTTACTGTTTTTGTAACAAAAAATGTCCAGCTAGTTTATATATAAATATATGGTAGGCCACCTGGAACAAAAAATGCCAGGGCCGATTTTTTTGGCCCAGCCCTGATTCTGATAACAAACAAATATGTGTAACAGCTCATTTTTCCAAATTGAAAATCTCAATTACGAACATATGAACAAAATCTCACAGTGACAATCTGTTACTGTTCAGGCTGAACAAGTTTATCATTCCTATTTGTGCACTTGATGGCAATGGAAATCTGGAATATTGAACTGCCTTGTCTTGTCATCTTGATGGCTTTTCTGTTTGCACATTTTTCTTTTTTTTCTGTGCAGAGATTAATTGTCCCTGTGTCGCTGGCTGACAACAGCGTTTATGAGAGAGAAGGCCAGAGAAGTGGGATGTGAGTATTTCAGGTACACATTATCTCATACAATATACCTTTCTCTTCCCTTCTTTCCCTCCTTCCTCATAGCCCTTTTTTCTCTTTTAATTTCAGGTCCTTCTTCAAATGACACCAAAGGCTCTTGAGTTTATTGACACAATGATCAGCCGCGATATTGAAAGCACTGAAAAACATTGATTATATTGTTACAATGGGCAGGGTAGCATACAGTAGGCTTTAAGTGAACAGTCAGTTATCGAAGTGTTGGAAGCAAGAATAATGGCCAAGCGGTAAGATCTGAGTGACATTGACCAGAGCCAAATATTGATGGCTGGACAACTGGGTCAGAGCATCTCCAAAACTCCAAGTCTTGTTGAGTGTTCCTGATATGCAGTGGTTAGTACCTACAGTGCCAAACGTGGTTTAAGGAAGGCTAGCCCATTTGGTGCAATAACACAGAAGATGTACTTTAGTTCAAATTGCATAAGTCATCGCAGTCTGCTGTGCAGAAAATACATACTGTACATTTATCATAGATCTACAGAATGGGAATAAACCAAACAACACTAGAAAAAGTACAGATCTTATGTTTTTCCCAATAAGACATTACATTGATTTAGAGGCAAAACTTTCTAAAATCTCTCCATAATTTAAAGAGATAGACCATACAAAAATTTAATTATGTCATTTGTCTCTCATCCTAATGTATGTGCATAATTTATTCTGCTGAACCAGACTGTAAAAGATGGACAACACATATCTGTTTATTCCCACTGTATAAAAATGAAGTCAAAATGTCCCAAACATGTCATCTTACACACTGATGACAACATTTGCAGCCAGAGACTTCACAGTAGTGTGCAGTCATGGGCTGTGTACAAAAGCTGAAAAATGCTGCCTTTGGAGGATGCATTTCAAGTTAGGGAAGGTGTCAAGGCATATACAAATCCAATGTTAGTCTCCTGACATGCCTTCATCATATCGATTTGTGAAGGTTGCATAGATGTATCTTTCGCTGCCTTTGATATCCCAAAATCCTGTGCGATCCATTCTGAGACAACGGAGCCAAAAAATACACATGGCATCTGAAAGTTGCGCTTAGCGGTCCTCAGTATGCGTAAATGCCTATTTTTGACTTTTTCCACTTTTTCCACACTTGATGTGATTTCTAGTGATAAAATAGTCTACTATTATTAATTACAGTTAAAGCTCACTCTATTTGTTTTAGATCATTAAACCATTACACTGCCTTAGAATCCTGTCAGAAATCAGTTTCATGAGGTCTCCTTGTGCAGATGCTGCCTGCAAAGTCATTGCCTGATAAAGAAGAACTGTTGGTAGCAAATGTTTTGCTGACCATTGATTATTATTGTATGAAAAAAAAAAAAAATTACAATTACCGTTTGTACCATGATTAAAAATTATCATAGTAGATAACAGAATTTTACTTTTCTTTTTTTTTTTTTTGCCTGAACTATACCTTCAACATATGAGCACAGTCTTCTGTTTTTCATATAAGTATTTTGATTTTAATCGTTTGGATTGGTTCTCACCTCAAGGGTAGCGGATACTACAGAGAATAACTGTATGAAGTGGAATACAGATCATTGGGCCTGTATTGTTTTTGCCACTGATTAAAACAATGCATCCAGGTAAAGACATTTTCTACAAGTACCACTGCACAAAAGGTAGGCTATGACATTACTATGCTTTTTTATACATATACTATATGCTTTTTGGATACCATTTATAACCATGGCATGCTCCGAAGTAGGCTCACCATAAATTTACATCTGATATCATAATGTTATGGCACAACTACAGCAGACTACTTTTTTAAATTAAGTTTGAGGGAACAAAAAAACAAAACAAAAAAAAAGGCCTTATGATTTGGCATCATAAGGTCTGGCTCATATGATGTTGTGGCAGTGTCAAAACTCTTAACTGTTACATTTATAGTTAATTGTACTGACATTTTATTTGTTTGTGTAATTTTAAATTTTTCATACAATACCCCAGACATACCTACATATTTATAGAATGGTGCATCAAAAAAAAAAAAAACAATGTTAACAATAAATCAGATCAAAGGCTTAGGATGATCCGTATGGTTTCATTGGTACACTTTTATACTTGCTGGGGCCTGTGGCCTAGTACTAATAGAAGAAAGAGTGAGCATATCCTAAACTATGTTTAAATAAGCATCCCAAACAGTCACAAGTTTTGTGAACATTTCAGACTTTTTTCTTTTTTGTTTTTGTTTCCAGGACTTGTTTCTAAGCTCAAATGCATGCTACCTTTTTCATTTTCTTTCACAGTTGACACTGTTTACTGTGTGCAATTCCCTCTTTCTTGCTACCTAGCAACCTTGTAAAATCACCCTTCCATGACAACACTATCTGCAGTGCTTTTCATGTGGAGGTCAAAGCGCTGCATGACTTCTCTGTTGATAGGTGTGTCGAAAACCTGACTCGACACATGAAAGGTTCTAGTATAATGAACTATATTACTTGGAAAAAATATTATTTTTCCAAGTTGCATCCATTCTTTCATCTGAACCACACACGCCAACATCCCCCCCGCCCATTCTGCATAGGGCCCCCAGAAGGATCGGCACTGTTTAAGGGAGTTTTTTCTTAACACACATTCCTTGACAATGGTAACATTTCTCAAATGCATGCCCTTGCTTATTGCGTTCATTTATTTTATAACAGTATATCCTCCTACTCATATAGCAGTCGTCTGTTCTGTGGGCAGGTTTGTGGACGCTTTGGAAAATAACACAGATATCAGGGTCCTTAGAGAGGTTATTATGGTAAAATCCCATAGCTGTCACATTTATCTGACACAAAAAAACGGGACCAGAGTCATTGGGTGCTGTGTGCATCGTTGTGCTGTCTCTCTGGGCTGTAATGTGAAGAGATTAGTGAGTTATCCGGTGATTTCCTGATCATCTTCTACATTTTCGGCTGTCTAGTCAGACACCTCAGGCCCTGGAAACCTTGCCTCCACAGAGTTAACCTTGAAAGAATCCTTGACGATCCATTACACCAGGACGAGCCTCATGGCAGACCTCATCCATGGTCATCAATATTGTGTCCCTGGTCAAAAACAAAGTCAGAATATTTTTCACACACTTGGATACACACGTCCCATTAATTGAATGCCCTAACTTGTGATTTTTTGTAATTTGACAATGTTAAAGTTTGTTTGTTTCTTTTTGCATGTTGACATGGATTGGTTTCCTGCCTTTTTCACTCTTCTATTCATTCTTCAAGTAGTGTATTAGATTTAGTCAACCTGATCTCATAAAATACGTACCTCTGTGCACTTTCTGTGCGACACCGATTTACGTACCTTACTGCATGTTTTGCTGCAGTTTCAAAGAGAAATGTCCACTGAATGGTGCTAAAACACAGGTTAAACACGTGAACACTGGCACGTTTTTAAAACGTAGATATAGGTACGTATTTCTGTGTATTTATTACGTTGCTACAGGTACGTATTGCGACGGTTCAGAATTCAAATATCCAGGGTCTGTCCCTAAAAGTTAATGCTCTTTCAAGTTGGAAATATGCCCTACACCAAAGCCAACCCTAAACCTTCCCGATGGTGTTAACAAATGCAAAACTGATATAAAACATATTTGTTGATGCAACCGTGCCCCTTCAACTTCCTTATATGTAGATTTGAACTGCTTTGACAAACCATGGTTACACAGGATTCGAACCAGAGCTCCTCCCCTTTTAAGTACGTCTCCATACTCTGTGAGCTACCGAACAAACTTACCGTCTATTAAAACCCATAGATATGAAGCTGGATATATGTGATGCTAACGTTCAAAAGCATCAGATTTCAAATCTCCCAGCTTTTTAATATTGTTTCGAAGTCGTAAAATGATATTATTCAAGTAATTGTGCGAAAATTACGCTTTATTAATCCAAACTCGATAAATTTGTGTAAAAAGGAGTAAAATATGTTGGAGTTTTACTGCCTCTAGTGTTTGTTTCTTTTGGAAACTGCTGTAATATGTAGTTATTGGTATGTATTTCGTGACTCGCTAAAAAGTGCACCCAGGTATGTAAATGCCATGAGACCAGGTAGGATTTAATTGCTAGAGTAGGTTTTAATGAGCTTGCAGATAGGAATATTTAAACATCAGAGACTACACTTTTTGTGACCAGTTGTAAAGGGGTTCTATTATCCCCTTTTATGAAGTCTTGATATGGTTTTTGGGGTGTACTAGAATAAGTGTTCATTCTGCTTGACACGCCCCTTACCATAATAAATTATTAACAATGGTGTCAATTTTGAAAATAGGAACATATCAGAGAAACAAAACATTAAAAAGAAGGGTTACGATCAGGCAAGAGGTAAGACCCACGTAAATATCAGAACAGCTTTCCAGCGGTGGAGAGAACTCAAGGAGCTGGAAGGGCTCAACATCAAGGTTGTGTTATTTCTTCATGATAGGTGAGTGAGTAACAGTGCTTTGTTTCACACAACTTTTCCATGTTGGCTTTTGCTTGTGTGTCATCTTTGCTTGTTTCAGAAATTGTCATTGCCATGGTGTAAGTAGACCTATGTGTGTATGCGGAGATTTAAAAATTGTGATTCCTCCTCTATATAAATGTATATTATACAGAATATAAATTGTGGGCATCAGGGAGCCGCTATGTCTGGTACTGAAACTGCTTTTGAATGCATGATTGCTTTTTAGTTTCACTTTCACTTTCATATACTCTGTTTATACTATGGAGCAGCAGTACTTACCACATATTTTACAAGATTAGATTGGCAGTGGTGCTCAGTATCTGCAAATCATTCGCCATCATCATCAGTCATCTCTCCTTACTCTGTTTATGTGGTAAGTGACATTTGTATAACTGTAATGTAACGCAACCGTTAGCAATCATTATTTGTTTCAGTGCCTTTCTGAATACGGATGCACGCTTTGGACACACCCATAACGTTTGTGTAACTGCACAAACCAATGACGCTTGAGCCCACCAAAGGTGGGGGAGCCGACTTGCTTCAAAAGTCTGACCAGAGCGCCATTTCATCAGAATATTTTCCTTCAGCAACGAGACCATCTCTTCACTGACTCTGCAAGAAGCTGAAGAAAAATAAGCTTACCTGCCATCCGGCCATCCGGCGAGAAAAAAGAGCAAATTCCTGATAAATTTCCAAGTGCGTTGTTTCAAATGTAGTGTGTTCAAATGTACCCTCTGCATGAATCGGATGGGCACGAGGAGTGAGTCGCATGTCTGGGCGTTGCCCACGCAGAGGCTGCACTCGCAGGGGCTTCGTGACCTCACTGCGACGACATGAGCCTTGCTCACCTACACTCGTGGATCGCCTTTTTTCACGAAGGTGATCCTCCCCGCTCCGTTCCCCCGGCTCCTCTGAGGAAGAAGCAGCAAAACAGCTGGGGTGGAGGCAGTGGTTGCACATCTGTTTCTGTCGACGAGCCGTGGACTGAAGATGGCAATGCATCCCCAGTCCTGCAGGATGACGTCAGTCCTCCCCAACAGAACCTAGGCAGCGGCTGGCCAGGCCGGTTCAGCCCTGCATACTATGTCCATGCTTCAAGTACTTCAGGCCAAACTTCTCCATGACTTGGACGAGTCTGGCTGAGATCACGGCGCGTTCTCGGAGCTCCGAACGGCCACGGATTTGGCCAGGCCATGGCCAAAGGGAATCCTTGATTCCCCGGTTTTGCCCAAAGGACTCTTCGGTCCAGCTGTGGACGGCTTTACGGAGTGCTACACCGAGGCACAGAAGACGTTGCAAGCGTTGTGTCCTTTCCTGCCTAAGTGCTCCAGCCCAGCCTGTTTCAAACTTCGGGCAGCGAGCAGTCATTATTGCTGGCTTGGAAAGCCATACCAGTGTCGAGTTGGATTCTAAAAACCATATAATGAGGATGACTCCAGTTCGCTCGCAGGCCGCCTCCATTCAGAGGCGTGGTGCAGACCTTCGTTCAGGACAACAAAGCTCACGTTCTCCGAGCCGAAGTGCACACAATGCTTGCAATGGGTGCCGTGGAAATGATCCGCTTAGCGGAGAGCGAGTCAGGCTTTTACAGCCGCTACTTCCTCCTTCCCAAAAAAGACAGTGGGCTCAGACCGATTCTCGATCTCTTACTTCTGAATCAAGCCATCATGCGATGGCAATTTAGAATGTTAAAATTTAAGCAAATCATCACGCAAATTCGGCTCGAGGACTGGTTCCTGTCTGTGGATCTGAAAGATGCTTAGTTTCACATCCAAATAGTGCCCCGTCAAAGACCGTTTTTGAGAATCGTGTTCGAGGAAATGGCCTTTCAGTCCACAGTCCTTAGTTTGGACTGTCCCTGGCCCCCCAGACTTATAGGAAGTGCGTGGACGCGGCTCTTTCCTCTCTGAGGCAGATGGGAATCCGCATATTGAACTACCTCGATGACTGGCTGATGTTAGCCGACTCAGAATGGTAACTGACCGCACACAGGTTGTTGTTGCTCATCCACCAAGAGCGCTTAGGGTTGAAAATCAAACCATCCAAGAGTTTTCGCAAAGGATACGCAATGTTATGGATGTGCATTGGATGGTATCCAGTGGTAGTAGATAGGTTGTTGTATTAGTACAGTGTGTGTGTGTAGTCCAGTTGAACTGTGTTAGAGTTCAAGATAAAGTGCAGTGCATGGCATATTGTAAAGTGGGAGTGTGCTGTAGGGTGTATTAGTTTTTGCTGTTCATTAGCCTGATAGCCTGAGGGAAAAAGCTATCCCTCAGTCGACTAGTGCGGAATCGAATGCTGCTGAGATGTCTTCCTGAGGGCAGCAGAGAGAGCAGACTGTGGGACGGGAGTCCTTGATGATCCTCCGGGCTTTCCTTATACACCGCTCACCTCCAACAATGTGGCAGGCAGTTCGCACGACCCTTTGCATTGCTTTGCGGTTGCCAGTGGTGCTGTTTCCAAACCAGGCGGTGATGCAGCCAGTCAGGATGCTCTCCACAGTGCAGGAGTAGAAGGATCTGAGGATACTGGGGCTCGTTCCAAACTTCCTCAGCCGTCTCAGGAAGAAGAGGCGCTGATGTGCCTTCTTCAGCACTGCATCTGTGTGAGCAGACCATGTGAGATCCCCGGTGATGTGAAAAATCTGTTTCCCAGACAACGAGTGTTCTTTCTGGGAACAATCATAGACTCTGTGCAAATGCGGGCTTGGGTTACGCCGGAATGCTCCCTGACTATCCATTGAGCAGCGGCATCATAGCTGTGGCCCCTTGGACAACTTCTCACCTGTTTCAGTCAGGCGTTTAGCTGGGGACGACCTCCAGGAGGAGGGTGGTCACGACAGATGCTTCTAGCTCAGGCTGGGATGCTCTGCACGAGGGCAATCCGGCGTACGTATTTACCGCTCTGCGGTTAAATCCTCCTCACTCTAAGACTTTACCGACCTGGGACTTATCTATAGTCCTCGGGGCCCTCAAGGGTCCTCCCTTTGAGCTGCTTCAAACAGCTGGCGTAAGGGTCATGGCACTCAAATTCTACATTTCACTTCTGATTATACCCTGTATAATTTATTATGTGACAAATAAAGAAACCTTGAAATTTACTCTGCTTTTGGCCCTAGCATCCGTCAAGCAAGTGGGTAACTTGCAAGCCCTGTCTGTTGAGTTCGGACCCAACGACTTTAAGGCGTACTACAGCCTCGCTGCTGCAGCAATGTACTGAAGGTGCTCAAGGTTATCTCCCTTATATCCCTCCCTGCAACGGACGGTGATCAAGGGCCTAACTTGCTATGCACAGTTCGGGCAATGTGAGTATACTTTGAGGGTTCTAAGTCATTTAGACAGTCAGAACAGAGTCTTTGTGTGCTTTGGAGGCCACTCTAAAGGGCTGCCGGTCACAAAACAAAGGCTTTATCATTGGATAGTAGATGCTATTGTCCTAGTCTATGCCTCAGTGCCCTATATGTGTGAGGGCCCACTCCACAAGAGGAATGGCCTCCTCCTGGGCCTGATTGTCGCCATCTACCTTTAGTAGATTCTACAGTTTGGACATCCATGCCCTGGAGGTGCAGGTACTATCTGCTTAATGCTACTTTTTTCCCTTCATCGGGCGGAAAAGGCTTATGACAAGCATACCCCAGATCCCACTTGGGTCACTTATCGCTCGTACTCATGGGGCCCACACTGAGTGTGCATGAGCTGAGCTTGCGGAGCAGGCTTAGTCCTGCTTCTGCTTATAGCACAGCGCTACTGGATGTATTCCCCAAAGCAGTCGTCAATGACGATGCAATGGGAGTTACCTTTCGATAGGGAAACCTCCGGTTGCTCATGTAATCTTGGTTCCCTGAGGGAACGAGCGTTGTGTAACTGGCTGTGCTTTATCTTCTTTTGTATTCTGCAGAAGAAGTCATTCAGGTTTGGAACACCATGATGGTGAGTAGGAAGAATTCAGATACATGTTTTAAGTCATCTCAGTGGTAAAAATTATCACAATTTACACCTATATTATGATAGAATTCACATTTCTTTGGTGATCTATCATTTTAAAACTAAATATTTATAAAAATGTGTTCAGTTCAGTTGAGTCACACTTTCTGAAGATGATTCTGTTATCTATCCATTTCCATGCTGCTTAGCTTGACCTTTTCCCCATTGAGTTTGTCACTGGTTTGTATGATATACTGCAGGGACTTGCAGAGAGTTCGTCAGGGGCAGGGGCTCAAATGTAAAATAGAGGCAATGTAAAAAACAAACAAAAATATTATAATAATTATATATAAAATAGTAATGTATCCAATCAAAAAATATAAAATAGTAATGTATCCAATCTTTTGACCTATATTTATATAGGTCAAAAGATTGGATACATTACTATTTTATATTTTTGCAAGAAGTCACTTATGGTCATCAAGCCTGCATTTATTTGATCAAAATTATATTATACTTTAAAATGTATTTTATACAATGCTGATTTATAATCAATGTTGGAAACCTGTGATACTTTTTCAGGATTATTTGATGAATAAAAAGCTAAAAATAACAGCATTTATTGCTACATACATTTTGTAACAATACAAAAGTTCAAAAGCTTGAGTCAGTATTTTTTATTTTATTTTTAAACAAATGTTTTTATTCAACAAGGCTTTGTTAAGTTGATATAAACTGATATAAAGATTGAGTAAAGATTGATATAGTTAGAAAATTGTTGAATAAATTCTGTACTTTTTAACTTTTTATTTATCAATGAACCTCCAAAAAGTACATATCAAAGGTTCCAAAAAATTAAATAAAATGAAATGAGATGAAATAAAAATATGCAGCACAACTGTTTCCAACATTGATAATAAATCAGCATATTAGAATGATCTCTGAAGGATCATGCTCTGAAGACTGGAGTAATGATGCTGAAAATTCAGCTTTGATCACGGGAATAAATGATATTTTAAAGAATATAGAAAAAAACATTATTTTAAATTGTAATAATATTTCACAATATTAAAGTTTTTCTGTATTTATGATCAGATAAATACAGGCTTTATGAGCATAAGACATAATGCTACATAATTATCAAAAATGGTAATAGTCCTTTTACGTCACAATTTCGCCAGCCAACACTTCCCATAACGGGCCTGTATGTGACACTTGGGCTTCATTAACTATGATATTTTCATAGGTGTATCATAAACATAAGTGAATTGAATACTGATTACCATTATTGCAACTTTTGGTGGCGCTGCCAGGTTTTGTGTGGTGATTTTGTAGTCATTTAGCATCCATTTTCTCAGCAATGTAATTTGATTCATAACATGAGACAAACAGCAGATCCAGATCACTCCACAAATAAGCCCATCTGTCCCATGTCATTTTCTCCCGATTTATGAATAAGAATGGAAAATGACCGCTCCATATTACTGTCCATTTAAAATTGAACTTGTACCAGATCATGATTGGTTGGCGTATTATAGATGACAAACGGCATTAATGAATTAAGCCATATTCTAAAATATATAATATATGGATTTTTTATTAAATCAACACAATAGCTTTGATTATTGATGAAAAAAGTTGAAAATATTGTTTGGTATATTTTTCCTTCCATCGATATATTCACGAGCAGACTGGAATATCAGTCAGTCAAGCAAAACCATGAGCAAAACGCACGCAACCCATAGCAACGCCTCAGATAGACAGATAGGTTGTAAAAACATACAGGCATTTTCCTGTGTATTAACAAGAAAGTTATTTATTTTTCTTTCAAGAAAAAAAAAATATATATATATTTCAAGAAAAATAATAGGTGGTTACTGGGCATAGGGGTGGTTGCCAGGGCATTGTTAGATGGTTAATACTCATGATCATGTCAGGAGCCCATATTGTTTGTTAAAACTTGTAACCCCAAGTATGAGTCACAGTAATTGCTAAGGTTTCTTTAGCAAACATGACTAATAATATTGATGTGAAGTAGGGGACAAGTTTGCAAAGTTTTGATTCAAAGCTCTTTGCTTCCTCCTTGTGGTGTAACGTTGTGGAAAAAAAGTCCATTGTTCATAACAGAAATCCTTCACCATTGTTTGACATAAGCCAAAGTTTGTTTATTTTATATTATTTTATTTGGTAACGCAAGTATGATTTTAGATTAATGTGGTATATGTGTGTGTGTGTGTTTAGTTGTTTGTGTTTTACACTGTATATTCAGTGCCACCTTGTGGAGGCCTGCTTAAATCTGAGGGATTAAGGCAGGGTGGGTCAGAGTTGTATTGCAGCCTATCCAAATGTATTTGTGCATTGCCTTATGTGGACAACTTCTCCATAGATTTTACCCATGCTCATTTGTTGGTCAGGCGGGTCTGCTGGTTTTAGAGGAGGTTTGTGTGCATGTCATCTGGTCAGGCTGGGAGACCAGCTTATACCAACTAAAAACCACCAGCATTTTCTTTCATTCTTTTTTTCTTCTTTTTTTTTCAGTTGGATTTAAAAAAAAAATACTTGTGCTTTGAACTTTTGCTGTACTTTTTACTCAAGGACATTGGTAGTACATTTTTTTTGCAGATAGGATGCATCTAATTTGGTATTCATTGTAAATGGTTATATTACTTGCTTGAAAGTTTTTACTAGGCTGTGAAATGAGCAGTTGAGATTTCCATCATAAAATATATTGTTTATAATCTCTGATCTTATAAAATGCTTATAAAATGAGTCAGTAATTTAATGTTTTTTTTTCCTTAATACAGTAGAATATTTCACCTGTCTCATTCATCTCTAGTCCTGGCAACATTTTTGTGCTTAAATGTCCAGTCAAGACAATGCACAGATTTTCACAAGCCTTGACCAGGACTTCCTAATGTGTATCTCCATATCACAAACTCCAGAACACAAATCTAAATGTTGAGAATTACAGCGATGTGCAGAACATTGTTGAAATTCTAAAATAACTTGGAATACCTTGTAATTTTAGTGTAAGATCATTTAAGACAGTGGTGCTTTTTTATGGTTAAATTTAACATCCTATTGCAAACCATGATGCAGCTTGAACAAATAATTAGTTACATTTATATAGCGCTTTTGTGGGTACTCAAAGCGCTTTACATAGAAAGGGGTAATCTCCTCAACCACCAGCAATGTGCAGCATCCACCTGGATGATGCGACGGCAGCCATAGTGCGCCAGAACGCCCACCACACACCAGGTTATTGGTGGAGAGGAGACATAGTGATGAAGCCAATCAGTGTAGGGGGATGATCAGGATGCTATGATGGCCAGAGGCCAGTGGGGAAATTTGGCCAGGACGCCGGGGTTACACCCCTACTCTTTTTCGAAGGACATCCTGGGATTTTTAATGACCACAGAGAGTCAGGACCTCGGTTTAACATATCATCCAAAGGACCGTGCTTTTTAAAGTATAGTGTCCCTGTCACTACACTTGGGCGTTAGGACCCACACAGACCACAGGGTGAGCATCCCCTGCTCGTCTCACTTACACCTCTTCCAACAGCAACCTAGTTTTCCCAGGAGGTCTCCCATCCATATACTGAACAGGCTCAGCCCTGCTTAGCTTCAATGGGCAACCAATCCTGAGCTGCAGGGTGATATGGCTGCTGGCAACAACTCAAATCATTTGTTGTAAAACTGCACAATAAAAAGGCATTACTAAATCATCGGTACACATCAGATGTTTGATAAGACTATCTCCCACCATATATCCGGTCTTACATTATTTCAACTTTTTTGACATATCTTCCATTAAACCGAATAGGTGACAATATTCAACCTTGCTGAACCCATTTGGGCATATGGAAGAGTACTGAGATATATATATAGGGAGCTAAGAAGTAAAAATTCAACTGTAGATGTCACATAAGGTAAAGAAGAACATCAATGAAACATCTAAACAACCACATGATATCAGACAAGTTATTCTAACCTAGAGTTCTGCTGTGTGTGTTAAATCATTTTTGCACATGTTAAAAGTGTCTGGAGATATTGCTAGAGGGAGCTAACAAGATCCTTTAATGACATACTAATACGAGGATAGAAAATGGGAAGAAACTTGATATAGTACTAATAAATAGATTTTGTTGCTAATACACAATAGCCAAAGTTCCTATTGCACCAAGACTTTTCAACTAATGTGCTCAAAATGTTCAGCAATGTCAAAAAAATATTACACTCGGTCTGAGATTGGAGCTATGATGTAAGCTCATTCATTCTAATGGGTTTCGCAGCCATTCCTTCTTTACATTAACAGAATCCATTCCACTTGGTCAGCACTGCCGTGTGAAACTGAACACCAGTCATGAAATACGTTACTCATATAATAATGTAATTCAGTCTTTCAGAATAGCTCACAGTTCACTATTCTCAAATAAGACACACTTGACTCATACAGGCTGACAGTGGTTGGATTTAGGCCTGCTGGCTGACTGGAGTGGTAATATGTTGTCTATTTATCATTCCCAGGTCTATTTCATGAATTTAGACCTACTCAGTAGTGTTGTTTTGGATAGAGAAAAAGTTCACAGTTCACAGGTCACAGGTAAGAATGCCTTCTTACCTTTCACCATCCATTGTGTTTTTAGAATATGCAGTTCAGATACATGAAAAGTTTCAGCAAATAAAATTAAAACTTCTGCAAACCAGCTCCTCAACAAGGGTTCATAATCATTAGTGGTGCTAAGGTAAACATCATTATTACTATTGCTTGTACTTAGTATAAAGGGTTTGTTGCTAATACTAAGCATTAAAGTTTGACTGCACAATTTATGTCGTGGACAAGGATGATGCATGAAATTGTGTGGATTATGGATGAGAGTTGTTATATTAATTGTTTAATAATTGTGATAAATGGATCATAAGTAAATTAATAAATCCAACTGACAGAGCAGCTATATGTGACCCTCTCTGTGAAAAACCTAGCTAAAGTCATTTTTTTGTGATTCGCTGTTTTCTACAAAAAAATCCCATGGTAAAGAACATTCTGTGAAAATGTAACCTTTATATCTTTAATATTGACTGAGTAAAGTCAGGTCAAAGATTGAAATTATAGTGAAATCAATGGTAGAAATCCAACTTTGATACTTGTTATCTCATAATTAGATTTTGAGACTTTAACCTGGATTTTACAGAGAGGGTCACAAATTAGACCAGAACATTGTAGACTTTACATTGACTTGGAGCAGTAAGCAATTTCCTAGCAATGCATTTGTAGTCCCTTATCAACCACCCATAACTCCTTAAAGCAATGACTTAGAAACCAGACTGAACACCTTTGCAAATGCTGGGAACCTTATTTCCTCATTATGGTTAAAATTGTTATGTTCTCAGTTATGCCAAAACAAAACCTTGTATCTTAATTCAGCTCTATGACTGTGTTATTCTCCTACTGATATTAGCTTATTTGTAAAGCTAAATTGAATTGTGCCCAATAACTTTATCAATGGGAATTACATGTAATTAATTTTCTCAAATAATTATATTCATCTGAATTTTTGATGAGGTATTTGGAATTAGATTCATATCATGACATTCATATCTAGGAAAGGAATGTTTAAGTTAGATTGATTTAATCATCTCCGCATCCTTGGTTGGTTCATCCTTTCATGCATTTTGTGGCTTTACTGCTCAGTTACCTGATAAAAGAACATTTTAGCCTGATCTGTTCAAGGCCTCTTTGGCTAATTAAAAACACTCGTATAAATAAAGAATTTGTGCTTCTTCAACATCGAACTGTACCTCTACTGAATGCTACCTGTCAGCCATTTGGAAGGTATGCTTCATTACCCTGCAGTAATGACACTCATTTCTCATAAAATGTCCAGCAATTTCCAATAACCTACCTTCCAACTCAATGTGGTAAATATGGAAATACATGCTTTTAATAATAATTCCAGAGAACAGCTTGATCCATTAAACATCACTTAGTGTGGTTAGTGCTTGAGTTTGGTGGAGGAAATTCCACTTGCACAAGGTAATGACATCATGGAATGTGAGCAGGGATGGTCCGATAGATTAGAAGAAATCAGAGAGCTGCCAAGAATTTGCACCGGAAGAGTCAGAGTCTGCTGCTTACATGTTCACTAGGAAAAACAGCCCACCATCAGAAGCAGCCATTAGTCCCAATAGCACAGTGTTTGGCAGGAGCAATATAATTGGGAAAATAATAAATGAAGGAGAGCAAGCTGTTTAAAAAAAACATGGGTACGAAACAGCAAATCTTGTGGTTAAGAATTTCTCTGTGAAGTTTGAAGTTATAGTTTTCTTTATTGGTTTTCAGGGAAAATTAGAATTTAAAGGAGAAAGAGATGGTGCTTCAGAAAAGCCAAACGGATTCAACTGCTTTGTCTCCATTCTCTTCGTCTGTTCTGAAAAGGAAACCAATTGTTGTTTAGTCTGACTGCTTTTCTCCAGCTCATTTTCCTCCCCAAGTGGCTGCTTTACTGGAAGACCTTGCCGGTTGCCATTAGCTATCGTGATCTTCAAAATCCAAAAAGTACAGAGGACCAGCTCAGTACATCTGTTCTTGCTGTAATCATGGGGCTAAAATAAGATGCTTCCAACTAGACTGACAGAGAGTTGGAGGGGACAACGAGTAGGAATACAGGATGGCATGGTTATTGTGGTAAAAGCCTTTGTTGTTAAATCGGGCATAATGCAATACGGTTCACGCTATGCATTCATCATCAAGATTGTAAATTTATACAAAGAGAGAGAGAGAGAGAGAGAGAATGGAAAGGGAAAGGCACATAACCCCAAAGTAAATTAGACTTGCCACAAGACAGAACATCAGTCTTCTATTCAGGATCCACAATTGCAACGGTTTCTGGAGGCATGCAAGCAAGTCTCGAAAGAAACACGGGGTGGGGTGGAGTTGGAGTGTCATTAAGAAGGGGTTAGGGTGATTGGACTGTCATCTAAGACCAGTGTATTTTAATGTTTAGTGAGGATCTTTGTAGATTCTGGTATCAAAGTCACTGGGATACAGCTTAGCTACATTTGATCTTTGAGGTCACAGAGTTGAGCTGGACTACTCAGTTTCCAAAGCTGGAAAAGGAAGGGTGATGGGTTCAAGTAGACAGCCCCATATATACTCTTCTTTCCTAATCTCTGCTTCCGCATGCAGCTGAAAACTTGAAGAAGTGCTAAAAGCAAATTAAATAAGCACTGGGCCAAAATCATGCAATTACCATATGCAACCAGAGATGCACAGCATTTGCAGAACAGGGCTAAATCTGGAGTATTGGCGCGTTGGTTGGCTCTAATTGAATGGGTTATTCGCTGTCATGGTTAGTCAGCTTTGATTTAAACCACAGCAGCAAAAAAACTCAGCCTGCCAGTATGGGATATTCTCTCTCTCTCTCTCTCTCTCTCTCTCTCTCTCTCTCTCTCTCTCTCTCTCTCTCTCTCTCTCTCTCTCTCTCTCTCTCTCTCTCTCTCTCTCTACCATAGTGAGAAAATCCGTCTTCCTTTCTAATCATGGAAACCCATGATTAGCATCCCAAATTTAGGGTTGACACAATGTTAGGTTTGTATAAAATTTGATAGTCTTTGCCTGGAGGTTGTAATGTAATTTCACTTCCATGATGTTTTCTTGGCTAGATCTAACCATTTGATGATATACTCTATCAATTAAGTCTGTATGTTGCTTTTTAATTACTGATGCTGAATGTTTGATTAATTCCAACAATTATTCCAACAGTTCCTTAACTTTCCGTTTGAAGTATTTTCTATTTTGTCTTGCCAGAGAATTCAACAGCCATCTCATTTACTAAATTTGGAGGGAGCTGATTCATGTAAGACATTTATCTTAAGCCAAGCAAACATTACAAGACTGAAGCTTGTCGCCTATTCATGTTTTTAGTCTGCAACAAAGTCTGCCCCGGGTTGTACCCAACTCTCAGCATGTGCCCATTCCAGACAGTATTCTTGTCTAGTATAAGCACTTGCGACTTGCTGTGACTAGTCACAGATGCTATTACAGATTTCAGACTATTTTGAAATTTGGCCGTAGTCAGGCGCGAGCACTATCACAAATACCGAAGATCAGCAATGAGCAGTGAAATTGCAAGACAAATGTGGGAGCCAAAAAAAAGGTCATCACACAGTTGTCCAAAATATTGTATTCCTTTCCCCACTTTTTAATCTCTTCAAATAAGTGCAAACTCAATCAGATGAATGTTTATGTGTGGTCCCAAAAAAGGTACATTTTAACATGACGTGAAGTGACTTCCGTTTTGACTCGAGCGGAGTAAATTTATTTTCTCCAGCTCAGTGGAATGTTAGAACCACTAGCATGGAGTTCATCCAGTTGCTTGGGTATCTGCCACAAATTCAGCTAGAGAATGACTGCAGCCACCTACTCGTATACATTCAATACTTATTCAGTACTTTATTACAGTTGAATACAGCACCTATATGTGTAAAGTTCAACATAAGTTCAAACAAGATGAAGTATAACAAAAGCCTTCAATTTAAATACTAATACCAAGTGAGGTTTATATTTGTATGAGTTTTATTTTGATAAACATTACATCACATTGTCATTAACTCAAGACTATTAAGTTGCTAAAGTTGCTGCTAGCTGTACTTTCCCAACTATAAGGAAGTTACAGAATGTTAAATTGTAAACATTCTAAACTTTAACTTTCATATTTCAAGTTGTTGTTGTTGAGCATTCCTTTATTCCTTTATACATTGCTTTGCGGAAAGCCTGAATTTAATTTAAATGATGGTGAAAATGCAGGTCCTATTAATTGTTCACAACCCTGCTCCTGGAGGTACACCAGTGATACATATTTTGGACACCTTCCTTATCTAAACTAACCAATTATAAGTCTTGGAATATTTACTAAGAAGCTAGTGAATTTAAGCATATGTGTTTTGATTAGGAAGAGTTTGAATACAGGTGCATCTCAATAAATTAGAATGTCATGGAAAAGTTCATTTATTTACATTTATGCATTTAGCAGACGCTTTTATCCAAAGCGACTTACAGTGCATTCAGGTTATACATGTTTTGTCAGTACGTGCATTGAATTGATTTAATACATGAGTTTCACAATTTGAGTTGAATTACTGAATGAATGAATGAATGAATGATGCATTTATATAGCGCTTTTTGTGTATTGTTGTACACCCAAAGCGCTTTACAATCATGTGGGGGGGTCTCTCCTCAACCACAACCAGTGTGCAGCATCCACTTGGATGATGCGACGGCTGCCACAGGACAACGGCGCCAGTGCGCTCACCACACACCAACTACAGGTGGAGAGAAGAGATAGTCATAGAGCCGATCAAGTGGATGGGGATTATTAGGAGGCCATGATTGACAAGGGCCAGGTGTGGGAATTTGGCCAGGACACCGGGGTTACACCCTACTCTTTACGAGAAGTGCCATGGGATTTTTAATGACCACAGAGAGTCAGGACCTCGGTTTAACGTCTCATCCGAAAGACGGTGCTTGTTGACAGTATAGTGTCCCTGTCACTATACTGGGGTGTTAGGACCCACACAGACCACAGGGTGAGCACCCCCTGCTGGCCTCACTAACACCTCTTCCAGCAGCAACCTAGTTTTCTCAGGAGGTCTCCCATCCAGGTACTGACCAGGCTCAAATAAATTAAATAAATTTATTTGAAATAAATACTGAAATAAATTAACTTTTCCACGACATTCTAATTTATTGAGATGCACCTGTATTTATACAGTTTGTGTGCCTCCAGTAAAATGGTTGGGAATAAATGTTGTACTTGATGCCCCCAATTCATAATTAGTTGTGTGAAGTGCACATTAACACAACACTAAACAAAAACTGTCTTTAAATGTGCACAGTGCAATGTATTTCTGTTTTATATGGTGTGCCTTGGCTTTATACCAAAAAAGAGAGTCAGTTTGTGCAAGGTTTGGGAATTTGGTATTTTGGGAAGATAAACGTACAAGAAGTTTAATTGTATGGGATTGTGTAGTTTGTGAGTATTTGTATCATATGATCGATGTGTATGTGTGTAAAGTACTCATTTTGGACGTCTCGAGAGAAACAGCTCCCGTGTGGGCAGCAATAATCAGTAATAAACACTGAGTAGACAGCCGTGACGCAAGCCATATCAACACAAACACAAGATGACAGCACTGCAAACAAACATGACAGAGATGCGCCCCATACATGCAGATTTTTTCCACTGTTATGCACAATCTATAATGATATATCAGAGACAGGTGAACAGATTTACGGCCTTTGATTACATTCTTAAGACTCATGTCTTTAACATACCTCAAATAAACTTCATACACCTGTTTGAACACAGCTGTCCTGATTGAAAATTCTGTTTTGCTTCTCGTAAAGGTTTTCCCACAGCCTGTTTGTTGAATTACAGAAGACTAGATTTTTGTCTGGTCAAAAATGTGCAGTTGCTTGCGCACATGTGGTCCGGTTGATAGACAAAGGCCAAATAGGGCAGAAAGAACGCTGAGGTTCACTTTGTGGAGTTACAGCCCTATTGACTCAGACCATCAGATTTGATGGAGGAGTGTTTCGGTTCGCTGCTCAAGCTTGAAAAACACATTAAATCCACCCCGAAGTCTTCCTCTTCCTCATCGTCTGGCAACGCAGAAAGAGAAACACTATTGTGAAAAAAACAGACTTCCTTGGGTCCATTCATCCTGTAAAACCACATAAAATATTTGTCTATGTCAGAACAGACTGTTTGACACACAAACTTGATTGATTTTCTATGTACTCAGTGTCTGGTCGCGGTTGGCACAGCATGCCGACAGATTGGACCTGTAGGCATCGCACTTTTATGATTGCTCACACAAACACACGTGTGATCTCTTCCAATTTCCAGAAACACCTCAGTGTCAACATCATAAACCCTAAGCTCTCAAACAGGAACTCTTGCCAACGACCCTTTTACCCTCAACTAGACTCATAAATCCACTAGAGAGAGAGAGGGTAGGTATTAAAAAAAAAAAAAAACGGCTAAGAGAGCCTTGGAGACATTGCCTCGCACCCCTGCTCATGAAACTGTTTGTGGGTAAATATCTCCTTTTTTGTCTTTCCATAAGTTGAAGGATAAATGTCTGGGAGTGTTCTAGTTTTTAGATTGTTTTTCCAGAGTGTTGCTGTATAATTTGGCTAAATGGGCTTTGCCCTGCATTTAAAAAAATCCGGTAGAGGATCTCATGACTGGAAAGTAAATAAGCTGATGCACTCACGAGCATACAATCAACCCTAATTACTGTTTAGGAGAAAGGATATACCACTCACCTGAAAAAGTAGTAATGGCTCTGGGCGTTAGCGCCAAAGGACTGGTCTTAACTATGAGGGCAGTATGCATTTTTAACACATATTTTGCACACTGTGGTGTCTGTGTTTAACTCTACGTCCCGTGAGAGGTCTGAAATGGACCTACAGGGCCCCAGTGGCAGCTGCCCACGTTCACTGCCCACTAAATAAAAAGAATAAGCGCATTTTTATGGGGTGTTGTTGGCTTTGTGGCCCAGAGGCTGAATGTCCTTTAAACACTCTGTAAGTCAGTGTGATGTCACAAACTGGGTCTCAGAGAAATATGATAATGCCACATAAGCAAAATAGCAAAACAAAAACCTTTTTTTTCTTTTGTCTACAAGTATTTTTTTTTCCCCAAAAGAGCATACAAGACACACAGAAAATACAGACAACATGCAAAAAGATCATCAACTTGAGAAAATATATAGTTTAGCTTACTTTGTTTGAGCAAATACAGAATCTCAAGTCAAAAAATGTAGCCAATGTTTGGTAGAGACATCATGAGGACAACAGCACATTTATGTTAAGACTGTGAGGTTCGCAAAATGCCTTTAGCTGTGAAATTAGTTATGTTTCGGAAATGAACATCCTATCTACATGGTTTGTTTTAGCACTGTAGGGTGTCTCAAGTTGTAGATAGTATAATTGTTAACATTTATGACAACTCAATTTTGGCAAAATTTGAGATTTTTTGGAGGCTTTAACTAATTAAAGTTAAGAAATGACCATGGTCACTCTTACTCTACATTAAAAATAAAGTGTATAAGGTTATGTTATTATTTGGATGTTGTTTTTGTATTCTACTGTCCATGTATTGGCAATAGACAGCCAGTCAGTTCTCTAGGATTTTAAGAGACAACCCAAGTAATCGAGTTTAACTTTAAAAACCTTTGTCTCTGAAGATAAAGTTGTATTTACCAGTGGGTAATCTCATGATTTTATTTGAGCCCATATATTTTAATTAGGGTCGTATCAAGTTAAGAATAATAGCAAAGTAAACTGCATTTTTTTTATTAACTGGTAAGTTTTAATTGTGAATGTTGACAATGCAATTAGTTTGTACACATTCTGTGTACTGTTAAAGAATAGCGGCAACACTTGCCAGCTAATGCTACTCATTATACAGTGACCCAACTAATTATCCCATCCAGTACTGAGGTAGCATGAGAAAGCTAAAATGATTATATAAAACCTCAATTATTCACCTAAAATGCTATTTTTCCTAAAATTATTGTTTTATTTCAAATAAAATCACTTGAGCACACATCAGATGGTAACTCCTCCTTACAAACTCATATGATTTAAGACCACATAAAAGCAATTGCTCACCATGGCTAGAGAGTCTGTATATGTCTTGAAGCTTACCTTATACAAAATACTTATTGAACAACCAAAAAGCACCATCCATACTACATTCACAACTGCACACACACAATCACGTATACAGGTACATTAACACTTACTGTTATTTTAATAGGACAGCACCTCCTCGAGATGACTTTCTGTTACTCATCATTTTCTCCATTAGTACTTTTCCATGTGTCAAAATAAGGACTGACTCACTGATTCATATTTTCCCTCTGAGCTTTCCGTGCCGGTCCAGCTGTGGTGAAACGTGTCTCACTGAAGATACAACGAAGGCCTTCCAATCACACTTACCATCCCAAATTAAATTATAAGAGGAGTTAAGTGAATTCAGATCTCATTTATATGGTGAGCTGTTCTTCAAACGTCTGAAATGTCTACATTGCTCTTCTCACATGCCTGGTGAGCTTCAGACCTCTGATCCTTCTCTCCAAACCAGGAAGATCTGGATGTTCTCATTCACTTCATGGTCACATAATTCATTTGATTCTGAATACAGAAAATATTCATGAAATGACAATAAGGTTTAATTTATTTTCTATGTTGGATATTGTTTTCAAGGACAACTCTTAACAAGACCAGTCAGTTTAGACCAGTACAAATTCCCATGGTGGATCAGCCTGGTAATGAAAATGGCAAAGCAGGTGTGTGTGTGTGTGTGTGTGTGTGTGTGTGTGTGTGTGTGTGTGTGTGTGTGGAATAGGAAGACCAGGACACAGTAGACAATTATCCAAAACATGCTAGCCTTTTTAGTAGAGAATAAAGTATTAATAGCTGTGCTGTCATTTGCAGAATATTTTCAATACCTAAACTCCAGCCTGTAAGCAAACACTGTTTGGTTAGTCTGCTGTGCTGGATGTTTGGCACTGGTTTGTGGACACCATCCTTCATTCTGCCCACTGCTAAACAAAAGACTCCACCCTGATGCCTCAGAAAACAGGGTGGTTCCACCCTGTGATAACTCTTAAGACCCAGATTTACCTCTGCTCCACCCCATAATAAATGTGTGAGAGTGTAATTACAGAAATGGAAAGGGTATTTGTGTGTCTGGATTTCTTTTTAGACATAAACAGATGGGTGGCCAAGCTCCTTATGTGGTCAGGCCTGCACTGTGTAACCATTACCTGTCAGTAGCCACTGCAGTTAGAGGGACACGTCAATTGACTTACACGTTCAGCAACGACTCTCTGGTATTTCCTTCACCAAACCATGATTTCCCAGATTTGACCTTAAATGGACACCATGAGTGCAATTTTTTTTAATAGCTATTTTAGCAAGGAATTCAACATCTTTAGGTAAGCTTTTCATAGTCTGATTTACGAAAAATTGAAGATTGGGTAGGTGTTAAGTAAACGCGTTTTGAAGCTTTAAGTATTTTTGGAATTAAATTTGGTTCCATTGCGGTCATAAAAAATACATTCAACATTTTTAAAGCTTTACTAATAGCATGACATGTAAGACCCAGTGGCAAATGGTGCATTTTTAAACCAGGGGCCTCATTTATAAAATGTTGCACAGAAATCATCCTAAATTTGATCTTACGATCATATCTCGAATATGCGTACGAACAGAAAATGCGCATACGTGTCTTTTTCAGATGTAAAATCTATGAATCAAAAATGCAAGCAATTTAATGGTTTCAGCTCTCTGCCTTGTAAACGACTCCTAATTAATATCAGTAACATATCAAATATCACCAATAATCATAATTTAGAACAGCGAGCTGCAAGAATAGCTTACATTTAAAAAAAACTGCAATATTCCGACAATAAAAAATGCGTACGTCTGCTCAGACCCTGACATGACACTAAGCACTTTTCCACGTCAAAGACCATCTTTATAAATATGAGTGTTGGCGTGGATTTAAGCGTACGCACACTGTAAGATCAAATATGAGGGTAAGCACACGTTAGAAATGAGGCCACAGGTATGCTACATAATTGATCAGAGATGACAAATAAGTAACACAATGGCAGGTGTCATTTTAAAAGTAGGATTTCGACAGAAATTGCCATTAATTGGCAGTGTCAATGGTTGGCAGGGCCTTTCCACATAGTTGCACACCACGCAAGATTTGTCAAACATAGGAAACAAATAAATAAATACAATTCCTCAGAAATTGCTAAAGCATGTTGCCAGAAAATGTGTACTTAAACAAATGATTTGTCTGTGCCAATAAAATGTAAGAAGATTCTCCGTGGACTTTTAAAATTAGATTTGCTTGAGAATACATAAAATATACAATATACAAACTATTGTACTAAAAATAAAAAAGTTTTTTATTTTTGTTTTTGAAAAGTTTTGCATACAGATGATAACATTTTCAAAACAATCCTTGTTCACATGAAATGTGATGAAATGACAAGAAAATACTGTATTATGCATGCCAGTCCAGTAGTTAGCAATGTCACTTTGTAAAGAAACACTACATGCCTGCGCCTAAAACACATGTTACATTTACATTTTGATGCTAATGGTATCATTTTCAAAAACGTTTTCTAAAGCTTGCTTTTCAGGCTTCCAAAACACTATAGTTGTGTAAATGATGGCCAAAATGTATACAAAGTTTTAAATATTATTTGAAAACAGTGTTTTGTAAATATCCCCTAAGTCAAGTTACAACCAGAATTCCGGAAATGTTGAGATGTTTTTTAAATTTGAATAAAAATTAATTTTAAAGACTTTCAAATCACCTGAGCCCATATTTTATTCACAATAGAACATAGATAACATACATGTTTAAACAGACATTTTAAAATGTTATGCACAAAATACATTTTATGCACTCATTTCAAAGTTGATGCCTGCTACAGGTCTCAAAATAGTTGTGACAGGGGCATGTTTACCATGGTGTTGCATCTCCTCTTCTTTTCAAAACAGTTTGAAGACGTCTGGGCATTGAGGTTATGAGTTTCTGGACTATTAGTGTTGGAATGTGGTCCCATTCTTGCCTGATATAAGTTTCCAGCTGCTGAAGAGTTTGCCAAATATTCTCTTGAGGTGAAAGATCTGGACTGCAGGCAGGCCAATTAGCAGCCGGACTCTTCTACTACGAAGTCATGATGTTGCAATAGCTGTAATAGAATGTGGTTTTGCATTGTCCTGCTCAAATAGATGTCGTCTGGAGGGGAGCATATGTTGCTCTAAAACCTTTATATACCTTTCAGAATCCATAGCGCCTTCCAAAACATGCAAGCTGCCCATACCGTTTGCACTTATGCACCCACATACCATCAGAGATGCTGGCTTTTGAAATGAACGCTGGAAGGTCTCCCTCCTCTGTAGCCCAGAGGACATGGCGTCCGTGATTTCCAACGAGAATGTCAAATTTGGACTCATCTGACCATAGAGCATGTTTCCACTTTGAAACAGTCCATTTTAAATGAGCCTTGCCCACAGGACACACTGGCGCTTCTGGACCATGTTCACATATGGCTTCCTTTTTGCACGATAGAGCTTTAGTTGGCATCTGCAAATTGCACAGCGGATTGTATTTACCAACAGTGGTTCCTGGAAGTATTTCTGGGCCCATTTAGTAATGTCAATGACAGAATCATGCCGATGAGTGATGCAGTGTCATCTGAGGGCCAAAAGACCACGGGCATTCAACAAAGGTCTTGTCCCTTACGTACAAATCAAATCAAAATCAATCAAATCAAATCAAAATTTACATATAGACAGTACATTCTTACACAGAAGACAATGTGGAGAATGCACATACATATAGTCAGTATACTATTAGTACTATTAATAGTTAACAGTGTACTATTAGACATACTTGCAGTTATCAATACACATTATACACCAAATTTACACATTTTACATTA
The DNA here is from genome assembly GCA_003573665.1 of Oxygymnocypris stewartii. Lineage (NCBI taxonomy): Eukaryota > Metazoa > Chordata > Actinopteri > Cypriniformes > Cyprinidae > Oxygymnocypris > Oxygymnocypris stewartii. The sequence continues at coordinate 1,961,745 of QVTF01024199.1, forward strand.
TGTACATCTATACATACAATGGTATGCGAAAAAATTAAAATAGGAGTTGCAGCTGATTTACATAGGCCGGATACTCAATGTCATGGATGTGCGTTGCATGGTATCCAGTGGTAGCAGATAGATTGTTGTGTTTGTGCAGTGTGTGCGTGTAGTCCATTTGAACTGTGTTAAATTGCAGTGCATATTGTAAAGTGGGAGTGTGCTGTAGGGTGTATTAGTTTTTTTCTGTTCATTAGCCTGATAGCCTGAGGGAAAAAGCTATCCCTCAGTCGGCTAGTGCGGGATCGGATACTGTGGAGACATCTCCCTGAGGGCAGCAGAGAGAGCAGTCTGTGGGACTGGTGGCTGGAGTCTTTGATAATCATCCTGGCTTTCCTTGTACACCACCTGGTGTAGATGTCCTGGAGGGAGGGAAGCTCACCTCCAACAATGTGGCGGACAGTTCGCACGACCCTTTGCAGAGCCCTACGGTTGCCAGCGGTGCTGTTTCCAAACCAGGCGGTGATGCAGCCGGTCAGGATGCTCTCCACAGTGCAGGTGTAGAAGGATCTGAGGGCTTGTTCCAAACTTCCTCAGCCTTTTCAGGAAGAAGAGGCGCTGATGTGCCTTCTTCAGCACTGCATCTGTGTGAGCAGACCATGTGAGATCCTCGGTGATGTGAACGCCGAGGAACTTAAAGCTGTTTACCTGCTCCACAGGTGTCTTGTCGATGGTGATGGGTGTGTATACTCTGCTCTGTCTCCTGAAATCCACCACCAGCTCCTTGGTCTTGTCGATGTTGAGTGAGAGGTGGTTCTCCTGACACCATTTAGTCAGGGTACTCACCTCCTCTCTGTAGGCCGTCTCATCATTGTCGGTGATCAGGCCTATCACCGTTGTGTCGTCTGCAAAGTTGCATTGTTGCCAATTCTGACCACCTGACTTCTGCCTGTCAGGAAGTCCAGGATCCAGCTGCAGAGAGATCTGTTCAGTCCCAGAGTCTGGCGCTTCGCAACCAGTGTGGCAGGCACTATGTTGTTAAATGCTGAACTATAATCGACGAACAGCATCCTCACATAGGTGTTCTTATTTTCCAGGTGGGAGAGAGCAGTGTGCAGGGTTAAGGTAATAGCTTCGTCTGTGGAACGGTTACTACGATATGCAAATTGTAGTGGGTCCAGTGAAGCAGGCAGCACAGAGCAGATGTAGTCTCTGACGAGCTTCTCAAAACACTTGCTGAAGATGGGGGTCAGAGCAACGGGCCTCCAGTCATTCAAGCATGTGATTTTTATTTTTCGGTATGGGCACAGTGGTGGATTTTTTGAAGCATGCGGGGAATTTCTCCAGTTTCTCTGAATCTTTTGATAATGTTATGCACAGTAGATGATGAGATTTGCAAAGCCTTTGCACTTTGACGTTGAGCAACATTGTTTTTAAAGTGTTATTCCAAAATCTTTTTACTCACTCTTTCACAGATTGGAGAGCCTCTGCCCATCTTTACTTCTTAGATACTCTGCCTCTCTAAGACACATTTTATAGCTAAACCTGATGTCAGTTAACTTAATTAGTTGCTAGATGTTGTCCCAGCTGATTTTTTTTCAAAATGTATTGCTTTTTCAGCCCTTTGTTGCCCCATTGCCAACTTTTTTTAAACTTGTAGCAGGCATCAAATTTGAAATTAGCTAATTTAGTGGATAGAAGTGTAATTTGTTTTTATGTTCTCTATGTTCTATTGTGAACAAAATATTGGCTCATGTGATTTGAAAGTATTTTAGTTTTAATTTTATAAAAAAAAATGTCCCAACATTTTCTGAATTCGGGTTGTAGTTGTTTTACATAAGTTACACGTGTATTCTCAATATTTATTATTCTTTTTTAATGTACACTTTATTTTAAGCACAAAATCACGAAGGTATTTATAGTATATATTTTATTAGCCAATCCTCATACTAATTCTTTCAAATGGTTTGGGTGTGCAGAACATTCATAGCTTATATGGACTAAACACCCCTGGTTAGACCCTCTCTTAGAATGTACAGAGTGTCAAAAAATAATAAATCTAGCCAAGTGACCTGATCTGACGTCATATTTCCTGTCCGCTTTCACCTTTCATACTGATCGTCTTGACTACAGGTTTCCCTCTCAGCTCTGTTTGATAAGTTATCCTCAGCTAACCTGTAAGTTTATTAGCCTTGTGCTTTTCCTGTACCGCTGCCCTGCATCAATGTCATCATTCAGAGCCCTGTGCAGGGGGAGAGCAGCCACAAAGGGATCTTTCTGTAGCCTGCTGCTGCGTCCGTGTCTTTGACCTACATGCCTCCCTCTTTTGCTGCATTTCTCAGCAGCTTCTCAAACCCACAGACCCAGACGGAAACATTGAACAAGTCAGGGAGTTATTCCCATCCAACCCCAACCAAGAGACGAAAGATGAAGGAAAGGAAAAATATCTCACATTTCAGCATCAGATGGCATATCCGCTACCTTCCTTTGCTATGGCAACTTTCAAACTTTATGTAGTTAGTGCGGTCTACACTGAAGGTGCGTTCACATTGACAATGATTTGCAGTTACAAAGAATCCCAAGTCATTTATTTTCATTGACAGTTGGAGTGGATCTGAGATAGAAGTGTTAGATAGAAGCGTGACTTTTATTTGTTGATTATAAAGAGTTTTTAGTCGCTTCGCTCACTTGTCCTGTTACAACTGATTTTTAAAGTTCCTGATTCCAGTCAAAAGGATTCAGCTGCATAGGAAGAACTACAGTATCAACTCCCCTGTACATTCCTTTAATTGTAAGATTCAAACATCTCATCAATCTCACCTCAAGAAGGGTTCAAATATGTGTCACTGCCATGGAATCATAGATTGCGTAAATCTGCAATCTGCTACTTGTTTACATGTTCTCTCTGCAAACACTTTAAGTTCTAAGTTGTGCTGATTGATTCTAAGAAGACTTGCATGGTTTGAAAGAACAGGTGTCATGTGCTGGACATGTTAGTGTTCGCACATGTATTATATTACATTAGTATGACAATCGGAATGTGAATGTTTCAAGGCATGTCATATTTGCTTTTGTAAAAAGAAAATGTTTTGATTTTTCTAAAGCTGCACTGCATTTTTACATGTTTAGCCAGTTAACGTATTGGATTGGTCCCAATCTTGATCTGGCTTGATCATATTTTTTGTGTTATAAAAACAGAAAATTACATTTATTTTTAACTGAATATAGACAGCCATTTCTCTTTAAACACATTTTTTATTATTTCAACAAATTCTAAATAAGTTAAGAAACTGACCTGGATGAAACATTTGTAAGGAACAAGATAATGTAAAACATTTGACATTTTTCAGAGACATTTTTCAGTTCAAATAAATAAGGCATTATTACCTTGTATTTTACAGTAAAAACACCTTCAGCAAAACTTTGTCCACAAAAAAAAAATATTCTACTAGGATTACTTTTAAACCCTGCCGTTTCTTGTTGTGCAAACATACAAAACTATACTTTGTTGACAGCATATTCATGGTTTCAAATCATGTATCCCAAGTAATTATGTTTCATGTCTTTTAAAAACATGGTCAGCTGCAACATGGAGGAGCCACTGAAGTCATAGGTTATATAATTGACACTAACAGCTCTCCAATTGGTAGAAATATAGATATTTTACAGTACTTTGAGCTCATCTTCCTTTTGTGTTTATGATATTAGAGCATCCGATTTGGGAGGATTGGGGGGTTTGTCAGTTATAGAATCCCAACAGAAACGAATTGATATTGAACATAGGGTGTAACTAAATATTAATGATGCAATTGAGTTAAGACACTTAATGTGCTGTTGAGGAAGAATAGCCACAATGTTTGCATTATTCTCTGCAGTAACACAAGAATGATTCAAATGCAACAATAAAGTGCAATTACACAAATAATGTGCATCCTTTGCTCTTAATTTTGTTGCAATGGTACTAAAATGTTTCTGTATTTGTTGGAATGTTAAAATATACGAACAATGTGGTGTCCATTTTATTCTAATAAGAATCACTAAAATGCACATCATATCAAAATTAAATTTTCCAAACTAGTAAACATTATGTTTTTTTTCCAGCAGGACTTGAAAGCAGCTATAATGAATGAGTGCTAATGCTAAACGCCCTGAACCAGATTTGTTTAAATTAAGAGTTACTGACCTCACCTTTTTTTTGGCCAAATAGAAACATGGTCAAATCTCTCATCTAATTTTGAGTAATGAAACAAGGTTTATATGTATGAAATTCTGCTTGTGTGTGTGTGTTTTGTGTAAATGCATCCATAGACTTTACTAAACTTCTGTTGAACAGCATTTTCTCTCGACAGTAGTACATGTTTAAAAAGACAGCAAATACAAACAGACACACAACCCATAATCCAAGAATGAATCAGTAAAAAACAGCTGACACTACACAAACATATCAAGGCTAGTAAATTCCTAGTGGAGATCTACTATAACTTTACGTGAGTCTAAGGATCTATGAAGGACACTGCTATGTAGCGTGTTCCGTTGGTGGTAGGTAGTCCTTCATGAAGGTGGGTGAGTCTACCTGGATGCATGAAGCTCCATCCTTTTCTAGGAGATTCTATGGAACAGTTATACCTGTGAAATCGACAACCTCCACCCTGAAATAGAAGGAAATGTGTCATAAGTTGTGATTCAACAATGTATTTAAAACCTATTTTAGGAAAAGTAAGGCCAGTGTACCAACTTGCCTGGAAATCCAAGCCCTTGTTGTTGAGAGCAATATTAATGGTGAATGTTGAGGAATCGTGATGTGGTCTTAGATAGGCTTGTCTGTTTGGAGTGTACTTCACCACAAAGTTCATAATCGCATAACCCTGCAAGAAAAACATAGGAGACACAATCAAAACCCAACTCTCAAAAGTATCTGACAGATTTGCTTACAGTTTTTTTTTCATTTAAACTTTTTCTTCTGTGGAACAAACAGTAGGAGAAGGATCTTCAAGTAGTTATTTTCCAAACAGCGACAGATTATAGTTGAAATCACTGTTTTGTTCCTCACAAAGTTATTTTGTGGCTTTGTAAGACTTGAAATGGCACAGTACTGACTATATGGAGTATATGGTACTTTTAACAGACTGCTTCACTTTGTACTGCTGTTGTATGGAAGAGAGCTTAGCGAACATTCTTCTAAAATTCTACTTCTTATTTCTACTAAAAACAACAGTTTATGGATTTGGAAAGGGTGAGTGAATAATGCTGTATATTACATTTTTAGGCCTACTATCCCTTTAATGGATGACCCACAAAGAACTCAAACTCACGGTGCCAACCAGAGTTCGCATTCCATGAGTCAAATCAACCAGGGAACTAACAGAGCTTATCCAGTTAACAGTGGACAGAGCTCTCCTAAAAGAACAGCGTAAGAGAGAAAGTCGAAAATTACAGAGAAAAAGATGACTTGACACATTCCATGAGTCACATCAACCAAAAACTAAACAAAGCTCATCTAGCAAGCTGTGTTTTGGTTGGCTACTGCAATAAGTTTCAGAAATCATGCAGATGTGTAATTACTAAAACAAACCCTGCTGGCTGACAAAATACAAAATTAGTTTAAATTGGGCAAATTATAAAAAAAATGCCTTTCTTAGCAGCTCAGTGATTCAGTGATTGCATTTGAGTGTGTGAAGCTATGAGTCAAATCAACCAGACGTAATGGATGAACTTTAAGAAGCCAATCAAGACCATGTTGTATTTAACCCCACAAAGAGAAAAAAATATATATAATTTTCTGATTCTATGATTAATGATTCTGTGATTCTCAAACTGGGTTGATAATGAAAACACCGAAATGCAAAGCTGCTATAATTAAATAATAAAATAAATGTAACCACACTCAAATGTTTCAAAGGACCCAAAGGCTTCTTTTGTTCTTAATGAATATAATGACACTAAATCTCAAAATATTATACATTTGGGGTGAAATATAACCATGTTCTGTACAGTCTTCATTGGGTTTCATTCTAGAAAACATTAAAGGATAAAATGCTTCACAAAAAGATGAGGTTGAGGTAGAAGAGAGAAATTCTTCAACACATGCTCAGACGTTCTGATATAACAGCTCATTATGACTCTGTCCAGACCCATAGAGATTGGCTGACCTTGGTGTAATAGCCAGAGAAGACCTTGAGAGTGACAGGGGAGATGAATTCTCTGATAAAGTGCAGCCATTCCTTATCAAAATCGATCTGTTTCATATGAATGTCATCTGTCGGGACACTCTCATAGCCTCCAGTGATACGCTTGTCCTGCAAAGAGAAAACACAATGACTGGGTAATCAGTCAATGATAAAAACCTTAAATGTCATCAGCAATTGTGCCACTGTGTAAAGTCTACGAAAAGGTAATTTCCACTGGAAAATATAAAAAATAGTATATGTAGTTGACTAAATATTTACAATTGTTTGTCTATTGAGAATAAAAATAAGTTACACTTTATTTTAAGGTGTCCTTGTTACAGTGTAATTATACACTTAACTACTGAGCAATATAAATTAACTACATGTACTTACTATGGTTATGTTTAGGATTAGGGTTTGGCTTAGATAATTATGCATAATTAATTGTTATTATAAAAGTAATTACATGTAACGTGTAACAAGGACACCTTAAAATAAAGTGTTGCCTAAAATATTTTTCTGTTTGTATTAACACATGTTTTAAGTATTTTTAATTCATGGCCGATCCCTGTACAAAGTGTGCAGACTGTTTTAAGGCCGGCCGGTTTATCTGACCTTGTGTGCTCCACCAGACCATGAACCAAGATTTTCCATCTCATTCACCAGCTCATCACAGGCTTTCTCTGAGAGCACAGGGAACCAAAAAACATCTGGGCATGGCTGCAGAAACATAAACTGGTGCTTAGTATCATCAGGTTAACTTTCACCCTTAACACAGCATGAGTTTGGCTGTTCCACCATAGCATACCGTGGGGGAAAAATATTTGATCCCCTGCTGATTTTGTACGTTTGACCACTGACAAAGAAATTATCAGTCTATAATTTTAATGGTAGGTTTATTTGAACAGTGAGAGAGAATAACAACAAAATCCAAGTTCTATATTGATTTGCTTTTTAATGAGTGAAATAAGTATTTGACCCCTTCGCAAAACGTGACTTAATACTTGGTGAAAAAACCCTTATTGGAAATCACAGAGGTCTGATATTTATTGTAGTTGCCCACCAGGTTTGCACACATCTCAGGAGGGATTTTGTCCCACTCCTCTTTGCAGATCCTCTCCAAGTCATTAAGGTTTTGAGGCTGACATTTGGCAAATCAAACCTTCAGCTCCCTCCACAGATTGTATATGGGATTAAGGTCTGGAGACTGGCTAGGTCACTCCAGGACCTTAATATTCTTCTTCTTGAGTCACTCATTTGTTGCCTTGGCCGTGTGTACCATCCACGACCCATTTCCAGTGCCCTGGCTGGCTTCAATGTCCTGGCCCTGATGGTACATGGCCCCGTCCATCATCCCTTTGATGAGGTGCAGTTGTCCTGTCCCCTTAGCAGAAAAAAAACCATCCCCAAAAACATAATGTTTCCACCTTCATGTTTGACGGTTGGGATGGTGTTCTTGGGGTCATAGGCAATATTCTCCTCCTCCAAACAAGGCGAGTTGAGTTGATGCCAAAGAGCTTGATTTTGGTCACATCTGACCCCAGCACTTTCACCCAGTTCTCCACTGAATCATTCAGATGTTCATTGGCAAACTTCAGACGGGCCTGTACATGTCCTTTCTTGAGCAGGGGGATATTGTGGGCACTGCAGGATTTCAGTCCTTCATGGCGTAGTGTGGTACCAATTGTTTTCTTGGTGACTGTGGTCACAGCTGCCTTGAGATAATTGACAAGATCCTCCCGTGTAGTTCTGGGCTAATTCCTCACCGTTCTCATGATTGTTGAAATTCCACGAGGTGAGATCTTGCATGGAGCCCCAGACCGAGGGAGATTTACAGTTTTTTTGTGTTTCTTCCATTTGCGAATAATCACACCAACTGTTGTCACCTTCTGACCAAGCTGCTTGGCGATTGTCTTGTATCCCATTCCAGCCTTGAGTAGGTCTACAATCTCAGCCCTGACATTCTTGGACAGCTGTTGGTCTTGGCCATGGTGGAGTGTTTGGAATCTGATTGATTGCTTCTGTGGAGAGGTGTCTTTTATACAGTTAACAATGTGAGTTTTGGAGCACCCCTTTAAGAGAGTGCTCCTAATCTCAGCTTGATACCTGTATAAAAGACACCTGGGAGCCAGAAATCTCGCTAATTGTTATGGGATCAAATACTTATTTCAATCGTTAAAATGTAAACCATTGCATACAATTATATATATATATATATATATATATATATATACAATTATTGATTTATAATTTCTTTGTTAGTGGGCAAATGTACAATATCAGGAGGGGATCAATTTTTTTTTTTTTACACACTGTATTTTCACTCTAAATAATTATAACTCATACAAACATTGATGAGAGTGTCATGCAAAGAACAGATGCTTTTCTTTTCAAAGGTTACATCATATACAACTTTATTTTCAATTAATTGTATATATTTATCTGACAATCATAAAATAATGAATTTACATATACAACTCTAAAAGCTACAGTAGGAAGAACAGCAAATGTAAGGATCATAGAGAAGATGAAGAATTGTCCAAACTGCAATTTAAACTAAGTTGCAGTTCTTTTGATGCAGGTAACTTGATTAAAATATAAGTGGATTTAATGATGATTAATTAAGATGCTGTTTTAAGGCCCCCAGATAAGCTGTCCTAATTATTTTAGACTAGTTTATGTCTTTTGAGACTGTGAATCAACCGATCCTCCAATCAACCTTCCCAATGTAGATTATTTAGGGCAGGTATATCCAACCCTGCTCCTGAAGAGCTACTGTCCTGGGCTGCATTTCTCAAAATCATCATAAGCATAAGTACATCTCAGACCCACTGGCACCAATCGAGCTACGATCAACTTAGACTTGTGATGATTTTGGAAACGCAGTCCTGGTTGATTGTAGGACAAGTGGATTTACAGCCTCAAAAGAGGCAAACTAGACCAAGAGAATGGGATCTTAAACTCTGCTCTTAGAAAGCTACCGTCTTGGTTTATTGGAGGATCAGTGGATTTACAGTCTCAAAAGAAGCTAACTAGACCAATGGTGCTTTTCCACTGCATGGTACAGTTCAGTACGGCTCACTTTTGAGGGGTTTTCCACTGGGAAACCAGTACCTGGAACCTGGCATTTTTTTCTAGTACCACCTCGGCTAAGGTTCCAAGCGAGCCGTACCATTACCAAAACGTCAATTGTAAACTTTGCTGATCACTGAATGGCCGGAGGAAATCGCCACTGCCTGCATCATTGAACTTGCGGCACAAGATAGCTAGGTATAAAACAGCACAACCAGCGAAGTATCGAACGCAACTGTTTTGAATGAGCGCACATTTCCTTTAACAACCAAAAAATGGTTTCGTAGTCTGTTGGTGAAGTACAGAAGTTCCTCTCATTGATAGCCGAGGAGCGGATCCAGCGAGAGCGTGATGGAGCGACGCGGAATTAAAACGTTTTTCAGGAGTCACGGTAGAGTTGGCGCAACTATAACGACACGTGAATAATCCCGTCCACTCTAAATCGGTTCTAAACTGCAGTGGAAACGCGAACTGAGCCGTGCCGTGCCGTGCCGTTCTGAACCGTGCAGAGCTAAGTTGTAGCACGCAGTGGAAAAGAACCACAAGAGAATGGGATCTTCAAATTTGCTCCTGGAAAGCTACCGTCCTGCATACTTCAGTTCCAGCCCTGATCCAAAAACCAAACTGTAATTATCAAGTATCCCGAACACTTGAAATAAAATAAAAATAAAAATAAAAATATACGTAGTATGTAATAAAAAAAATATTAAACATTACAATTCCCCCAACCTATACTAATTTACCAATTTTCTCTCACTTAAACAACTCTCAAAATAAAGACTGACTGGAAAAAGGAAGAAATAGTTAACTTAAAATTAGTTGCTTTATGTAACAAAACAGATATCATTTCACACTGTTTATAAATGGTCATTTCTTTCCGCTAAACTTATTAAATGTGTCATCTTTCACTTAAAATTATTACTTTGTTTCAATTAGTTCAATAAGCATAATAAGAAACTGTAGAGTTGTTACCATTCAAATTAAATTACTATTAACACACTTCATCTTTCCACTGCTGAGGAAACAGAAGCTGCATCTGATGAAGTTGAGGTATCATAAATGCATAAATACATAAATGCCATACATTGAGGTCAGTTTGATGAAGCTGAGGTGAAATTTACACTGCAAAATTTGTAATGCATAAATACTTTTTTAAGCTTAATGTTTTACATATTTTTTTTAAACATACAAATAAATGTTGCAAAAATGCAATTTATTCAACCGATTCATTCAAACGGCTGATTCAATCAGAAACGAGTCAATTAACTGTCTATATGAATGGGCCATTGAATCATTGACTCACTCGATTCGTTCAAAAATGTGGATTCATTCAGTAATAAAATGTTGTTCGAGACACACAGCATTTCTTTCTGTGGCTTTGATCGCAACTATTCTCGTTGGCGAAATTGAGCAAAAACAGTCACTATTTTGTCTAAAATCTAAGTCACTTAATTTTAACCTCTTGTTTATTAAATACTATTGTTTAAAATCATGGCACATTGCAATTGTCCTGATATTGCTATTCGGGGAAACATCATAACCATCTAATTTTGCATTACCTAAATCATATTTTGTACGTTTATTTTCTTTTAATTAAAATTATAATCATTCTCATGCAAAAATACTTGTTTAGACGCAACTGTGAATGTGTGCGTGGCTGTGATGTCTAATAAAAGGATTGGCTCGGATCACTGGCCGGTCAATCTGTGCATCTGTACCAACAACACATAGTTCTACTTCTCTTTCTTTCTGAGACAGAGACAGATATCCTTTTCTTCTAGCAAGCCCACAATTCAGCGACATCGTTTAGCAAGGCACGTCAATGAACATAGCATCCAGATCAAGCAAGAAGCTGAAGGTAATGTTTGAAGACAATTTCGGCTTCACATACCATTGCAAAGGGTGCCCAGTTCCATAGATTTGCACTGTACTTTATCCAGAAGATCAGGTTCTGTCTAGTTCCTATCTGGTTCCTATCTAAGCACTCTGTAAAGCTTTGTGTTGTCAAAAGTACCGACTTCAGTAAGATTTCCCGCTAACATTTGAGCGTTGTTGAGCATATTCTTAAACACCGCTGATTGTCCATAGTGTTCACATGCTCAATAGATATAACTGTGTTTGGTACAATAATCATCACTTTATGATCTTCACCAGTCGGTACTGCAATTTTAAATACATCCATATCCTGCTAACATTTGAGCGATGTTGAGCAGATTCTTTACCACAGATTGACCATTGCTTCACATTCTTCACCGAGCACTCACACAGAATCAAAAGGGAGCATTTGAAAACCTATCTTTGGGGTTTGGGTTCGTAATATATTAGCAAATAGACGGATCCGCGCTAATAGATGAGGCTTTCAAACGCTCCCATGTGTTTCTGTGTGAGTGCTCGGTGAAGAGTGTGAAGCAATGGTCAATCAGTGGTGTTAAAGAATCTGCTCAACATCGCTCAAATGTTAGCAGGAAATGGATGTTTTTAAAATTGCAGTACCGACTGGTACCGAAGTTGGTACTTCTGACAATACTAGTACAGCTCCTTGTCCAGTCATAGCTAGACTATGGAATAATGCAACACTCATCAAACTTCTGCCAGTTTTTCAAAAATGTTCTTCAATCAGACCAACAGTATAGAACAACCACCGGTTCTGCATTTGCACTCTCCTACCTGCATCCACTTTTGCAAATCTATCCTTGTCCCATAAGTATGGTAGGTAAGTGAATGAACCTTTCTTGAATATACATTTTTACTAAACCTCCATGGTGGAATGATCGTTCCTACTCTATCCGAACGGCATTTGCTAAATTAATATATGTAAATGTTTGTTCACCTGCTCCAAGAGGTTTTCAGTGAAAATGCGGGTGTAGTTGGGATGGATGTATTTCTCTCTCCAGTCCTGTGAAAAAGAAAGGGGATTAGAACTTTAGCCTATTGACTGTCCTGCATTGCAAACAGTGATTAGCTCCCTGCATTCATTCGGCAGGTGGACTAAAACCTAGATGGAGGTCAACACAGATTTAATGTATGTTTACCCTGTCAGCACTCCACATCATTATTGATGACAAATGTTGCACTAAATGAACACTTCTGGATCCTGTTGTTTATGTATTGTACTAGACACTACTACACAGAAAACATTTCATCACAAATCATCTAGTCACTCACCAGTGGGTTTTCAAATATTTGCCAAAGGTCATTGTTATAATGAGATGTGTTGTAGTTGGCAGTCGAAATAAGCCTTCCAAACTCATGACGATTTGTAACATACATGAAAACTCCCTGTGGCAGACAAAAAAAAAGGTAGTTAGAAACTACAAATTATGTCTTTAATGCAAAAATCGAATGGTAACAAAAATGAAACAATGTAAAATAAGCAATAGACAAAACGGATAATGCAAATAATTTAAAGTCAATGATGAAAACAAATCACAAATTATCAGCATAATCTGTGATAATGTGTAATCAATAGCAATCGAGGACAGATTTTGGGAAGGGCTGTGAGAGGGCATGGAACGGCAACATATGGAAGTGCTGGGAACAGTGCAACTTCAGGAATCAACATTCCTGTTTACTATACCAGAAGCAGGGACAAGTGTTCTTGCACATAAGTGTGAGAAGATCAAGACTTACTCTCAGTCTAGGCTTTACCAAAACATGTCTAGAACCAATCTCAAACATATTAGTCTACTTGTTCATTCCAATGCAAACATACAAATATAACAAGTGCTACATAAATACCTAGACTGAGATAAGTCAATGTACTGAGGATAAGTTTCTTGTTACTATTACTAGTGTGCTTGGAAGGGGGTTGCTCTTGGTTACAGATGTTAATACAGGGAAAACTATAATGAAGGAAATCTATTAGACCCTTCATTGGCCTTTTCCACCAGTATGTAGAATTTCATGGTTCAGTGTATATAATATCTGGTGCTTTGTCCAGGTTAACCCCATCAGAAAAAGCAGATGTAGCTTATCAAACTCAACAGCATCACTTTTCCAAAGGGTTCCGCTTAGGAGAACACAGCTGTCAGTGCAAGATGTATTCAAAAATGGCCGTAGTTTTAAATCAAATGTTTGAATGCCTACCAGCACATGCACAGACATTTATGGAATAGAAAAACCATTAAACAACTGCATTGAGCATGAAATGGGAATTTATGGTTTTTCCAAATGCATAGTAATTAATTTCAAATGTATTTCACCCAGTCCTCTGGGACTATATGATCTGTGATCTGACAACAATGATTGTGATCTTGAGAGTACACATATGAACCCCAAGCAAGCAACTATTAAATGTTAGCAGACATTTTCCTTAAAAATCTGCATTAGTGACTTAATTAAGTTTGGTTGGAATATCACTTCCTAACCATTTGGAAAAGCGATGCCTTGCTTTAAAACATTTAAATCTGAAACTATGCATGATATAATAATCAAAATAAGAGGAACCTGTGGGGGTCTGAGCATATGGAATGATTCCGGAGTAGGAGATTCTCTTTCTCTCTGTACTGTCTAAAATAAAGGAAAAGCACCATGTAAATTATATAATGAGACATAAACAGAGTAAGATACAGAGAGAGAGAGATTAAGAATTTAGAATATTAGGGAAGATACGGACACAGCACATGTACAATATTAAACTCCACCAGAACAGTAGAGATGCCTGCGCACTCTTGTGTTGAGTTTTTTTTGTTGATTTTCTGCTCAGAAAATGACTATGCGCTGCCTTTAGGTGTTCTAAGCAGTTCGCTGTAGACCGTTATAGAAACATCACAATTAGTTATTAGTGGTGCATGTGTTTTAAGGAGGAGCAAAAAGCACAGCCAAACATTCCCATTGGTTCAAGCTCACACTATGAATGTGAAAAATGGAGAGAAGGAAAGGATGATAGAACACATTGAATGCATCACAGAGGCTGCCATAAACAGACAGACATGCCATGCCTTCACGATAGCGCACTGATATACTTAGAATACTTGCCAGTTACATCTTGGTCACAGAAATGCAGCTGATGTTTCAAAGCATTAAGACATCAGGCTAAATTGACATATGGAAACTAATACAGAATAATTGCGGTTTTTCGAGGTGAATTGTTTTATAATCTACTGAATCTGTATTGTGGAAGCTCGTTTCTGCCACTTAGTAAAAAAAAACAAAAAAACAAAGGAATTGCTTTTGCAATCTTATAATTCCTTTTTTTTCTCGCAATTCTGAATTTTTCTAAAAGTTGTGTGATATAAACTCGCAATTGTATAAACATATTCATTCTTTTCCCCCTCAGAATTGTAATTGCAATTGCAAATATTTATTTCTCAATTCTGAGAAAAGAAATCAGAATTGCAAGAAAAAAAACTGTGAGATCTTGCAACTGCGAAGGAAAAGTCAGAATTGCGAGTTTATATCTTAAAATTCTGAATTGAATTATCGTAATTGTGAGTTAATATCTTGCAACTATGATTTTATAACTTACAATTGCAAATTTTTATACCTCACAATTTTGAGAAAAAATTTAGAGTTGCAAGTTTACACAACACAAAGTTAGAATAGTGAGACAAAAAGTTGCAAATAATATTGTTATTTTTATTTATTTATCTATTTTTTATACAGTGGCAGAAAAGGGCTTCCATATCTACTCCTACATTCCTCCCTTATTCCAATTTCAGCTCTATCAACAGAATAGATGACATTTTGTGATTATACTTTTGATAAATGAAGTATATATTATACAGTGGAAGAACCTGGTGTCTTCCACTGTAATGATTTACTGTATTTTTCTTTTTTTTTTCTCTGTGATTAAAAAAACAAATACTGCAAGCCACAAATGCTGTTGATGGAGCTTGAGATGAATACTACATGTAATATTAAATACAAAATACATTAATTATATTAAATTACATTGCACACCTAAATAATTTCAACTATTTACTATGATAACATAAATGCTATGAATGTTGCTGATCTAGTTTAAATACTGTAATTACTATAATTGTACAACTTTGTGTTCCAGCGGTCATACCAAATCTCTGGCATTCCTGCACATGGCCATGTCGGGGTCCAATCTCTCCAAGACAAAGACATTCCTGTCTTTGAGCTCATTCCGCAGAGTCTGACCTTTTATAAGGTAGACGTGGGCCATGAAGGGGATGTTCCACACACCTCTATTTATACAAGGAAAGACAAAAAATATAGTCATATATCACATAGTCATATGTTTAATACTGTTTTAAAATAGACTTTGGTAAAGAAATGGGCATTGGACATGCTAACAAGTTTGGATAGAGTACTCTTTTTGATTCAGAGAAGGATGCATGCAATGTTGTACAGTTCAAGGTATATACAGTGTAATATCAGTAATTTCTGGATCACATCCTCCAAGACACTCACACACGCTTTCCTTGCACGATGTCAATGTAGTCCTCAGATCTCGCATAATAACCATCTAGGCTCAAGGCTCCCCAAAAGTTGGACCACAATTTTCCGTGACGGGTGACAAGAGGGCCTATTATTTTTCTAAGGTGGAAAAAGGAAAAATCAGCACATAAATAAAAAAACAGTCCATAAATGTACTATGATAGGCCTACTATGCAATAAATAATGCTGCTTTTTGACACCAAAAGAAGACTCTAAAATTATAGATTGATATAATCTATGATAATATCTATGATAGCCTAATTATGTTTGATGACCACAACATTTAGATTTAGTTTAGATTTGCTGTAGTTTGTATTGAATTAAGTTTCTAGGATGACACAGATTTCACTGATCACGTGAAGAGACACGCTTTCAGCACTAGCACTTCGTGAGTTGAGCCAATACTAGGGATGGGTACCGAAACCCGGTATTTAATCGGTCTCGGGGCTAAATTATAAAAGACCGGAGTATCGATAAGCTCTGACGTTAACGGTTCTGTTATCGGTACTGGAGAAATTAAGAAAACACACATACATTTATTATTACTATATATATATATATATATATATATATATATATATATATACATTATCTTGCAAATTCTATCCCGCCAGAGTCACCAGCTGTTTTTATATGCAATAATATTCAAACTCTTGTCTATGATGCATTTTTGCTATTCCCAAATCAGAAGCGAGATCGCTCACGTGGATGAGTTCAGCACGCGCAACATGAAAGCCCTGTTTATGATAGAAGAGAACTAACCATTAAAACATGCTTACACTTTAGGCCTGTGGCTGTTATATTAAACTGAGTTTATTTAATGTTTTTTTTAGCTTCTAAAGATTATAGCCGTGTTTCTTCTAGCACAACTTCCTTCTCTTCACAGCGGCGCGCGTTCGCTCCTCCCTGACCAAAACTTAACGTCAGAATCAGATCAATCGTTTGTCGATTGTTGTAAAATGCCGTCTTTACAGTTACTAAATTGCTGGACATGTTTGATAATAAAATGTTTAAAGTACAATCTGCACGAGAGACGCTGTTCCTCAGGCTGAAGTGTGTGTGTGTGTGTGTGCGGCGCGCTCTAAAACTGACAGGCAAATTACACTTTGAGCTTCTGGCGCATCCAAACAATCAAATACACACACAATATGTAAAAACGGACGGCTTGGAGAGTATTCACTTAAAACTCAGTTTATATCTTAAAGTGAACGACAACAGTCGGGAGAAAATTGTGTGTCAATATTTTGTCTTAGTGACAGATTGGAGCTTCTTCAATGTTAATCAAAGAACAAAATACAAAGACAAAATCACTCAAAGCTCTTAATCTGAATAAAGTTATAGCTTTAATAAGCATTAATCTATCAATATATACAGTGAAAACTATGCAGTGTTAATTTATATTTGATCACTTTTAGATTTATTTTGTAGCTATTATTTACCTGAACATTAATGTTAGTAGACCATCATAGATAAATGAAAGCACTGTTTTTTTTTTGTTTTTTTTTTACATTTGTACATTTGTTTTATGGTATGACAAATGGTATATTTGTCAGTTTGTTTAATTTTGTTTCTTTGTTCATGTTCTTACTCTATATTATCTTATGTATATAAAACACTAAAAATGCCTGCACACTGGTGCATTTACAAATTGATGTTTTATATTTATTTAATGAAATATTCATTTAACATTTCAGAATATAAAGCAATGTTAATTAAGCTGCTAATCTATCATAGAAATATATGTTTCATACATATATGTGTATGTATGTATGTATATATGTATGCATATATATATAAAAATAACAAAAAGTACCGATAAGAATACCGTTAAAGTACCGGATCGATAAGCAGTATCGATAAGAGTAATACCGTTAAAACCTTAACGATACCCATCCCTAGTCAATACTCACTGCATCAGCACGAGCGCGAAAGTGCATGCAGTAGACTGAGTGCAACAGAGGATTTTATTTTCAAACTAAAGTAAAAGACCGCTAGCCTGACTGCATCAGACTTCGTACTTCCGCTCAATTTCAGTTAGCTTCTGTACTCAGTCTGATATAGCAAACCAGCTCCCAGATTATCTCCGGCTCCGCACCAGCCGTCCAACCAGTGAACAGAGGGCGGGCTGAGAGCCGTGACGTAGATGCTAAGCGCCAAATTTAAGATTGTAGTTTAGGTTAGGGAAATCTAAAACGACAGCAAATGTGTAAAAACAGGATGCTATTCGCTCTTTTGTGGAGAATATTCCTGGCAATGGCCAACTGAAGCCCAAGCAAGAAGAGTGTTTGGTTCACATTTTGAATGGAGGTGATGTTGTGGCCCTACTCCCGACAGGCTTTGGGAAAAGTTTAATTTATCAACTGTTACCGATCGTCAGCGAGAAACTGGGGAGGCCAAAGTCCGGCAAGGCGATAATTGTGATTGTGTCCCCCTTGGTTTGGACGATCAGGTTAAGGAGGCAGCAAAACTCGGTCTGTGTGCTGCACAGCTTGGCATGCACAATGATTCTCAATCCAAAATAGCGAGCTATGTTGGCATCAACCCTATACCAAGACAACCCATCCCCCCACTCCCCCCCCCCCCACGAGAAAGTAAACACTTGTCAATTATGCCCTTCCAGACTCTGTCTACGAAGTAAAGCGAAGTAGCAGAGTTTGGTATTACCAGGCTAAAAGACCTGGTTCTTAAACCAGAGAAGGTGACTCAAATAATACAGATGAAAAAGAACGGGTTGAATGTTGAACACATTCGTTACCATATAAATATAAACTATGATAAAATTTAATCAGCATGCATTGATTAATCTAATGTTGTATCAAAAAACAAAGAAAAAAAAGTGTGACCAAACCATGTGCTCGTCCGACCAGTGGGAAGAATGAATCTAGAGCTCTGAATGTCTTTTGATCAAGAACGCATGCCACGTAAATGACCATGGAAATTAATAATAATAAAGTAGTCTTCTTTATTTTTAAAACAGCTAATTATATGAACAATAATAACAAAATAATAGTAATTTCTATAACTTTGTGCTTTTTTATATCTTCTGAGATTAATAGGAATTATGGAACAGTCTTTGTCATTGTTTGTAACCAATTATTTGTACAATAAATTATTAAAATAATAACAATTTCAAGCTTAGAGCTTATATTCCGCATCTGCACCCCGCTCAAGGTTCAAGTTTTTTTTTATTCATCACATACTCAATTATACTCAAGAATATAATCAGTAGTGAAATGTAAGTCAGGTCAGGTCCGCTCAATAGACAGTGCAAAATATGTAACACAACAACGTAGCTCCTGCTATAAATTCACTCTTTGTTCACCCGCTGTCTGCTTAGAATAATTTTCTTCCTGACCCAACCGTTCCCGCTAAATATAGATCTCATTTACAGAATCTCACATTTGAATTTCCACTACTGAAATAGAGAGAGATAACTAATCCAATGTATTTTGCACAAAATGTATTTTATTGTAGGCTACTTATTTTATTAATCTTGTCCAGATTCAAATTAGTTTTACTCTTTGCTTTCAACACAATAGGAAAAAGTGTCGCGGAGAGAGAAACAAATTTAAATAATGTAGGCCTATAGTTTGTACAAAAATTTTAAAGTAGCAAATTTGTTATTTGTATTTGTCTTGTCAAAATGCAAAATTAGTTTAAACTTTTTGCTGTCAACACAGTGGGAAAAGTATCACAGAGGGGGAAAAAAGACATTAAAATTTATATCCTAATCGTCATTGTTGCATCGTCACAATTTTTTTTTTCATGTCTTTTTAAGCCATTCGGTACTCGTGCTTTCCTTTTCTGTGCATTCACAGTCACATCCAAGGCACGCTCTGCTAGTATCAAATCAAACAAGCAAAGCTTGTTGCGCTTAAGAAGGCAAATACACACAAAATGACGTCAAAATTGTCATCCTGGTGAGTATTCTCGTAAGCACTGTCAGCTTTGTCTTAAGTTAATGTAAACAGTTACGAAAGAAAAGGCGCATATGTATCAGTATTGGATTTGTGAAATAGGCCTTGTGACAGCAGCCTATAATAAAACTGTGCCGTCTGTCAATAATGTTAATCAAACAACAAAAGACAGAGACAATCCCTCACTGCTCTTGACTAAATAGCCTGATGTTTTGTTGAATACCTTTAATATGTTAGTTTAAAATGTATTCGATATCTGTAACTTATTTAGAAAATGTAGACCTCTAGCTTCCTCCTGCAAATACCTTGCAAAAAAAGTGCGGTGATGACTGTGATGACCTTAACACCGCGGTCGGCATCTCATTACCGAAGTGAAGCAGTAATGCGGTTATTGTCACAGCCCTACTTTCCTCAACCACCACCAGTGTGCAGCATCCACTTGGATGAGGCGACGGCTACCACAGGACAACAGCACCAGTACGCTCACCACACACCAGCTACAGGTGGAGAGGAGATAAAGTCATAGAGCTATTTAAGTGAATGGGGATTATTAGGAGGCCATGATTGACAAGGGCCAGTGGAGAGAATTTGGCCAGGCCACACAACAGCTGCTTTGATTTCTCTCACAACCCCCCCAAAAAATGCAGTATAGGTGATTTGCACAAAATAAATGTCCTGTAGGTGTGTCTGTGTGTTAGCCCTATGATGGACTGGCCATCCATTCAGGATGTCCACTGACTGTGGCTTGAGATGCTGGGAAAGGCTCTGTGACCCTACATAGGATAAGTGGTTTGGAAAATAGGTGGGATGGATGGATTGGTTTATAAAGTTTATAGTACACAAATGGTTACCATGATCCACATGAGAACATATTATTGTCAGGTTGTGAAGTAGGCATAATTTTATTCAGGCACATGAGTGCAGTTTTATATGGTATTGTTCCTATAATTGTGAGAGTGACCCTGAAGTAACAGTCAAGCCATTCACCTCTATTGTGACCTTAAACTCAACAAGCGTACAGCATATAACTTTACTGAGGTAAACATGTCATTCAAAACACATTAGTGGAAATTATAGTGTTGGTCAACAATGTGAAAGCAAGAAAGTACAATTCCACATTTCTACGGATCCCGCAGACAATTTCTTCCCACAAGCCAGAGGCCAGCAGAAAGAGTTCCCAAGCCTTCTTAAAATATCTGAAAAGGGCTTCCTCCATAGTCATGCAAAAGAACGCTTAAGGTTGTCACGTTAAATGTGACTGAGTTCGGCCTTGTTTCTTATTTAAAGTCAAGTGGCATTATAAGAATAATAATGTCGCACATGCGATATAGTTCAGACTGTTTCTATGCACCATGGGAAAACAGGAAGCCACCCGTGCTTATTTTTTAACTTTGAGGGATTAAAATTGGCTGTAATGTTCAAGTGGCTTTAGCAAATGAAGAATTCAAGTTCCCTCAAAACAAGTGGTTACTGTGGAAGATTCCAAAGCATTGAAATGCTCGCTATTGATTAAAGGGAAACTACCTGTTTTGCTCGATGAGGAGTTTTAGGGTCTGACGGTTGGTGAGCATCACATCTGCATCAATGCTGAAGTAATAATCACAAGAAAGATCCTTCCGGCACAAATCCCTGTTAGAAAATGGTAAGGAGTCATTATTAATTATAGCAAAATTCAGGGCAATGTTGTTTCTCTTGAGATCCAGTAAGACTGAACTGAGAATTCTGGCGAACCTTTTTTATTTCCTGAAATGTGACAAACTGCATTCAAATGTCAGAGATCTGAATAATAACACTAACATTTCTTATCAAATTTTGTCCAAGACATAATTGTATGAGCCCTTCTGTCCTATAAAGTCTTTCAGAAGAACATCTGAGGAAAGTTAATATTTAGACTTAACTGTGTCCTTAGCTATTAAAGACCAATATCTGAGCAATATTATGTTCCTCTGAGTATAGTATTTGTATATATCTTTTTTTTTTCTTAGAACGCTCTACTCTGAAGCACAATTGCAGGAAACACACATATTCTAATGTCTGCTCTAACATCTTAAGCAAACCAACATTTTTGGGCCCTAGTAATTAGGAAAAACAACTTGAGTGATATCACCATGTCAACAGCAACTGATGCCAAACAAAGACATGCAGTAAGAAAACAGCAACCAGGATGAGAATAAATGTGTCTACTGAACATCCTGTAGAGAAGCCCTACAAATATGTGAAAGTATATGACACAATGCATACACTAATAGCTTATAGATGTCAGTTATTTATGCTTGTCTGTGGAGAATGCATCACCAATCCAACAAGTCACATACTGAAGTTTAATATGTGGGGTTACTAAGTAGCTAACTCTAATTATGAACATAACACTTAAACAAGCATCAATAAGTACTATTAGAACCAGCTAGTTAAAGGTAGTTGTA
The DNA here is from genome assembly GCA_003573665.1 of Oxygymnocypris stewartii. Lineage (NCBI taxonomy): Eukaryota > Metazoa > Chordata > Actinopteri > Cypriniformes > Cyprinidae > Oxygymnocypris > Oxygymnocypris stewartii. The sequence continues at coordinate 1,983,711 of QVTF01024199.1, forward strand.
AAAATAGCTCAGAAAAGTCAAATGAGTGTATCTTGAGGCATTTGTTTGCAGATGTCACTTGGTATGATGTTGCAATAGCTTTTAAAATAACTGTATTAAAGCAGTCATGTACAAGCAGATTAGTTTTGGAGCTAGGATCTGAATCTTGGAGACAGAAGTGTTTTGGAGAGTGCTAAGCTAACAGAAGGGTTCGGAGGAGCCTCTTCTGTATTTTCTTGGTACATAAGTATCGGATGGGGCAGATATACTGCTTTTGGTCAGTCGGATGTTGTCCCTGTGTTTTTTATTAGTAAGGAGCTGACAAGTTTGCTGACATGTGGCAAGGGTTAGCGTTTATCTTTGATAGGGAGTTAGAGCTTAAATTTATCCAATTTGCATTGTAATTTACTTCATTATTTGCATATTTTCGAGAGTGACTCTGAAATTAAAGATACACTTACATTCCCATGTTCCTTGCTTCTCCTTGAGTTAAGTTCTCCTCGGGGCCAACAACTTTAAAACTGCTGAATACATCCTTGTTCTTTTCCCAAAACTTCTGTATGTGCTTCTCATGGTAAACCTCCTGAAGAACAAGACGTGGAACAAGCACGGTCAAAGACAGATGCTAAAATCCAAAATGTAAAATATTTCTCATTGCTTTGTCAGCCAAACACTCACACTGTTATGAACAAAGACATTCAGTTTATATTTGGGATAATCTAGACTCAGGAACCTCTCGAGGAACTCTGGCAAGAATGGAGTCGGCTGCTCGATGTATATACCAACAGTCACTTGTGGAAATTCCTGTTTAGATAGAGAGAAACGTCTGGTCAAACATTAAGAATTTTTCCTGGGTTTGAGTTCACAATGTTTTCACTTAGGGTGGGTGATATAACCCTCAAAAAATATCACAGTAGGAGTATTTTCAGTGCACAGAAATTATATCGCAATATAAATATTTTACTTGGGAACTCATTTTTTTTGTATATAAATATATATATATATATAGATTGCATTAACCATGTTCATCCATCCATTCTCCAAACAGCTTGTCCTCTGTAAGGTCATGGGGATGCTGGAGCCTATCCCAGTGTCTCGGGCCCAAGGCAAGGAAACACCCTGGATGGATGGCTAGTCCATCACAGGACTAAAGCACAGAGGCATGCTTAATAACCCTGTTGTAGTGATTTAATTAGTATTATTAGTATTTAATAATGCAGATAATGAAATACTTAATAAATTAAAAATATACTTAATCTAATTTAATTATTTGTCCAGCATAAAAAAGTCAAACAAAGCTCTTAATTCTTAAATCAGGTAAACTACATTTGAACCACAAAACTGAACTAGTAAAACAGTTAATATACTACAAATGTGACTATATATCAGTCAAATGCTGTAAAATCATTTATAATCAAGATTTCCTTTCCTTTTCTTGACTTGTTTGTATTTTCTCTCTGTATTTTCACATCACTTATATGGTAGTATTGTAATGGAATATGTCTACCGTTGTTAAAATGGTATAGCAAAGTAACATATACCAGTCAGACTTATTTTTTTACATAGCAAGACGCGCTGCTGGAGGTCTGGAAAGTTAAAGCTTCTTTCCCATGACATTGAGCTTAAGGTTATATACATCTGTCACCACTGCTTTTGTGGTTCTTGACCAGTCTACACAGCTCACTAGATGAAACGAGTGGTACCATGCAATTTCCCAGTTCCGACCTTGGCTTTGGGTTTTCTGAAGGGAGTTTCCTAGAATCGAGCCAGAAGTCTTTAAATTGTGACCAAAAGAAGAGCAGGGACTAAACAGGAGACTCGGGGGATTCTGCAGTCTAGACCGGTACAGTTTCCTTTAACAGGGCCCTTTCAACCTCAGTATTTGCAAGATTTGAAACCCTTGACCCTTCTTCAAGAACCAACCCAAAACCACTGAGCAGATGAGAGTGGTATGACCCAGCCACTCCCTCGTCCTGATAAACAAAAAACTGTGGGCTTCGTCTCATCACCATTTCCAGTGCTTCCTAGAAATAAACCAAATGTGCCTGATGTGTTAAAAAATTATTTTAGTTTTGTTCTTTTTGAGGTTCTACCAATCACTGAAATGAAAAAGTTATCCAGGCATTTGTTCTATAATGTAAGCTATAGTATACTTTTTATAGGCCAGACAAAGAAAAAACTAAATACATAAATAAAGTTATACTCTACTGTCTCAATTGCATTGTTTGGTAACACTTTTGAATAGGAACACATATTCACTATTAACTAAGAGTTTTCCCTCAAAAACCTCCTAATTGCTGTTTATTGATAGCAAGGTAGTTGTTGTAGTAGTTAAATTTAGATATAGGGTACGGTTAAGGGATCTAGAATATGGTCATGCATTAATGTGTGCTTTGTAAGTAGTAATAAACAGCCAACATGCTAGTAATAGGAATTTCCCAAAAGCATCATAAGCCTAAGTAGATGGTACAGCCATTGTCTCCAGTGGTCTCTACGATCAGCTTATCTCACAATGCTTTTGAGAAATGCAGCCCTGCACTGTTTGCTCTATGGATATATCATCTCATAATATCATGCTGATTGATGATGTCTGATGCTATAGTAGTTTTCTAACTGACTAGACTTATGATTTATGCCCGGAGGACCATACAACCATCATTGGCAGTGTGTTATCAAATGCTGATAAATGTGTCAGTATTATCATGTCAGCTTGTGACCTGAATTTTGCTCTGGCAAATACTACAAGCAAGACATTTGTTATTTCCACATCTGTAACTCAAGCTTATTGGAAAGAGCTCAAAGCCATTTTGCCAACCTTAGCTGAACCCTACGACAAATTTTCAGGACAACCACTTGAAGTTACCCTGTGGATAAAACCCCACATTGAGCCGCCCGCTAAAGAGAGGTCTGGTTGACAGCAACACCCCAGTAAGTGAAACCGTCCTAAAACCAAAAGCCATTTCCTGCACCACAGCAGGGCACAACTTCCTCTTCCTCAAGTGACTCCTCGTGGGCATTTACAATTTAAGGAATGTGTAAAACTAGGAACAGCTAGTTATTCACTCAACATATACAGGCATGAATTAATAGAGCTGGAAATGTTTCATTATTTTAAATTACAATTTCAAGATATAACTTTTTGGTGCTGAGAGGAAAAGGAACAAAAACAGCTACTGTGGCTTTCATTGGATGACTCACTTTAAGCTGAGACAAATCCACCATGTCTTGGTCACAGATGGTACAGCCTTGCTCATAGTTCCACACATTGGGGATGTAGTTGGCCAGGTAATTGAAGTATAGCTGTGGGAGAAAAAAATGTATTATTTATGTATTTATTTGTATAATACAATTACATTGTTATAATAATAATAACAAAATTATCTTTAAAATATTGATTCTATAAGTTTGAGATGATTTATGATCCAAGATAGGAAATATACACCCATAACCCATCTCAGTTTTGTAATAATTAAATCCAATTTTGGTCAGGACAACAAGCCAAAAATGATTCCTGCTGTCAAATGTTTCATGACTTACAGTATCTAGAACTATATTATTGCTGATCTATTACATTAGATGTATAACACAACATGCATCAACGAATAAGTTTTGTATCTCATTAGGGAATTTACAGGATAGTGTCGCAGGGAGGAAAATTATGCATTGATGTTCATTTTGTATTTAAATTGTGTGACAGATCAAGCAGATTAACCGTTCCGAAGGGAATGATGTCCTTGCAAAAGCATGTTGGCTTATGGGAAACAACTATGTTTTATCTTAGATCAGGAAATCAAAACAAATTGACTTGTTACCATAAACAGGTTGCCTCAAATTTAGCTGAAAAAAGTAAACCTTACATATGTATTTTGATTGATGCGATAAAGTTGTGTATTTTACAGCAACCCACCCTCTGTGAAGCCCATGTGACACCACATCAAATATTATTTACTCCAACAAACATTTTATATATTTAACTTTACAGTATATTTGTCATACACAGAGAGAAGGCTACTGTCGTGAACATTAGAACCAATGGATTCTGGCAATATAATACATCAGATAACACCATTTAAAGTCTATATCATATATAATCTATATGTCATCTATATATGTTTATGGATTCTGATTTTGAAGGGATATTGCACCTTGATTTGCCTGTACTTGGCCGAAGGAAACCAGCTTTGAGTTTTTGATTCCTGGAAGACAAGTCTGTATTTCTTGTTAATTTGTTCACTGGCTGTTGGACACAGATTTTGGCTGGACAGCTGTGTACTCTTTTGTCATGCTGCTTTTGATTACAGGAAGTTAGACTGTAATAGAAAGGAGGGGATCTTCAATTCAATCCAGCCTCAACCACATTACAGATTATATCCAGATGCTGTCTTTCTAATTTGATAAATGTACAGACATGTTAGATAATTTTAGATAATTTAACATTTCTGGTTGCTAAGACTGACAACCACTTAGAGACGCATGCAAATCATGACCTCAAGTGCTGTGTTGTCAATAGATTAAACATTACTGACAGAAAACAGGAGTTGCTCACAGATTCCAAATGAAGAAAAGCTATAAACCAAACCGCTGGCTTCTCATTCTTGTCATAAGCTACTACTGTGTATCTTCAAGCCTTGTCACTTTTACTGGACCTTGTTTGAGTATTTACGAGAACATCTGTTAATCCCCAGGGCATGTTAAAGACCCTGGAGATCACCGATATCCTTTGGACACAAGGCAGCTTGAATGAAAGCATAGAGCATAAGGGTGAGCTCTGGGTGGATGGTTATTCATTAGAAACAGCACAGATGGTTGCGTATGAGAAGATGACTCCACACAGTGCTGTGTTTGTTAAATCTGTCACTGAGGTGTAGAAGGAAAAGCTCTGGGTCTGAGATTACATTATTATTTAGACATCCTGCTAAATTCTCAAACTCTACAGCTTAACAAAGACAACTGGGACATGACTCCAATATTTTTGGCTGAAGGACGGTCTAGTATATTACTGTCTGGGACATAATTTCGATAGTAACTCATGCTGTGTTCTAATGGAAAATACTATCAGTTTTCTGTCGACTTAAGGTTACAGTATGTTACATTTTTTCAGGCATTTTTCTATTAGGACACATTTTTATAGATATTGAGGTCATGGGCGTCCTCTGAACATAGGTTTATTGGGGTTTTCAGTTGAATGTGTTTGTGACAAATGCAACATGATTGTCACCGCTGGGGAAGCTGCACTGGCACACACGCGCATACACACACACACACACACACCTCATTCACTCTCTACATCCATCCCTTTCCGCTGTTTCTGCTATCGGAGAGACGGGTGCACATGCGATCCGACGGCACATAGACATGTTGAACATTTTACTATATTATGCACTTGTAAATACTTCACTGTGGACTGTTCATTTTTGGCACTGTAAATAAATTACACCGTGCATACAAGTGCAGTTGCGGGTGAGCCATCATTTTTTAACATCTTTACGGACACTTGTTACATCCCCCAAGTGAGCTGGTGGTGCTCGCTTTATCACAGTCGGTAGCAGCGGTGGGATGGCTACCCGCAAGATGGCACCAAAAGGCAGGAAACCCAGGATGGGTTTAGGGTCCCAGATGAAGGCGGAGTCTAAGAAGGATGAGGCTTGGGATTCAGTGGAGACTACAGAGGATGAGGAGGTAGCTGCAAGTCTTTCTGAAGCCTCATCAAAGCACAGTCCAGCACAGTCCAAGCCCATTAATCCAGGCACTACATCTGGTGAAGGAATGGTGGCCCTGATGCGTAAGTTTCTAAATGTACAAGAGCAGAGGGAGGAGAGATATCTGTGGGAACTCAGAGGTCTACGGGAGAGCATCGTGCAGTCCATCCAGCCTGCAGAGACCTCAATCGACATGGACAGCTTACGGATGGAGCTACCAACACCAGCAGCACCGAGAGTATCCACACAAGCCATGCCAGCACGTGATCTAGACTCCCCAATGGTTACTGCTCCGAGTCAGCTGAGGCAATGCTCCAAACTAAAGCAAACTAAAGCGGCAGGGGGAAGACATTGAAAACTATCTCCAATGGTTCGAGCGTCTAGCCAGGACTTGGAGGTGGCCTGAGGAGGATTGGAGCTACCAGCTTGTTCCGTTGCTGACAGAGCAGGCACTGGAGGCATACTTAGCAATGGACGAGAAACAGGCTGAGGTGTATGCTGATCTAAAGGAAGCACTGCTAGAGAAGTTTAAAATCTCACCGGAAACTTACCGCCAGCGCTTTCTAGAAACCACTGTTTCAGCTGGGGAATCACCGACAGAGACCTACCACCACTTAAGGAATAGGTTTCGCCGCTGGGTACGACCTGAGGAACACGATAAGGCATGTCATTCGTGAGCAGCTTCTTCGTGTGCTCTCATATGATCCCCCACCTGGGTGCGAGAGCATGAGCCGACAACAGGACTGGCGGCAGCAAAGCTGGCTCAACAGTACTTAAACGCCCACCGTGGAGGTCTACTCATGCAACTATCTAGAGGTACTGTATGCTCTGTTTCAGATAACTCTGATGTTGTGACTGAGAGGGGTCGGGTAGAACATGCAAGCAGTGGACAGGGGCTAAGGTCAACAGTGGGAAAAGGAATAATTAGCTTTTATTGCCAACAGCCAGGGCACGAAGCATCAGTGTGTCCTGCACGCAAAGCAAAACTGACTGGATTCTGTTATGTTCCCAGAGAGGAAGACATTGCAAAAGACTCTGTAGGGGAGAGTCAAACTGTGTGTACGATAACGGTTAATGGAAATTATTTGCAGGTTCTTTTGTACACTGGAAGTTCTTTCTCATTACTGAAGCCATGTTTTGTGTCAAATGTCAGTTATGTGAACACTACTTCTGTTCAGTGTGTGGCAAACTATAGAGGGTCCAAAGTAGCAGGGATGGAGGAGCAAATGTGGTTCTTTCAAAAAGTCTCTCAAAAACCTTCATGTCTATTGATGTGAGGGCAACTGGACGATAGTCATTCAGGCAAGAGAATTTACTGTTCTTTACTGTGGGAACCCCAGAGGTAGCAAAGGACTCATTAAAGATGGATGTAAACAAACCAGCAAGCTGATCAGCGCTGGACCTCAGAACATGGCCAGTAATCCCATTAGGTCTGGCTGCTTCCCTGACGTTCAATCTCTTTAGTTCCCTCCGAACCTTGTCCTCCGACACAGTGATAACATGATCATCGCTGCTCTGTCTGCTGCTTCCTGACGTGCTGGTCGGCAGAGTCGTGCTGCCACCATTGCATTCAAAGTGGCCGTAGAAGGTGTGCAACTCTTCGGCCAGCAACGAATCTGCTCTCACCTCTGCGGAGGATTTATTTCCAGAGGAACAGATGGTCTTCAGTCCCTGCCACATGCGTTGAGAGTCATTGAGCTGAAAACGAGACTCAATTTTCTCCCTGTATCGGAGTTTAGCAGCTCTAACTGCACGTCGGAGAGCATAGCATGATGCTTTGTACTCGCTCATGTTACCCGACAGAAGACCAGCGTTGTATGCAGCAGTGCGATGGTTAACCGCATCACGGATTGTTCTGTCCACCCACGGTTTCTGATTGGAGAATGTCCTTATAGTTACAGTTTCAGTGGATTGCTCAGTTAGCGTGTTGACAAAGCTTAATGTTACATCCGTGAACTCACTGACGTCAGATGAACTTGCCCGGAACATGTCCCAGTCGACGTCATCAATAGCCACCTGTAGCATAGCTTCTGAGTGGGAGAACCAGTGTGTCACTTCTCTCTCCACCGGGGGTTCCTTAAGCAGCCTTTGTTTATATTCCGGTGTGAGGAAAATGGCGGCATGGTCCGATTTGCCAAAAGCCGGTAGTGAGTGGGCATTGTAGGCCTTTTTAAACTGAGTGTAGCAACGATCCAGTGTATTCGGTCCTCTAGTTGGACAGGATATATGTTGATGAAAGTTCGGCAAGACCTGCCTGAGGCTGGCTTTGTTAAAGTCCCCCGTGATGATAGAGGCAGCGTCAGGGTGTTTTTTAATGTATCCGCTGAGCACATTGTGGAGTTTGGACAAAGCCAAGCTAGAGTCTGCCTGTGGTTGAATGCAAACAGCAGTAACAATGATCTATGAAATCTCACGGGGCAGATAGAATGGGCGGCAGATAATGGAGAGATGTTTCAGATGAGGCGAGCAGGAACACGACAGAATGGAGATGTATAGATCTAACAACACTGAACACAGAATGCTGGGTCAGAATGGCTTAAATAGTGTCCATGTTATGAAAACAGGTGAGGGTGTAATCAATGAGCATGATGGGAAATGGAGTCCAAGATAAAGTCCATGTGGTGTGTATGTGTTTGGCAGCCTCTGGTGGTGAGCCAAGAGACCGACCGTGACACATTGTCACAGATATTGTAGGTAAAACAAATATTTGTCAGTAGTAGAAATTACATGTGTATGTCTAAATTGTCTGTGCATTCAAGTCATACATTCTGCCGTGTATTCGGTTTAATTTAAACCAAAAAATATGTATTCTACCTTTCCTCATGTTGTGCAAATTGTGGCAGTTATTATGAATCAGGTCTTTTTTGTATTTTTTTTACACTGTCCCCATGTTTTATTGACATGAAGAGAAAGAAGACATTTACCTTGGTGTTCACATTTCCATGGATAATGGCTGGCAAACTGTTTTGCACTGTGTTTCTCACTCGCACTCGCTCCGTTCCAAACTTTAGGAGAACTTCATCTAAATAAAAAAATAGATTTGTGCATTCTTAGATTCAGTACATCTGTCTAATTATTTTGAGTGTTTAATTGTTCAGCAGGCAAAAATTGTATGCCTGGGCCATAAGACTAGACCTCTTCTCGACTAGGCCACATGATTAGAGGAGTTATTCAAGTATGTGGCACAAAATTATATGTTACATGGATTAATTTAAATCCCTATGAGTAGTTGTAATAGTGATGCCAAAACGTAAATTGTTACGATGCAAAATATATATCAAACCTTGATGTCCCTTTATTCATCAGGATTCATGATGCAACATATTAACAATTATTTGTATTTTTTTTGCAAGTTTTATACACCATCTTGGATTGACTCACCCATGGCTCCATTCAAATTCTGGAAAATCTCACACTTGTGGTCCAAGGTCATATTAAGTCTTTCCTAAAATAAAGAACAGAACACAGTGGAGTTTGAGTAAACGTGTGATCTTTGTCCTTGTGTAAACTGTTTATAGTTGGGTATTTTTAACCAGTTTGTTTGAGTGTATGATACATTTGTAGGCGTTGTATTAGTGTATATGGTCAAGTTACAAGCACATTTTATGTTCTCAGAGAGTGCCTTAAAGGGATAATTCACCCAAAAATTAAAATGCTGTCATCATTTACTCATTGTCACTTGTTCCGAACTTGAACAAGTTTCCTTCTTCTGTTGATCACAGAATAAATTATTCTTTATTCTTTAGAATATCTTATGTTGTGCTCAACAGAAGAAAGAATCTCATACAGTTATGGAACAACTTCAGAGTGAGCAAACGATGACAGAATTGTAATTTTTGGGCTTGGGTTTCTTTCACCGACCCTCTGAAGTGGATCCACGTAGATCTTTGTGTAGAATAGCTGATCATCATCATTATCATGAAGGTCCCACTGGTTCACAATCTTCTGAATGTATGGAGCATACCCGATAAGGCCTGTGAAAGACATCGCAATGTGTTTGTTTTTTTTGTTGTTGTTTTTTTATAGGCTGTGTGTTGTAAAAGAAAGTATATGATGTAAAAAGAATGTGTGAAACATTGACATTATGGTGTGCCTGGATACAATAGTTTCAATTTAAATTGTCTCCTCTAAGAAGGTTAAATCTCACTTCCGTTTCTGGTGTGGTTTCTCAAAACCTCAAAACAGTAGAAGTCTGGCAGAAGTATCTGTCCGACAAGCAAAAAGTGTTGTGTGGCCACATCTAACCTCAGATGGCATAGACTGTCTACATCTAGTCAAGATAGAGGACTGTGATCAGTATAGGACCTCAGCTATGTGCTGACTCTCTGTGATTCTCTAGCAACCTGCGTACGGATTTCACATCATTTTCCTGAAGCTCAGACCACAGATGAAAATTGTAGGGCTTGGCACCCTAGATACCATCATTTGGCAGAAATCATACTATGTGTTTGGTGGGAATCATAGCAGAAGCTATGTTAGGTTACCGCCATAGACTATTACATTTTTAATTCCTAATAACCTTTTTCTATAGCCTACATTCATAGGCTGATCTAAAAAAACATCTTCAACACTGTTTCCAAAGGCTGTAGTAGAAATTCTGGACCGTGCCACTCTGTTCAGAAACACTATCACATCACAAATGATTTTACTGGAAATCTAGAAGTATCAGTCCATCAAAACCCAGAAGAAGTTAAACAAGGCAACTTTTCAGGAAAGTATCATTTAAATGTTCGTTCATTCGCTAAATTAGTGATTCGCTTAGTCTGAAGGCGATCACCTCATATGTGGTGACATGAATCTTGTTTTAATACAGTGCAATCAAGTAAATCGCTTGACATAATGCCCAGGTTCGAAATCAATAGCTATAGCCAGATGTAAGGCATTATTACATGTGGATTTAATCTAGTAGAATCCAGAATGTTTTTTCCCCACCAATCGAAGAACCCTACCTTCAACAAACTTGAACTTGGGCAAAGCAAGGGATGATCGGAAAGAGACGGGCCGTGCCGTGCAGTCATTATTTCCACAAACACAATGGTCCCACATGACAATTCTGGTCCAACTGAAACAAAACAGTAGCCACCGCAATCTACGGAGCAGCCGAAGGGATAAAACCAACCCTCAATTTTGGATTTACAGGCAATCGAACAGGAAGTCCAAAACAAACAAACTTGTCCTGTTAATGACAGACTCGACGCCCTGACAGGACACTACACAAGACAAAGTGACCACTGCAGTCAAAGCAGTAATTGGCCAGATTAAAATAGATGGGACCAGGACTTCAGAGTTTAGACAAGCGATGACCACAGGGTTTTTGAGTAAAAGAGGGGCTGACATTACTGTTCATCAACAGAGAGACTGGGTAAGATGGATGGATGCACACGTACACACTCAAATGAAAGCGCCATTCATGAAGACCCCTGAATGAATAGTGCACTATGCCTGGTGGCCCTCAGGAAATTCCACAGGGTGAGTGACCGCTGCTTGCCAGTTTACACAGAAAACATTTTCTCTATCATATTGTAGTGATAATGAAATTCCACTGTTTCTCCTTTGCTCTCTAAAATCACCCTGCTTGCATTGTTCTAAATCCTACCAGACAAAACAAACCCTACCCAGAATCGTCTGGAGCAAAATGTGCTATGATGATACAGCTCACATGGCAGCTGGCCATGACCTATCCCAGTGATATGCTGCCTGAGTCGAATTCGTAAAGAATGACCTCCCAAATGCAGGGACTGTGAAAAACAAATAGCACGTTTACAGACTAAACAAATGTACAAATTAATTGTACACATTCTGACATACCACTGCCCTTAAACCTTAAAATTCAGATAGCCTGTTTTTATATATATGCTAACCGTTAAATTAAATTACTCTAAATTGTCTTTAACTGTCGGTAAGGTAATGATTCATAAAAGTTAGAAAAGTTTTGTTCATACTAGTGGTGGGCCGTTATCGGCGTTAACGTGCTGCGTTAACGCGAGACTCTTATCGGCGATAAAAAAAATATCGCCGTTAATCTATTCTCAAAGTTGGGTTAGGAGCTGGGTCTATACTACGCAAGCTATGATGACTTTCACCCTGATATTTTAGCGCGGATGTATACCTAGCCGAATTGCACTGTAGGGGGCGAGAACGAGTCTTCGAACTAGAGGCTCGCAGTCCGTGATGGACAGATTGTTAACGGCTGGTCTATGTGGTAATACAATCGGGCAGGACATCCAAACGCTCACCTATCATTCATCAACCTCAAATATGGCTTTTCATCTGAAAGATGTATGTAGTAGCAACTTTACATGGCCGCTCAATATGATGTTAACCTAGAGAAATGTGCGCTATTGAAGTGTTTGTGTGGAAGCGCGTTTGCTGCAGGACAGGCTCCGGTGCGCTCACTTGCTCTTACATCTCCGTCATTCTTGGTCATACAGATAAAAGTAGCCTAATACATCTTTCGAATCTGTAAAGACTCTACGTTTATTTGTGTGCACTCAGAATAACAACGAAACGTTGTGCTTTTAAGCAAACAGAATGCGCTTTAGGTCTCACGTGAACTTGAGAATTCACTCCCGTGTCACCCTCTGCTTCGAACCTGTGTGTATGCCTAACGTTACTGTGAAATTACCACATCAGACGTGACGTGCTAACATGGATGCAGCTATGAAGCCGCCGGGTTTGCTTCAGGGAAAGTTTATTTTTAAGAAGCTTCCCAATGGAAACTGTAAACAGTTCATCACGACCTCTTATGTAGGCCTACAGTTCAAAATTCATGTTTGACTGAATAAACAGTTAGTAAACACAAGTACATCTTATTGAACATAGTTTATTTTCATCACCAATTATCATAGTAGAACAGCTTTCTCAAGCAGTTTGTGATGCATTTTGGAAACAGGAGATGAGCCCCTGGTCTAATGCGCCACCTGGCTTGAGAAACCCGTTCTCAAAGACTTACTTTTAGCCATTATTTGGGTAGCACACATATTCTGAATGCCTTCGGCAGAATTCAAATGACCCATTTTAATCTAGATTAATTCCAAAATTAATCTAGATTAAAAAAATTAATCTATGCCCACCCCTAGTTCATACACAATGTTTTGATTCATAAATGCAAAATGCATTGAAAAACAAGCTAATGATAAAAAAACAAATAACCAGGTATAGTTTTAAACTTAACTCAACTCAACTCAACTTTATTTAAATAGCACCAATAAAAAATAAAGAAAGTTGACCAAGGTGCTGTACAATCAATAAAAAATAAACAACATTAACACTCAGAATAACATATATTATAGCACAGAACAGAGCTGACACAGCACAATTAACTAAAATTAAAGGCCAAAGAGAAAAGATGGGTTTTGAGTTTGGCTGTAAAATCATTCAATGTAGAGGCAGTTCTAATAGAAACCGGTAAGCTGTTCCAGAGTTTCGGAGCAGCAACAGCAAATGCTCGGACCTCTTGATTTCAATTTAGCCCGAGGAAAAGTCTCTGGTTGAAAGACCTAAGAGACCTTCCAGGATTGTGAGCAAATAATAAGTCAGACAGATATACAGGAGTTAAAAAACAGCATTAGGACTTTAAAATAAATTATATATTGAATTGTGAGCCAATGCAAAGATTGAAACTGGGGTAATATGCTCTTGTTTACGCACACCAGTAAGGAGCCTAGCAGCAGCATTTTGTACCATTTGGAGTCGATTAAGCGATGCTTGGTTAATACCCATATAAAGGGAATTACAATAATCGAGCCTCTATGAGATAAAAGCATGAATAACCCTTTCAAAGACTTTCAAAGAAATGGTTTCACTTTAGCTAATACTCTGAGATGAGATGGGAAAAAAATGGTTTTGACTACTGTTCTAATCTGTTTGTCAAATTTGGTTTCACACAGGAGGAAAAATGGCCAAGGTTTAAGCCAGGGGGACAAGCAACATATGGTGGTTCAAAAACTATAATCTCAGTTTTGCTATGGATGTGTCAATGACATTAAGAATAATATCAATTAAAGGGTTACTCCACCCCCAAAATGAAAATGTTGTCATCAATCTCTTACCCCCATGTCTTTCCAAACCCGTAAAAGCTTTGTTTGTCTTCGGAACACAATTTAAGATATTTTGAAAGAAAATAAAAATAACTACTTTATTTAACAATTTGTATCTTCATCACAGTAGTGCCATTTTGGAGAATATCTGCTGGACGCAAACTGCATACGCTGTTCTGTGTCAGCCGCACCACAAGTTATGAAGAAGAACGAAGCTTTTACGGGTTTGGAATGACATGGGGATGTGATTAATTGATTAATGACCACATTTTTATTGTGGGGTGGAATAACCCTTTAAGGCATTCACATGACTTTGCATGACCTTGTTGGGGTTTTTATGCATAATCAGTGTATGATTGTGCATGTAAATGTTTTGATACAATATGAGAGCTGTGGGAGTCCAATTGAACTGAACTGAATGAATTGAAATCTCAATAACACAATAAGTTTTGAACTGCAAAGCTTTGATGTATAACTATGAAGCTAATTTTACATCGAAGTTTTATACAGTTGCTATTTCCTATTTTTACGCACCTCCAGAGTTAAGAAAGCGTTTCCCACTACGGACAGAAGGATACTTCTCTGCAAGTCTAGGATCTGGCCAGATGATTCCCTCAGCAGCAAACACCAGCTTATGATTGGTCTGCTGGAACTTTCTAAGAATCTCCTCAGGTCCACCAGCAAAGATGAGGTCATAACTGAAGAAGGGAAATTGTGTTATTCACTAATCACCTGATCAGCAATTTAAGACATTATACAAACAATTTTTGCTAATCCACATCCATTTTATTTAATCAGCTATGTCTATTTTAACTGAACTCTTGGAATAGAGGGCAGGGCATTTCATAGACATTTACAGTTTATATTTCAGACACTGTTAATATGTCTGGTAACATTAGTAACTATAAATGTCATCGAAGGAAGTAAACCATGAGGGAGACACCAAGGTTTCCTCTCGTCTGGGGAGCATCTGTGCACACAAGTCATTTCCCTTTTTCTAGCATGACTTGAAATCCATCTCTGAGTTGTGTGACACAGCTACAATGTGGCAAAATGGTCTGAACTACAATTAACTACTGAAATGTTTAGGTTATACATAAGGATAACTATTTCTGATGTACATCCCTGAATGTTGTTATTCTGAACTTTCTGAACTCTAAGCTGTTTAGGAGATCTAGACATATGTTTAACTCCAGATATGGGTGTGTATAAATTGTTGCTTCATAGTTCGGAGAGTTCTGCAATGAGGTTTTGATTTGATTTTAGGTGTTCTATAAATGACTTGGTAAAACAGCACTGTGCGTGACAGGTTAAGTTAACTTTAAGCACTTTTTTTTCTACTTTGTGATCATAATAATCACTCATTTCTGTAGAACACACCCAGACCTGCACAGCAAAAAAAAAAACTCTCGCAAACACTTTCATTATAAATTGACATGCCATAATTTCCCTTGAATGATGAAGTTAAATAACAGGCCATTTATTAAGGATGATTAGCATAAATCGAGTGAAAATCCACCATTTCGGCAAGAGCATTAGTTATAAAAGTAGGTCTACAATATTGTTGAGCAAGTGCCCAACCGCTTTGCCTCCACACAGAGTCTTGCGGTTTCCCATTGAGCTGGCAGTGACACTGTAAAATTTATCCCACTGAGGCTGTTAAAAATGCATATTATATTATTGTAACAAAGTTCGTGTAAAGGAAGGAAGGAGGCGGGAACCGGCAAACATTTAACATATTTAATAACAAATAAATAAACAAACAAATGAAACGCGGCAGCCCCTCACGGCCGACTGCCGCACACAAAACACAAACTAAAACTCCAGGCCTGGTCCTCTCTCGTCTTCCACTGTTGTCACTCCTCCTTTTATTCCTTCCGGAGCTCCTCCGTGGGACTCGAGACCGGTGAGTGGCGCAGGTGTCGTTCATTATCATTCACTCCACCGGCCTCGCTCCGTTCCCACGGCTCTCGGCCCCGCCCCACTCGTCACATACCCCCATCGCCCCTCGCAGGCCGGGGGGTACTCACGAGACTGCGCTCTACTCCCCCCCTCCCCCTTCTCCCGGGGGGAGCCCGTTAGGGCGGCCGCGGCGTACCTGGGGGTAAGGACAGACGAGGCGAGAGAAAGGAGACGGAAGGATGAGGAGTGACAGCGACGAGAGAGGGGAGAGAGGAAAAAAAAAAATCTCGGTCCGGTTCCCGGACACACTGCCGCTCGGTCCTCAACCAACTGAGCGGCTCACTCGCGGTGCCATGCGATGGTACTGGACCTCTCTGGTGGACGGCCCGATGCTCCTCCGCCTCCTGGCGGCCGGCGGTGGCTCCTCCGGTCGAGGGCAGCCGGCAGCGAGTCCCCCGTTCCCTGCTCCTCCCCAAACATGGCGGATGGCAGCAGGCTTCGGCCTCCAGGCGAACGGGGCGACTCCTCCGCTCCCTCTCGGACGACAGCCACCCCTCCTCGACCCAGGAGCACGGCAGCGAGTCTTCCGTCCCACCTGTTCTTCTTTTGCTCCAGCACCACCGCTTCGGGCAGCCACTGGCGGTCTCTGCTACTTCCTGCTGCCCGATCTCCTCAGCACCGCGATCCCACTCAGCAGCGAGGGCTCTCTGACAGCGTGTCCCTCCTTCCTCCCGGGCTTCGGCACCAATGTAACAAAGTTCGTGTAAAGGAAGGAAGGAGGCGAGAACCGGCGAACATTTAACATATTTAATAACAAATAAATAAACAAACAAATGAAACGCGGCAGCCCCTCACGGCCGACTGCCGCACACAAAACACAAACTAAAACTCCAGGCCTGGTCCTCTCTCGTCTTCCACTGTTGTCACTCCTCCTGTTATTCCTTCCGGAGCTCCTCCGTGGGACTCGAGACCGGTGAGTGGCGCAGGTGTCGTTCATTATCATTCACTCCACCGGCCTCGCTCCGTTCCCACGGCTCTCGGCCCCGCCCCACTCGTCACAATTATTATTTAAAATTATGGCACATTTGTTATAGTTGATTTGCAATGCACAAAGCTATGCATTTAGCTAAACCATTTTAACTATATATAGACTATATATTTCCCTGGGTATACTTTACTTTCAATTACAGGTAATTACCAAAATGTATTTTGTAGAAAATTAGAGTTCATTCACAGCTAGTCCCCACATAGAGAAATTCATAATGGATAATTGTTTTCTCTCTTGTATGTGGACCACTATTTTTATAGTGGATCATTTTTATAGGAATTACAGATGTAATTCCATGCAGGTGTTTTTTTTTTATATATAAGTGCAATGTAACAAAAAAAACATGTATTTACACAATATGTGCATTGTATCACACAGTGAAGGCCATTTAATATAAAGTGGAACCTGAAATCTTGGTTAAGCATCCTGAAAAAAAACATCATATTGTGTTTCATATTGTAAATTTATAGTTAGATCAGGAAGAAAAGGTAACATTTGTTCTTAGCTGTTTTAAATTGTTACATATGGCTGGTCTCTGACAGCCCAACCATCTGCACATTTTCTAAAACCTCTCTAAACCCATTAAACTATTAAAATAAACCAGCTTTGTGGCCAGTTAATATAATCAAAAAAAAAATCCCAAAAGGCCCTTGCCAACCACATTACCTGTCCACAAATAAGATCACCAAGTCCTCTTTGTCAGCCAAAGACTCCATGGCTTCCTTTAGTAGTCGAACCTTTTGGCCTCCACCGATGGACCGACCCACATCACCTCCCTTCCACTCCTCTCCCATCCCCAGCACCTGTGTTCAGTGTATATCAGTTCAAACAGCAATCAACATACTACCATCAGCTTGAAGAAATGAAGCATCCACTAGGTGAGAAGCAGTGGTCTTGCATAATGGGGTAAATTGTCTTGCATTGTGTGACTGGTTAAATTGAGAAATAAACCTTACCTTCACATTTAATTTGAAGTAATTTGCTGACTGCATGAAGCGGTGGAAGCCATCAGTCTCCTGTGTTGCAACAGTAAGTATGAGAAGTTTTTCTGGTGACAACAAAAATAAAAAGAGAATGTGAGAAATAAAAAGTGTATTAAAATAAAAATAAAAAAACTAGATTGCAATAGCATGACATTTTTCTAAGTGTGGAGGGTGGAATTGTAGAAACACTACTATTCCTAAACTACATGCCTCAAAAACCTTAATATATCTAGGATTATTTAAGTTAAAGTAGCCCAAAACCCTGCCATTCCCTAAAGAGCCTTTTTACCTAAATATATATGTTAATTTTGGCCTATAGTATGAAGTAGATGGTATCTTGTTACGCCAAACCAAACCTCAAACCTATGTCAACACTCACAAAACTGATTCCCAAAGTTCATCCCTTCCTCTTGTGAGAACAAATGCACAGTAACTCATGATTTGAGATGGTTTTGGCAGGACATGTTCTATAATAAGTGGTAGTGTTGCATATGATGGCGGTAACAGTGGTGCTGATGGTTAGTGAGCAGAAGAGGGTCTTAGTTTCACAAGCGCCCGCTACATTTCCGCTGGATGTGCCAGTGAGCAGGTACAGACCCTCTAGTAGAGCAGTGTGGGAAAATACATTCCAGACTGGGGTGTGAAGGGCTGGGAAACTTCAATCGTCCGTCATCTCTAGGGTTCGCAAAACAGCCCCAGAGAAATCTTAAGCAAACTTGAGGGGGAAAAAAACTTAAAATAACAGGATGCGTGTTCGTCATCTGTAACACTGTAAGACAGTGTAGGTTTTACAACTGTATTATTGATTGCAAACAAATGGCAAGCATGAAGAATAAATCATATTTTCTTTTCTTTTTTTTGCATGTGATGGTGTGGCCTTCAGAAAAATGCTCTGATCCACATTTAAAAGTAATTTCAGAAAGGCATCAGAGTGATTAGTCACACGGTATTTACGGTCCAGGTGATCTTTGCCCACTAAACTGGGTTAGAAGAAACTATTTCACCACTCAAAAAATAAACACTGCACCTTGAAAAAGTTTTCTCTACAGTAGGAACAATGTATCCGGTGGAAATGGGGTTGAATGGGAAGGTCAGGATCTTTGCCTCATTCATTTTGGAGTGGAACACATTATTACACATTCAGCAATAAAATGGGGAGTTATGGCAGGGGCAACAGGATTTCTCACCTCATGAGTGTATAACTAAACAATTTCAGAATAAAATGCTAGTAATCTGTATGTGCTGAGCCAAGCATATATATTTCATGTTAACGCAAACGATTGAAAAAAGCGTTTGATTTCTTGGACAGAACATCCTTACCCTTCTGTCCAACCGCCGATGTGAACTAGAGATGGCGAAGAGGTGTGCAAAAATCAAAGCCTGCCTTCTAATTCTTCTCATTCAATATTTTGTTTTACTTGGAAATAAGTCCGAATACTGAAGTAAACACAGCCACAACTTCCTGTTTACGCTAACATAAAATTATATTCTAATGATAATGATATTCTTTTGTTTTTTTAGGACCATCTCAAAATTTTGAGTGAAACATCACGTTGTCATTGTGTATTAAACAGTGCCAGCTCGAAGAATAAAGAATCAAAATTAAATTTATTTTGAAGATTAAACAGTAGCCTACTGTATGGTATTACAGTTTTGTGCAGGAATACCAGTTGTAATTATTCTTGATTTTTAATTGTGTTTAATTTATAAAGTGACTTAGGCAGCACCTATATTTTTTATAGTTTCACTGGAAACAATTTAAAATAAGGTTAATTGTCAATAACTAACACTAACAAAAATAATAAATAGGTGCTGTTACAAATGTATTGTTCATTGTTGGCCAGCCCTGCTCCATGTCATAAACGTTTTAAAGATTTGTTTGTGGTGTTTTATGCCTGTATTTTGAAAGGACAGTAGCTAGCCAGTAAACGAAGTGGAAGAGAGATAGGGGGACAGGATCGGGAAAGCTCTGCGCCCCGGGACTCGAACTTGGGATGCCTAAAGCACAATGGCGCTATATATTGGCGCACTGCCCACAACTAAACCATGTTCTATAACATGCTGTAAATGTTTAATCTGCACATCTGGATGATTGGACGGTAATGTTATATCCAACAGAAGGTTGCTAGAGAGTCATTCCGGTCACGCCATGTGCACTCGGCACCCTATAAACGCCCAGGTTTCATTGAGCCTTGTTGTCTGAGAAAGCCCCTTTCTGTGAGCAGGTTGGGTTTAAAATAACAGCTGGGGAAATCCATACAATTAAGTGTCTGGATCGCTACTCTGAAATGTGATATCTGCCAGGCTTCCTCTAGTTCTTGTTCAGCGGTTACGTCACCCTTTAACGTGGGTCATGTTAAAGAAAATCTGAAGGATCTTTAATCATTGTAAAATCCCATGGGCAGGAACAATTCACTTTATCTAAGTTGTTTCTCTTACGGCAAGATTAAATAGCGGTTGAATGGTGACTTGCTCAAGACCCAAGTAAACTCAAATGCATCTCCCCTAGGAGTTTCAGAAAAGATGTGCTCAGATTTGCCAAATTCCAAGTCTTCTGTCAAAAGATTTTAATATAAACTCAAACATTTCTTATCAAATTTTTGTAAGACTAACTAATCTATGATAGTCACATTATACATTTGTTTAGCTCCATATTTTTACTGTATCCCAAAAAGTGTCTAATTTGTATCTGTTTTATTTTTCTTATGGTGTTTTAGGAGAATTATCTTAGACAATATTGATACTTGAATGAAACATAACTAAGATCTTCATAAAATTGTTATGACTTCGAAAGAGCAACTTTAAAAAAAATTCCTCTGGAATCTGCAAATCACAGATAAATCAATGGTTGCATGTTTAAACAAGATGTTTCTTGGTCAGAATCAACATCCAAATGTCATTATTTCAAGAGTACGCCAATTTATTTAATTTTTTTTCCGTTCACATATACACCTTTCTTTGCCAATCTAGATTTTATTATACCTTTGGGACTGGTGTTTCTGCAGCCGTTATGCATCTTTCAATATGTTCTCCTTGTACTTATAATAAAGTTTCACACTAATCCATTTCAGTGTATAATCAATCACAACACAATATCCATCTGACCCTATTCAATTGTGGCTATACAGATCTTAAAAGCCACACTAGAAAATAAGCTGATTTATTGTGTTCTTTAGCAGAATTTCCCAGCATGTCTTGAAACATTTGCATAACGGATTAGTGTGGGCAATCGGGGGTGGATTTTACATTCTCTCTCTGTAGTCTTCCCCTAAGGCCAATAAATAAACACCAATTGCTTTGACCCACAATTGACCAAACCTTTGCTTGAGCCCTTAAGACAACAGTAAAAAAACAATGAATGCAGTAGCCAACAAAGCGTATCCTAGCTGCTGTCTTTCTTGGTGCCGTGCTGGAGCCAGGCTAACAAACAAAGAGAGTATCAGTTGCTATGGCTACAAATATACACGCACATATGTGATGACACACAACTCCTGCTGTGATGGTCAAACGGCACCGTCTGCAATGATGAGAAGATAAGCAGGTGACTTAGACATTCCGCTCAGCTCAAATACAGGATTTGCATTTGTCTTATGTATTGTGCCCATTTCTCCTGCTGTTGCAGAGTAGTTGTTGCATTTATATGCGTTTGCAAATGTGTTATGGTTGATTTTTGTTGGGTGTTGATAGGTGATTGCTAGGGTCTTCTGGTTGCTAATAGGGTGTTCAAGGTGGATACATGGTTCTGGTACATAGGGCATTTCTCAGTGATTCCAGATGGTTAGCCTACTTACTAGTTAGGTAAAATAATGGGGATTTTCCCATTGGTCATCCCACTGTAATCAGTAGAAAGCTGCTTGGTATGAAAGTAACCTCTGTTTGAACTGTGCGTCATACATTACTAAACTACTGGCCAAGGACAACCCTTTTTTAAATTGTTGCAATGTGACCACGCTTCTATTGTCAGTCGTTTAAGCAACAGTAATAGTGATGCTTAATAAAATAAACAACCCTAAATATGATTTCTAACTAATGAGATAATAAGATGTGCTGTTTCTCTTATTTATTTCTCAAAAGCTACTTTTGAAATAGTAAACAATGATTAATTGCTCTTGGTGTATCTTTAAAATCTGCCATATAGTGAAAGTCAGCTTCACAAGAACTGAGAGAAAGACATAATTAGTGGTTGTAATGTATCTTCTAAAAGACAGAAACCAAGCCACCGCACAGCATCAAATCACTTTAAGCAGCTGTGAAAAAAAAATAACTCGATAAAGATGTATTTTCTTTGATTCATGTAGACAACATGTAAAACAGAAATAATTACAAAACCATGGGAATCATATTATGGGAGTGTGCACCCTATAGGGCAATAATGTTTGTTAATGGAGTCTACAGATAGTGCTTAAAATAGTGCAAGCAGATATTCAGTGTAGACAGAGAGGTCAGTGTCCAACACTCTGAAGAATTTCATTTTCCGCCCCTTGATGCAGGAACACTGTTTTTAGAGCTGAAGCAAGAAATTGTGGAAAAAGCAGTTTGGACTTTTAAAAGATGGCTATTTTGAATGTACCACATAGTCTGGGCCGACCTGAGGAGACAGTGTTTGACAGATCGGTGTGAACTGGTGAGGTCCAGAAGAATGCCACTTCAGACTGTTACTGTTTCAAGCTGTTTCTGTTCTCAGTGGTGCTTTAAAAAATTTCACACACAGTTAGGGCCGTCTATGTAAACTCTCACACTGAACTGGAAAGCCACTATAATACACTCTGAATTTCTACCACACAGAACACTCAAGTTTCAGTAGGAGAGTCAAATAAAAAGTTAAAGACTCCCCCTTAAATAAATTAAAATATCCTCAGCTATATGACTGGAAAACTAGAAAACACATTTTGTTTTATCTGTGGCCCTCTCAGCTTATCTTCCAAATAATGCTTGGGGCTCTGGAGACGGAGTGTGTTTTATGGCGCTTTTCCACTGCATGGTACGGTACGGTTCGGCACGGCTCGGTACGGTACGGTACGGCTCAGTTCGGGTCGGTTTGCATTTCCACTGCAGTTTAGTACCGCTATAGACCCCTTCACGGTATACGTCACAGGAAAATTCGAAGTTCGCAGTGCGCATGTCGGGGTCAGAAAGTTCATTCCATCCCATTGAATTGTGTGTTAACCAGAGAATTTCTCGTCAAGACAAAATGCCTACTTGTTGCGTCGTGGACTGTGAAAATCGCACCAGTTCTGGAGTCAAGTTTTTCAGGATTCCTGCAGGATCTCATCCGTTTCAAAAAAATAGACGACATCTGTGACTGCAAGCTATTAAACGGGCAGACTGGGACAATACAGTTCGGTAAAGTTGGCAAGATATTCACAGATTCTACTTTTCCGGATCAATAACTCGCGAGCAAAACGTTTTTACGGCACAAATGACGGCCTTTTTTCATTCGTAGAGATGTAGTAAACAAGCTACAAGCGTGTTTTCCTCAAAACAAGCTTTCCTCCGCTCCGTGCAAAATACATTGATCTAAATGCGCTGGCGTCTGAGAGACAAGTCCTAAGGGACCGTCTGCAAAGTGCGAAACGCGAAAAACGTTACTAATAAAATACTCAATACCTTCACAGTAACACATTGCAGTGTCACCTGTAGTAGTTATACTACTACAGTTATTTTTTTTAAATATTGCTTTTACACATTTTTTATTTTTATTATGAAAAATAGTTAATAACTTTACTGTAACACACTGTACTGTTTCGCACTTTGCAGACGGTCCCTTAGGACTTGTCTCTCAGACGCCAGCGCATTGAGATCAATGTATTTTGCACGGAGCGGAGGAAAGCTTGTTTTGAGGAAAACACGCTTGTAGCTTGTTTACTACATCACTACGAATGAAAAGAGGCGCCACTTAAACTCGAAAGCCTGGATTGCATGAGCAGTTTTCTGTACGTTAAGCTATGCAAGTTAATAGTGTTGTAAATGTCATGGACCTGTGTCATCATGCTACAGACGTTGCCAGCTGCTAGTAGTTAGCCGCGGGCTAGCGCCAACATTGTGCCAATGACGGTAGAGTTAAGCCATGATAAGTACACAAATGTTTTCTGTAAACTGTAGACTGATTTAATAGTTAGGTGAAGTTTGATATCTGGCATAAATTGTGACCTGTGGCATGCTACAGACTTAGCAGATAGCAGACGAGCTTTACATTAGTGCTTTCACTATGACAACAGTAGATCGTGTTGTAATTTTTTGTAGGAGAGGCATCACTTGACTCCAGTAGTCCTGACTTTGTGCCCTCCTTGTTTGTGTACACAAAACAAAGCCAGACACCTAAGACAAAAATGGAAAGGTACAAATAATAATAAAAAAGTATCTTATCTATCTATAAGGCTTGTCTGTTTCTCCTTGACACAATATGCCGGTCTATTAGCCGCGCCATTTTTCTGACCCCAAGCTGCGCGCGCACCCAACCTAGGCTTTCGATGTTTACAAACATTGAAGGGGTCTATAGAGTGGGCGGGATTATTTACGCGTCGTTATAATTGCGCCGCCTCTACTACGGTGACGTCATCATAAACGCGCCACAAACAAACTCACAACAAAGAAAGGAGACGGAATAGTGTTCTTCATTCTCGGCATGTGGATGTTTTTAACAGCAATGGAGAGGTCTATGAGAATGCTTGGGATTTACCCCCAGCAGCAGAGACTGTGGTGCAGTGACACGGTCTGTAGAGGAGGAGGGCAGGGATGTTCAGTGCAGGTGTGCTGCGTTACTTGATTACGTTAGTTAACTAACTACTCATGGAGCGTGTTCTGTAAAGTGAATTATCAATAAACTTTTTGAATATTTCAAAATATACAATGTTTCCCTTGTTTTTTTTATTTATGTGATGGTTCTTATAATCGTGGCATTAATCATTTGTCTTTTTCAAGAGGTTAATTACGTGCTCATAAAATAATACATATTTAATATAGTCTGGAGGTACACTTATTCGATCAGATTGTTTTTAATTGAAGCAAAACACAGATACAAAGGTAAAAATATAAACAGAAAACATACTCTGAAAATATAGCAAGCTCAAAAGTAACGTTATATACATAAAGCTTTTTCCTTCGGCGTCGCGCCATCAAGCTCTCGGCTATCAACGAGAGGAACGTCTGTACTTCCTCAACAGACAATGAAACAGATAATTTGTGGTTGATGCAAAAATGTGCGTTTGTTTAAACAGAAGCTGCGTCCGATCCTTCGCTGGCTGTGCTGATTTAAATCTAGCGGTTCGGGCTGTAGAGGAGGGTCTCGTGTCGCAAGTTCAGTGACGCAGTAATGAAGATTCTCTCCGGCCAATCAGTGAACAGTAGAGTTTACACGTCACGTTTTGGTAACGGTACAGCTCGCATGGAACCTCGGCTGAGGTGGTACTAAAAAAGTATCAGGTACCAGGTACAGTACCCAGTGGAAAACCCCCCAAAAGTGAACCGTACCGAACCGTACCGTGCCGTACCATGCAGTGGAAAAGCGCCATAAGAAAGCTCTCAACCTACAATAACATGGCCTTTCGGTCATGGTTTTTGGTTGGCTCTGTATAGTCAACATACAACAGGTGGGTAAATCGTACAGGGGAACGAACTAATAATGAATTGTACTTGCTAATAGCATCCTATAAATCATTATTTCTGCATTGTGTAATTTCCCATCTGGTAAGCCTAGTTTTGATTGCTTGATTGTGGAGAATAACGCAGGCTACTTATTTATCAGGGACTGTGCAGCATCACTCCACAATTAAAATTCAGGCAGTTAAAGTGGCTCTTTAAAATGCAGAAAGTTTTTGACTACCCAGGGCTTCTACACATTTATGTTTTTTAGCTATTGTTTAATCATTATTTAATGAATTGCTGATACTATAAATAATATAAAATGTCACAAAATATTGCTTTTCCAGGTAGTAATTAGTCTCGCGTAGCCAGACCTTCAGGCTGATGGCTGAAATTCTGGGAACTTTGGCCGCTTTGAATGGTCAAGACCCACACAAGGGGCCATATGACTGACAGGTAAAGCAACCAATCACGTTTAGTTTTGGCCGCGTCACATTTCGAGAACAGACTCTCGGACAACAACAGACTCTCGGACATATTTTACAGATTCTATGCCGCAAACGTAACATTTTTCACATACTTTTGAAAATTCATCGTTTAGTTGATCCTGACAAGTGCTTGTTGTCAGTTGTAAACATAACGGGTTTCTTCTTTCTTGAGGGGGTTTGGTGCCACAGCATTATTGTTTCCAGGCAGAACGTTAAAGAACGCGACACACGTCTCCTGGAAATCCTGTATAATCTAACCAATTTGACGACGACTTCAAAAATCCTGAATCGTTTCCAGATAAGTGTGCCATAACCATCAAATGTTTAGCCAACGTTCTGTGGGCGTGACGTCTGAGGCTGGGGCTAGGTAGTTAATAGGTGGCAAAATAGAGCTTTTTTGTGTTTACAATTTCCATTTATAATATGCCTAAGATAGCAGAAGATTTGTATTTATGTTTGTCATAGTCCTTGTGCCTGTTAAGGCTTTATTTTAAGATGAGTACAGTCATGTAAATTATTACGGAAAACTACTATTTTATATATACCTAAATAAAAGTTAATTACATAAATCTTATTTTGACTTTGTGCTTCAAGGTACTTCATTGCAGGAAAAATGTCACATTCAAAAAGGTCTCAGGACTGCAATTTTTAATTAAATTACCTGTTTCTTTGTTTATTTGTTTTTCATCTAAGTTAAAAGTTAATATTGTATAAATATTACCATTATTTACTGTACTACAAAGTCAAAATTAGTGCTCAATATGGTGCAATAATGGTGGTTTCAACAGCTAAGGATTTGTCAGTCCAAAACAAAAGGTAACAAAAGTAAGATGATGTAGGACTGGAGAATTACTGAGTTCAGTTCACCATCTTGCATTTGTATGTCCTTAAGGGAATGCTTAACCCCCTCACCAGATTTCTGCAGGGCAATTGTCTTTGCAACTGTTGCATTATAAATGGGCTTTTGTAAAAAGTAAATGACCACTGGGAAAAAAATTAAAATATAAAACAAAATCAGCTATAACATCAACTAAATCAATTTCAAACCAAGCCAATTTGAACAAGTACAATGAGTAACAGCAACACATAAGACAAATACTTAAAGAGGTGATATCACTTAAGGCAGTTCTGGGAAACATGAAAACACTACTGAGTCACATAACTGACCTCATTAGGCAGTCTGATCCCTCAACAGCCAGACTCTACCACAGTAACCATTCACTTTCCCCAGCTGACCAGCACTTCCGAATTGGTGTAGGGAGTAGCCTTTTCTGCCCCCTTAAAATGCGCATGTTAACACAATCCCAATCAAAATCACCAGAATCAACTGCCAGAACATATATACACACAAATGTCTAGAGATCAGACTTATGCCTCATTACACTGAGAAAACAATGTCAGAATAATTTTAATGTAACCACGGATAGCTGTGACTTGATACGAATTGACGAGATACTTGTATGTAAACACAGGCATGCAGATATTCCATAACACATTCTACATCTTTGTGGCTGTAGCCAGGTGACTGGAAAATGTGTTATCACTTAGGGACCAGAAACCAAATTTGAAGGCTGGGCGCAAAACAAACTGAGGGGAAAAGGGTGGTGAGGTTATTGTAGACAGACGTTATTTCAGCTGTCCACAACTAAAATAGAAAAGCTTTCTCTCGTGGGGCTTGGAAATTTCCTTGATTGTTTAAACATGCCCCTTTGTCTATAACCCGAGAATCTAGTACACTGGCAAGGGGGGTTGTGTGTCAATTGCACCCCTTCAGTACAGCTGCAAATGCCTCTAGAATGGAACATTACATGGCGTCACCAGCATCTGGTTTAACATGGGCTTGGCCACAATATTTCAGTTGAGGGTTTAACTTACCAGTAACTCTTATTTATTTTCCCTTGGCTGGAAAAACAATCACAAGAATGAAGAACAGAGAAAAAGAAGGGGGGCATTTGGTTGACATCACCAAAATTGCGCCTGCCAACGTCTAATGCTTGCGATTACTGTGGTCACTTCCTGTGCTGTGCTGAGCTGAGCTGAGTTGAGCGTTGACTTGGAGTTGGAATGCTATATTGGCCAGAGCAATTGAACAAGCCAAACTGAAGAACGGCTTCTGTTTGATTCTGGAAACCCTCGTAACCTTGTGTTTTGGAGACCGCACACAGTTATAGGGGTTGAATAAGGATATGAAATACAATGGCAAGCTATCACTGCTTGTTCTTAGAATTGTTTATATTTGGCAGGATTGGTTTGATTAAAACAAACTCTGGTGTGATTTTCCGTTAGTGGAGTTCATTTGAATATTCGTGAATGCTGTCATCCGAACCAAACAAGTGGACCCACCTAGCCGTGATCGACTGAAATATAATCACAACCCGGACCAAAGACATCTACACCAACCAAAAACAGTATGTAATGTCACAAGATGCGAGCCTAAAAACGTCATATGTTCTGTTACCCGTTACAGTTTGATACAGGCATAGGAACAGCCTTCTGCTTACAGCAGATCTCCATGTGTGCAACGGAGTAATTCCTGGTGCTGGTTTGACTCCGTTATACATTTTATAAGCACCTTGTGAGGTATCAGTTAATAAAAATAACACCATATATACAAACATACAACAAGCATGTTTAACCCAACACACATACGTTTTGGATGTTTGTTAAGTTCATAAAAGCTGTATAATCAGGTTTGGACTGTTTTCTTTTGTCTATTGTTTAATATATTTAGGTTTGGTGTTAAAATGACAGTGTGAATCGGTGGCGGCTGGTGGCAAATTTCCTAGGTGGGGCGCCACATCCAAAACATTTAGCATACAAACCAATATGATTTATCCCAGTATAACAAAAGATAAGGATTAAGATATGAAACATTTTAATTGAAGAAAATTGTTTTACAAAATTCAAGATTGAGGATGATTCTCACAAAACTATAATTTCTACAAGTTTTTTTCAAGAATCAAAAATGAAAATATGTTGTTTTTAATTTTAATAATAATTTCAATATATATAATATATATATATAATATTTATTCATATATAACCGTTTTTTATGTATATATATATATATATAAATGACTACATGTCAAGCTGCAGTACCAAGCAGGACCACATGGAGATGCCAACAGACCATTATCCCAGTCACCTTAAAGTTATATAAATGTACACGGATATGTATTCAGAATTATTACGCAGAGCAAAACACAAATTAAAAAGTAAATAAAAACATTATGAATTTGTTGAGTGTGGTGATCTGAAGGCAGCTCATCATGACTGACATGTTGATGCCAAAACACCACTGTACGTAGAAAACTTATATAAGAACACGCCTTTTCAACGAGTGTTATAAAACACTTTATAAAACACTTGCCAGACATGCGATCATACTGAAATGTCCTCATAAAGCTATCAGAGAGCGCACATATGCGATTTGTTTATTTGCGCACTGCACTCGCGTGTCTAATAATGTAAGTTACGATTCATGTATGTCACTGACTGTAATCGTCTTTACCTCCATTAACAATCATCATCCATCAAAACTTCACTGGTAAGATACTGGTTTGCTTTATTCAGCCCATACAGACTAGTCCTGACTTCATATTTCTTCGAATTAGAGGTATGCTTGTTCCAATCGCTGCACAAGTTAAGGGTTATGTATGATGACGAAAGAACACTAGTGCTAGCCCACAGAACGAATTAAAATAGCATAACAGTGCCTGCAGTTTGAAAAAAAAAATATTTGTATGAAAGTCTATGGGAACACTCGGGACGATTCTCAATCTGACAGAAATCTTCCAAAAAAAGGGGCGGTACTACACAGAACGTAATTTGACACTGATTGGACTATGTTTCCAGAGGTAGAACACACAGTAAAGAAGAGTGAAAGCAAGCGTAACACTGTGATTGAATGTGAAAGAAAATAATCCCTTCCTTTCGCGCTTTGGTGGTGCTTCGTCCATTCGCACTAATGGAGAACCCGCCCCAGGGGTGAATGCTAAGTGAACAAGGACGGAATGTATCAATGTACTTTTTGGTCCGGACCAAAAGGACCAAGAGAACCAAACAACAAGAGGAAACACACCTTTACAGTTTGGTCTCATATATGCGATAATCATTCACATCAAAACTAAAGTACTTTATACTTTATAACTATACATAAAAAACAAAAACAAATGAAACATACAGTAGTAATAACATGACACGTGATGTACCTAAAGGCCGGGACACACTGAGCCGATGGTCAGCGAGCAACGGTCGGACTAGTTTGTTTGGTCTGTTCCACTTGTCGGGCTCACGTCGGCGGCAGTTTGCCTGATTCAACATAGCGAATTGGCGTCGGGCCATCGGCACGAGTGAGAACTTTGATTGGATGATTAGTTGAACGTGAACGAGTCAGTGCCAGAGAATTACAGAAAAAGTGACGAAAACAAGCACGTAAATGAAGGCAATACAGACAGAAGGCTGTTTAAATGTTACGAGATCTTTCCCAATCATATTAATACGCAGTGTTGGGGAAAGTTACTTTTAAAAGTAATCCATTACAATATTGCGTTACTCCCTAAAAAAGTAACTAATTACATTACTTAGTTACTTTTTATGGAAAGTAATGCGTTACGTTACTTTTGCGTTACTTTCGTGCAACTTTTTTAAATATGAGCAGGGCTTGATTGTTTGTTTTTAATATAATAAGTTCTATTTATAGCAAATGTAAAAGCCTTTCACACCAAAAAGTGTAAAAAATAAACCTCAGGCTGAAGAAAGAGTAAATCACGTCTGAACAGTAGAACACAGGATAAGATTCAACAGCGATTAAAAAGCAATCAAGCACAATTGTTAATGTAAAAGTCATGTTTACTTATGTTGAACTAGATCATCAAAGGTCAGCAGCAAACACATTGGTTAATTAAATTTGATTAGATATAATTGTGTCGTTTAACATATTTAATTATTGCAGGCTTGCGTCATATTCTGAGTTTGCATTTCACTGTTTTAATTCATTTTGATGAATACTGAATCAGTTTTTTGCGAGTGGGATGAATTAATGCACATTCACATTTAGTCTAGAAATACAGTAAGATCATGTTCACACAGCGCACTGTCAGTCAATAAATGGGAAAAAAGTAACTCAGATATTTTCTTGTAAATTAAAAAGTAATGTGTTACTTTACTAGTTACTTTAAAAAAGTAATATCATTACGTAAATCGCATTCATCTATAATTTCCTCTGATTTTAGGGATTACTCATGGTTAAGGTTAGGTTTAGGTGTAGGGAAAGGGTCAAGATTAAATGTTTGGATTAAAATGTTGTTCCAGGGTCAACAATATATG
The DNA here is from genome assembly GCA_003573665.1 of Oxygymnocypris stewartii. Taxonomy (NCBI): domain Eukaryota; kingdom Metazoa; phylum Chordata; class Actinopteri; order Cypriniformes; family Cyprinidae; genus Oxygymnocypris; species Oxygymnocypris stewartii. Next base: position 2,014,758 of record QVTF01024199.1, read on the forward strand.
ACCCAGGAACACATCTAACTCAGCAAAATCAGGACATGTGACAGTTAATTCCTCTCATGCATGCACTCTTTAACATATAGGTGCTTCAAAAGGTTCTTCAAGCGATGCCATAAAATAATTTTTTTTGGTTCCATTCAGTCAAAGGTTCTTTAGAGAACCATCTATTCCTTACCTTTTTATAATCTGAAGAACCTTCTTTCACCACAAAGAACATTTTGTGAAACAGAAAGATTATTCAGATGTTAAAGGTTCTTTATGGAACCATTTAGACAAAAGGGTTCTTCTATGGCATCCTGAAGCACCTTTATTTTTAAGAGTGTGCGCAGGACGCACGTGTTAGTTTGTCGTTGGCTGTGGTTTGTGCGGTGTGTTCGAGCGCAGCTTTTTGGTCCGACGCTGCTAATGCAAGGCAACATCACCGTTGGCTTTCGTCGCTGCTAGTCATTTGAAGTCATCTTGGTGTGTTCCGGCCCTAATAGAGATTTGCTGTTGTCCAGAACCTTATTTGCAGAGCGCTGAGCTTTTCTCAACTTTTAGACGCTGTTAACACTTTCTCTGTTCCACTATCAATTCCACTTTCCCCACATGAGTGTGTTGCTCAGATCTCAGGAATTGACTGAAAATTCCCTCAAGTGATCCCATACTGCCATGGCTTTTCTCAAATTTTGACAAGCAACTCATCCCGGACCACATGGTACATATATGAATAACACCTTAAATTGCATGATTAATTAAGGAGATGTACATGTTATTCATTTGCAGATTCGATGTATAAGACAGCTGTAAAACCTCACAGACCTACATTAAAGGAACTAACGAGCCTGATCTACTGACCAGAATATCATAAACCCCACCAAAGAACATTCTGTATTTTCACCAAAAAAATAAAAAACATTAAAAAGGTTGGCCTGTCTTCATTGCATTGAGACTCCTAAAATATTATTTTGGACATTAAAATGTTCTCTAAAATTATCCTCTGTCTATGGAAACAGACATTCTGAATTATCCCTCAGAGCTCATAGTCAAGTAAAAGTCAGAGGCACATAAATTGTTATTTCTTACTAATCTGATCAGCTACATGCAAAACTTGATTAGAGAATAAGTAAAACCACAGACTAGAGAACAAAAGGGTTGTGGCACAAAGTTTGGATGTGACTACACAACAGTAGTTTTGTTTGTTACTTGGCTTGGACAATCATTTAACGGTTTGACAAGCACAGCCTACATCCATCTAAACTGCATGTATAAACCAGACTTCTTTAATCAAGCGTGCGGTTGACTGACACCATGTCGCACAAGGCCAATTACAGGCTAGTGCTGCCAGGTCCAGCAGTCAACACTATGGACAAGCATATATGTTCTCTTTTACTGGGACTCGGAAGTCATACATTTTACACTGCAGTTTAACTCCCAGGCCAATGTTTCATTGTGAAGGGTTCACACAAGTCTAAACGTGGGTGGACATTGAAAACTCACAGGAGGTTTTAGGTCTCCCACAGGCATTTGAGTAGAGATGACCTCAAGAGTCACGACGCGAACATTTAAACGCTTCAGTTTCTAGGTTATTCAGGCTGATGGATGGGTTTAAAGACTGTGGTGATGTCATGCCGCAAACGCCAGAGGTTTCCTGTGCCGTTCACTCCCTTTCTGTCTACATAAATGCATGCATTTTTCTTTCTATATCTTCCCCTGGATTTAGGATAACATGCGTCATCTAGATACCAACTGTTAATGACTCTAGCTTAATTACTGTGCACACACAAAACCTCAAATCAGGGGCAATTAAGAGACTCATTTAGATTTTAATCTGCTCTGCACCTTAAATTTGGACATTTACAGCCGGATTTCTTGAGACCGTTGTGTCAGTGGTTTAACCGGCAGCGTATGCTAAGTGGTAGAGTTTAAAATCAACATAATAGATAGTGTTATTTCTTGTGAATCATCTGTGGACATTATACCAAATCACATTTTTAATTTCTGTAAAAGTGCTGTACTTCTAAAAACAACTTTCCTTTCATCTGATGTCATCAAGTCTTCTTATTTTTCAGCCCCACCCCTCTAACCAGTGGTTCTAGTTTTGTGTAGTGCATATACTGTGATTTTTTTCCTTCCCAGCCTCATACTCATCCGTACCAGAGCAGCCTCTCATAAGCACCACCACACTCACTAAACAGGGCTCCACACGCTTACTTTTATTTTTAGGAGGAATTGTGCTGCTAATTTAAAAAAAAAAAAATTAGGGGCACAGTAAAAAAATGTAGGAGCACCTTCTCCTCAATAACAAAATTGCCTTCCCATTACGAAGTAATATTGGACTCCTTAAAGTGATTTACGGGGCGTTTATTTCAAAATGTATTTGAAGTGTTACCTTTCATGTCAAATTCGAAAGTGTATTTTTATAAGCTTTTTTTATATTTCTTATTAAAACAATGCAATAAGAAGAATAGGTTACCGATCAAATAAAATAAGTATTAGCTAAATTAATTTGCACTACAGAAGAGGCACATAATAACACAAAAGTGGCTTGTATGTATTTACAGAGATTTAATGAGGCTCAGAGTTGGCATTGAGCGCAATTGACTTCATAAATTCATGTTGAGATTAATGTTTTAAATATACCATTTTGAATATCGAAATATTAAATTATTTAAATAACTGAAATGATACTTTAAAAATGAAAATAAGACTGCCATTTGCTGGCAGCAAGATACTGATTTTATCACTGAATCAATAATTAAATTGATTTGTTCGAACGGCTGATTCATTCAGAAAAAAAAAGCAAGTCCTTGCGTCCCAATGTGCGTACAATCCACCCTATCTGCTCCAAATAGTATTGTAAATTATTAATTTCACATTTAGGATGGATAGTATGCACATTGGGACTCAGGCGATGAATGTCTTTATGAATGAGTAATTACTATCGTAAATCACTATTCATTTAAGCGCGGATTAATTCATAAACGAAACAATGTTGTTTGAATGGAGATGTGCAGAAGCTCAGTTGTGAGTTTATTTGAAACTATTTTACGAAAATATTTTATTTGACGAAATAGAGCAAAATCATGAAATACTGTTATAGTCAGACAATTTAATCACTAAATATGAACTTTTTGTTTATTGAAATCACTCATTGTTCTTATATGCCAACAACCCCCTGCTGTTACACTTAAGTTAATGACAACGTATACTCTACCACGTACCAGGTAACGTTACGATAGCATCTGCCTCGTTTTCTGTACTGCGTACGAAAACACTGAAAGGGTGTAGTTTGTTTCATATCTCCTTTATTAGTTAATATCAAGCTTAGCAATACTCGTCAACAGAAAAACGGCATGATTATCAGAAAGAAGGTGCTTTGCAACACAGACTGAGTGAATTTATGAATGAACTTGTGAAAAGGCTGTCACAAAACGATGTTGTAACGTATCCGCATGATTTTTTAAGTGGGTATGCGCAAATCCTTGACCTTCCCTTGTGGGTATATGACCTATACATGCGTATCACGTAGACTACACCACTGCCTCTAACTCTCTTTCTCCATTTGACTTCTCACGATCCAATATCTGCTCGCATTTCAGGCTCATTGGAAATGCGTGTATTACAATATTACTGCATTTTTTTGTGATAGTTTCAAAGTGTATTGTCCCTTTACTGGCGCTAAATCATGTTCAATGCAGGACTGTGACCACATTTTTTTTTATGTAGCTACCAACACATATTGTTTTGCTACATTTCTTCAAGTTTTGCGATGGTTCAGAATTTAAATGTTCAGGAAGTGTCGCTAAATGTTAATGCTCTATCATGTTGGAAAATAACATACCCCCTACACCAACCCTAAACCTACTGACAGTTTTAACAAATGCAGAAGTGATATAAAAACATACTTTTCTGATGCAACTGTGCTATTTAACTTTATTATACATAGGTTGGAGGTGTTTCGTCGAACCATAATTTCACAGAATTCATACTGGAGCGATTGTGTTTTCGAAAATATGGAGCTTTATGTGATGATAACAATCAAAATATCAATTTTCAAGTCGTTTTGAGTTAATCAAATGTTTCAAGGAATTGTGCGAAAATTTGTCTTTGCTTAATAAAAACTGGCCCTGTAGATTATAATTTGTGTGCAAAAAGGAATAAAAGTCGTCTGAGTGTTACTGCCTGTAGTGTTCATTTCAATTGGAAACTGCAGCAATTTGTTTATATATATATATATATATATAAAAAACAAATTGCTAGTATTTAGTAAAATAGTTTTGCAGAAATGTAGGAAGATGCACGTATTTCCAATGAGCCAATGATAAAATTAAGTCCCATTCTTTCCAGTTTCACTCAAAATAGAGCTTGATAATGACTAATGCAAGCTTCATATTTATAAAATAGGTCTTTTTTATTTATTTTTTGCAACGAGGAGGGATAAGGAGCTCAAGCTTTTGGAAGGTGTCAAGGCTCATTGACTTGTGTTGAAACACCTTAAAATGCTTTACATATGAAACAGAAGATTAACTCTTTCAAAACAGTACTTTAGATGTTAGATGTTGCCAGATGTTACAAACGCTGCTGCCTCACAGATATTGCTGCCTGCAATATTCTCACAAAATACACACCTTTGCCCTCCATTTGTGTGAAACCACAATCATACAGTACTCAAATGTGACATATGGCTGCACTTTGGGGTTTGGCTTTTGGAAAGTTTTACCTAGTGACCTTTCTAGAAAGATACTTATCAGACGGGAAGGCATTAGTAAAGCTTGTAATAAAGTTCTGTCACAGTTTGACCTAAATATAATGCTCAATGACTAATGGCACTAATAGAATCTGACTGATATTTGATGTCGAGGAAATGATGCATGAAAAAGAACACCACTTGATTATATTGTGAATTATGATCCAGAGCACAGAGGATTGTTTAGAAAATGTTTGTCATTTTTTCAAGCTATAAATGGCACGCTTAAGCATGCATCACTTTGTCCCAGAGCTGGGTTGATAGATGGTTTAGATTTATCGCCTCACAATGTAAATGCAGTTCTAGAACCATCAAGAATAAAGATTGCTGAAGATTGCCGCAGTCATGTCGCATGGAAATGATGAACACCAATATGAATGAAAACTGTGTAGGTCATATTTATCCCTCTGACTAGGCTTGTTGACACTCAACAGAGCATCTTTATATTCCTGTGCACTGCAGTAACTAAAAAGGCACAAGCAACTGTTCACAAACCATAGAGGCGTTTTTAATTATTTAAACATGTTTTTAAGTCGTAAATGTTTTTACCATCACAAACAAATTACTGTACAACCTAATGGAATCCAGAAAGAAATTAAAAACGTGTTTATGCTTCAAAGAAATGCTTAACTCATTAAGGTGTGCATAAATGTGTGCATTACACTTTTATTACATTGTAGATTTAACAGCAGAGTGCTATATCTCACAGGCACACATTCCCAAACAGCAAGACTGTGTGAAAAAAGAAGGTCTACCTTGCATTTCTCACATCCCAACAAGAAGCAATGTGTACTGTAGGGGAAACCGGAGCTAGTGTTCACACTTTTTTCTCCAGTGAATATTTCTTAGAGTGGGTTATTTAAGAAAGTCATTTGCTGTATAGACACAAATGTTAAAGTCTGGGCTACTAAATAAATAATGGACATTATTGCCTGAGCAGGACATATTGTCACACTCTATGAGGTAACATACAGTACCATTAAACAGGCTTATATGTTTTATCAGTTAAATTTATACAGTAAAACAATTATGTAACACAAAAGAAAAAAAAAACTTGTTTTGAGGCAACACAGATTATAATTAAAGTGGAAACTTGTTCCAACATATGATTTGTTTTATATATGTCAATGACTATTTTTTTTTAATATAAATATGATATTTGAATAGCAGTTTTCAGAACTCACACACAAACAAAAATGTCCTAAAATGTCCCATATATTGACAACTTCCCCATGTGACTATAGCTCTGGTCTCCCATAACTGATTGTGCAGCAAAAGGAAAGGTAATATTTACAGTACTTTTCAAATATTACAACTCATCAGTATTCATTCAAATTGAAATGTCATGGATTTTCCTATATATGTTCAGGTTATCAATATTTGAAAGCTTTATTGATCGGTTAATGGTTTAAGAGCGTATTCAATATGTGTTATCATCACATATTGAACCGTTCAGATCATAATGATAATATAATAGGCTATATAACGCAATAAGCGTTCTAGACTAGTTGCGTCGCATCGCACTCGGTGTGAATGACGCAGCACCATGTGCGGGTCCAATGTAACGGACTCTTACCTGTTGGAACATCCTTATTTCTCTCAATGCTCTGGGAATGATGAACACAGGACATCAGTGTTAAAATAAACGCGTACAAGCACCAAGGATGCTCCATCGCCGCTTCGGTGAAGTCCCCAGAGACGATGTGAACGAACAAGTTCGCAGAGTCTTGTGTGGCTCTGCTGGTCAGCGCGCGGCGAGTCCTTAAAACCCCGGGTCAGCAATAAAAGCTCTCTCGTAGATCACACAAGTAAAGTCCTTTCTTTTGAAATTCAGTAGTAATACATGTGTTGAATAGAACGAGCTGACTGTGATGGTGCCCTCGATGTGAGTGTGATTGAACAAGTACAGCTGTGTTTGAGCACCCCTCCTCCTGCAGTCCTCAAACACGAGCTCAAATAATGTCCCCTGCACCGCCCTCATTCACACCCAGACTCACGCGCTGCTGTAAGACAAAAAATCAGCACGACAGAAGTGAATATAGCTACCTTAAAATGCCACTGCGTCTATTAAAACATGCGGTGAAGTCATTGCACTTGTTGACCACTTTGACCAATTTTTTTAGAAAATGAACTCTTGAAATTGTATAAATATGGTAAGTTTCTAAGATAATCAAGTCCAATATAAAGCAATACGATGTATTCATCTTAAAAATCTCGACAAAGAGATATACAGGAACTTAACGTCCCTTTTTAAAATGCCAAAATGTAGGGTTAGTCTATATAATTTACAATTAGTGTAATTTACCAGTAGAATGGGAGGCTGGAATCATAAAAAACAAATGTATGTGTGTGGAGGGTGGGGGTTTCCATACATTGTTAGCACCAAATGTCCCCACAAAGACCATCAAATGTGAAGTCGTTATGAGAAAAATGGCTTAATAAACATATTATAACGTTTAATTGAAATATTAACGGTTACATTTATTTATGTTAGAAAATATAATTGGCTCTGTATAAAAAGTGTGGAAGTAAATAGGCCTACATGATAGAAAAAACTAAATAGAAAACAAATGAGTGTTTCTAAGCTATACATTTTAAATTTTTGTATATATATATATAAAGTATATATACTTTGTGGACACAATTTCTAAGATTATGTCAACCTTTTTGAGTTGTCTTCTAAAGGGAAAATGGTTCATATTAAATATTGTATTTTATATTTATGTACGTGGTTACAGTTGTTATTAGCTTATTTTAAGAACAAAATTCATCAATGGGTCTTCCGTTTTTGGGTCCTTTTAATGACATTAAAATATATTTCTGACATTGAATGACTATGACTAATGATTTGGCTATATATATTTTTTATGGTTTCATGGCAATATCATACACTCTAAAAATGCTGGGTTATTTATGTTTGTTTTTACTGGGTTCAGACCATTAGGTCATTTTATTGGGTTATGTTTTAAATGTTTTCACCAGGTGCTGGGTATTTTTTTAAGCTTGTCAAAAGTTTTTTGACATGGTATAGTTCTATATTAGTATTTGCCATGTACCATGGCACATGAATAGATTAATCATTCAGTACTGTGATATTTTCTTCTGATACCATTGCTGTACCATGTTACAGCCATTTTAACCCGGTAAAGCCTGTCATATTAAATAATTGTTATTATTTTTAAGGAGTAGTTTATTGAATATTTAGACCAGAACTCAATAATTAAATAGATAAAAAAAAAAAAAAATTGGTGTAGTTACTGGTATTTGTTATGTCCAAAATTATTTTCGGTTCTATTAGATTTTAATGTAAATAAATGTGATTTTATAACAGCGTCTTATATATAACAATATATAATCAAGTGGTTGCTTCAGTCCCATGTGTTCATCATGAAGCATTACTGACCATATAAAAGTTATTTTTGTGTTTACTTCATAAAAAAAAAAGTAAACTTTTATTCGGATGATAGAAAAGGCATGCAGTAGATTGTGTACATCATAGGTTTGTTACGGTTATAGGGTTAAAACATATTTGGAAATTTAGATAAAGTACAAAAATTTTCATAAACACAAAGTCTTCTCTCTCTCTGTCTTTTATTTTATTGTATTTCTTACTTAAAAAAAAAATCTGCATTGGAAACCAGGCAAAAGCACCCACAAGGAAATATTGTAAATAACTTAATAAACATACTAATTATCGTATAATGAAATAGTTAGCTCAGTATTAAAACAACTGGAGTCAAGAATTCCTAACTTGGAAAAACAAGTTTGTTGAGGCTGCCCACATACATCAACTGACTGCTTGATTACTGCTGAACTTGAAAAAAAATATAATTTACCCTGCAGGCATATACATTGAGCTCTATTTAATATACCACAATGACACTGTAGTACATTGGAAAGAAAGATCCTTCATGCCAAACAAAAACTATATGGCAGAGTTGGATTTTGACCATGCAATTTATGGATTTTATTGTAGTCTCCAGCTTTCATACATATGGTATTGTTGCACACAGCGTTATAATGAGGTAATCAGGTTCACGTCCAACACTCTTAATAGCCACTGATTAATGTCACCGAGGCCAGTGTATTCCCATTCATTCTTTTTACAAGATTCAGTTTCACTCATGCATGCAGCAATGAGCAGTATAAATACTCAAAATATAGGTTCATCAGGGGTTCACGGTTCTCTGTGGTCCATCAAGATGTCTTGTCGCAATCTTTGTCACTGCAGATGGGGAGATGTTTCAAAGCAGAAGTGTGGATATAAATAATGGCAGGAATGATAAATAAAGCAGATATACGCAATACAGCCTTTGATATTTCACAGCTTTGTGAGACAGAGGGGTTTGTTTGGACATGTTTGGGGAATGGAAGAGGGGGTTACTAGTATAAACAATGAAAACACTTCTGTATTATATAGTGAGAAACACACTGGCTTTGCATTTATCTGCCACATCTGGTCTTGGTTATTTACTAAGAGTCAATATAGATGTGAGAATGTAAATCACATGTGTTTTGTAATTAATAATTTCATCCAGGGTTATTCCTGGATGGAACAACTGCTACGCTAATTGTCTTTATTATTTCTCTGTTTCTAGGAATTACACAAGCTTCAGTCTGGATCCAACCCTTAAACGATCTGAGATTACCGAACACCTGAGAAGAAGACGATGACAACCCCTCGGAGGACCTCAGAGGAAGCCAACCATCAGCGATTATACTGACTTAACCAAATTTCGCCATAAATGGTGGATCAGCACCTGGAGACAACCTCTACAGCCCTGACCGTCAGCGGACTCTAGGACACATAGATGAGCCCCAGAGACAGATCTCCAGTGAGGACCTCGTCACCTAGACATCCATCGGGAAAAGACCACTGGAACAAGTGGACCACTTACACTCTGACTTTGCTGCAGTTGGAACACACTACTGATTCGTCTGGCCGGAGGGGAACTGGCCCCCCGACTGAGCCTGGTTTCTCCCAAGGTTTTTTCTCCATTCTGTCACCGATGGAGTTTTTGTTCCTTGCTGCCGTCGCCTCCGGCTTGCTTAGTTGAGGACACTTCATTTCCAGCACAATCATCGACTTGATTGCACAGATATTATTTAAACTGAACTAAGCTGGACAATGCCATTACTAAATTCAATAATGAAATGCATTCAACTGAAAATTGAGTGTTAAATATTGTCATTTGACATTTTTGACACAATTTTCCTATTTTGATATTGTGTAGTTGCTTTGTTACAAATTGTATTGTTAAAAGCGCTATATAAATAAAGGTGACTTGACTTGACTTTTGTGAGCGAAGTCAAATGTACAGTATGAGATTGTTTTTACATTGCAATAAAGTTCGAAGTAAAGTTAAGCTGATATGTTTATTTATTAGAATACTGCCAATGATTCAGAAAAGTCTGAAAAATGACATTGTTCTTTAAAATCTGTAAAATAAAAGCTCAGTTTACTATTTTAGTAAATGTGTAAATCATCATGAAATCATAGTTCATATTTCACCCCAAAATTACAGCCCAAAAATCCAATCGATTAAAAAAATTATCCATTAATTGCAATTAATTAATCCCACCTAACATTAAAGTTTTTTCATATAGTTATATTGCAATAATTTCACATTCAATCTTCAAATTAATGTACAAACAACATACATATAATATATTTTTAATATATATTTAATTTCATCTTTTTTATGATTGAAGGCCAGTATCAGATACCAATTAATACTGATTTCCCTATAAAATATGTATTTATTTAATCAAACTAATTGTATAAAAAAAAATTAATAGAATGAACATGAAAATTAAATTAAATTAGCATAATATAAATTCTCACCATGATGTAACAGTAGGCCTGTTCATGTTTCCATCCAGTTGTCTGTATGCATAAATTCAAAATGTGCATAAAAACATCTGGAAACACTGCAAATTCATGGAGGTGGAAAAGCTAAGGTATGGCTAAAACCTAAATATGACTAAGTTAAATGCGATGTAGCAACAGCCCTGAGACGGATGTTCCTGACAGATGGCCTATGTCCAGAAACACCCTCTCATGAACATCTGGCTGAATCAGACCTCTGTCTGTCTCTCTGACCCTCACTCTTGGCATGTTCTTTTGGCATAATATGACATAAACATGTTTTAATAAATGATCCATACACAGAAACTCACCATATTAGCATGCAGTGGAACAAAAGAAGCACTTGTTCTTGTGTTACTTCCGTCCCGACAGGAATTCCTGACATTTAAACCCGATTTACTTTTATACTGAAAAACTTTGAAAAGGCAAACTTCAGGATGTGTTACAACATCCTGAACAATAACCTGTAGATTGATCATTACTGTGGCACATGAAACGAGAAACACAACACAACTAATATGAAAAAATTACAGCTTCCATAGTTTACTTATTGTACTCGAAACTGCTTTCCGGCCCTAACGTGGGAAACAATGACAAAATCATGTGATATTTCTCAGCTCCATCAAGGGTTGTGTGATGAATGTGCTATCAAAGTTTGGAAAGCAAATGTAGTCAGGGTTCTGAGAAAATAGCTTTGTTACTTTCATCCTGCGTTACTTTCCATGCTCTCCCCTACTAATAATACTGACAAAAATTATGGTTTCTATTCCTGCTGATATCTGGTTATGTACATGTTCCCCCAAATAGGAGGAAGAAAATACATGTTAAATGTTTCTTGTCGTAATTTCCTTGAAAGGCAAATACATTATTTTGAAGAGATGTCAAAGTCTGCAGGCAATGAAGGCAGTTATGAATCTCCATCTACATTTCCATTCTACGAAAATGTCAATTTTAATGTGGTCAACAGAGTCAGCCAGTGGGTGGGACAACCAATAAATTAATCAGGATTGAACATTTGAACAGACCCTTGGAACCTTTGTCTTGAATCACACAGTAATAGAATCTGAAAGCTTTAGCCCACTTATTTTTTTCCCCCCATGTGCATGGAGCAAACCAAAAATACATACACGTCTTAGTCTCAGTCCTGGCAGGCCTGGCGAATGGTTTCTCGATTACGATGATGAGTCACCTATCCACGACGGCATGATCTCATGGACCTGATGAATCCCTTGCTATAATGACTTCCAATAATAGCTTTTTTGTTTAAAAAATGCTTGCCTTTGATCGTGCCACTTTGTGTTAATTACAAACTGGCAATGACAGAAGACCAGTGCCTCTGATAGACCAGCCACTTTCAGTCTGACCACCTCATTTCCACATCTGTGCACTGGTTTGAGTGAAGTTAAGACAGGAAAACCTCATTTCAGCCAAAATCATGACAAGAACCTTACCTCCAGGAAAACACATTTGTCATCTTGCTTTATAAGTATCCTCAACAACCCATCATTCATATGGTTGAAAGGAGGCAATCTATGCATCCGCAGTGGCGCCATTTGCAACTCTGAAGACAGGGAGATAGCAGTGTTGGTCATGGACATTTTGGAAAGACAGAATATAGGGTGGAATATATGGAGTCTATTGGCCGCACATGGAGGAAATTTAATTTGCATTAAGACTATCCTTGTGAAAAATAAGTGTGCTTAATTGTATTGAATGTGCACTTGTAGTGTTCTTAAAACCTAATTTATTTTTTATAAAAACTGTAATTACAGATAATAGTATATCAGTTAAATAAAATGCTTAGTGTACACTTGCACAGTTCACATTTTTAAAGCAGTGCACTTTATAATGTCACATTAACAGTTTTACCTTAAATATGTATATATATATGCTAAACGTCCCCTTTTGTCTTCCACTGAATAAAGAAATTAATATGGATCTGGAAAACAAAATTACATTTCAGTGATAGTACGAGACATGGTCACACAATGGCACCATACATTTGACCAAAGAGATGGTTATAAAGGCATGAAAACTTGGTGGGTCCAAGGAGGGGCTCCACTGGACGACTTTAGTTGTCCTCTTGGGATACTTCTTCATTTTAAGTTTAATTATACAGGGCGAGCTTCATGAGAAGTCTCTCATTAGAGTAATACCAAAAGTGATCATTAGAGAGGCCAGTCTGAAATAAGATGCTCAGATATATTTATACACCCTGACCATCATCATTTCCAGGAGGTAAAAGAGAGGACAGGCTTTCGAGGAATGTGCATTATAAGCAGTAATTGTATGGTCGGTTCCATGTATATCTGAGAAAATCTCAGGGGAGCACATCACATGTGGACGAGACCCAAGATGAGAGTCCCGCCGTGGCATTTGCTAACTCTGAACAATAACCCAGCGAGTGGATGACTAATTATTGCAGTTTTCATTCAGCTGCACTGTATCTTGAGCTAGTTCTCAATGTCCCATCCCACTGGAGACTATCTCCAAGCTTTGTTTGCACAGATGTTTGTAGGACCTCTGTGTGGTCCTCACACAGAGATACAGGAAATTCCATACAGTATGTTGTTTCTATGGCTCATTGTAGTTTGAATATGTAAGCAATGACATAATTAATTTGTTTGCAAGTTCATTCCCAAACATTCCCTATACACAACCATCAGTTAGCCTGGTGTTTGAAACAAATTGCACTTAAGTAAGAAAACTCACACTGCCATCATTTCTGATATGTGTGCTTCAGCTGAGCCTTATAAATCAAGGTAAAGTACACAGTGTGTCTGGAGCTGAGGTTATGTAAATCTCTCGTTCTTGTGTAGGGGTGTTCTGGTATTTTAGTATCGGCTAGTGTTGTCTATCATTGAATTCATTTAATTAGAAAAGTTATGGATGTGTTAGGTTATATTAATTTTTGAAGGATGATACTATCATTCACTGTATCACAGAAATAATGTAGACTTAGTCATTTAAGCATATTACTCTGGTGGCTTACTGTGAAGTGGGACATGTTGCTGGATCAGCATCATTGTTGGTTTTGGAACAGCATTCTTATAAACAAGATTGTCCAAGGATTGGGGACCTAACACGATTTTTTATCAAACTATTTCCCACTTATTTTAAGGATAGTGGTTAGAGTTTGAAAAAGGGTTGTTTTGGCATAAAAGTTGTTCTAGAAAAAAAACACATGTTTATCCATGAGGTTTTGGATTAGATTACAGGGATATACTGTATATCCTCCGACCAACCTAGTCTCATGACAAAGTTGCCTAAAATGCCTAAAATGTCTGAGTTTTGGCTTTGTTTTCCTACTGTTTTCATACTTGCCTAAGGTAATTCCTGAAAACTAGTGTGATTAATAGCATGCAGGCATTGTACATAATTGTCAAATCATGGCTTGCAATAAGGTGGGATCTACATAAAAAGGTAAAAGCAATGGAAATACACCTACATATAATGTATGAGGACTGCAGAGAGCACATCAATGTGAAAACAAAGCCAAAACCCAGTGTATTTTTTAACATTCTTTCAATCTACTTCCCACTAATTTTAAGCATAGGGGTTTGAGAAGGAGTTGGGACTGTTGTTTTGGCATAAAAGTTGTTCTAGAACCAACACAACATGTTTCTCCAGTAGGATTTTAGAGTACTTGGATATATAAGCTCTGACCAACCTAATCTCATGAGAAAACTCATGAGTTTTTACAAATCTGAGATTTTGAAGGATGTTGTACAGTTTGATTTGTACAAAAATGTATGATTTTTTTAATTAAACGAGCATGAAGCTCCTAACATAACCCCACTCCTTAACCTAACCCTCAGTGGGGCATGAGCAGATTAAATCATAGACATTTTTACAAATTCATCACCAATTTGCCAAAATGTAAAATAGTTATGATTGGTCATGATAGAGCAGGGATAGGCAATGTCGGTCCTGGAGTGCCGCCATCCTGCAGCGTTGCACCTTAACAAGCTAATCAAGGTATTCAGAATTACTAGGGCTACAGGTAGGTGAGGTTTTATTTCAAGGTTGGAGCTAAACTCTGCAGGACATCGGCACTCCAGGACCGACGTTGCCTATCCCTGTGATAAAGTGTTGGATTTGACGCTTTTAGAAAATGTTCTCTTTCACTGAGGAGGTTATGACTGGATTGCAGTGGGATTTTTTTGTAGTCAAGCTATAGGGTTATCTATCTGTCCAAACAGATTTATTTTGCATAGTCAAGTCTTTCTAAATAGAAATGACACAATGTGTAATCAAAAAATCACTTTCAGACCATGCTCACAATGTTGAGGCCAATTGTATATATGTTGCGTGAAGCCTACTAGGTTTGTTAGTCTATCGTGGAATTAATGTAATGAGAAAAGTAATGGATGTGTTAAGTTGTATTCATTTGAAGGATGATACTATTATAAATAAGGTAATTGGACTCAGATTTGGACTCAGACTCAGACATTTGGAAATGTTATTGTTATTATTATTTTTTTACATTTATTTATTTATTACCGAGTGCCGTCGAATCCAGACTACGATGTTCTTTGTCAAATATATTGCCTTGGGTGACATATACTGTCTATTTCTCAGAAATGTCCTAGCCAGGATTTCTAAATTGTCTAAAATGCCCAGGTTTTGACTTTGTTTTCCTATTGCTTTCATACTTGTTGCAGGTAATGTTTGAAAAGTAATTTCAGCAAAGCCAAAACTCAGACATTTTAGGCAACTTGGAAATCCTGGCCAGAGCATATCCAGGAAAAAGAGGATATGCGGTCAACCCAACTAAACCCAACCCTCAGCAGACAGATCTTAAGAAAACATACAAATTAAATCATAGAAATTCATATGAATTCACCACCAATTTTCCAAAAAGTAACATAGTTATGAATGGCCATGATAGAATGTTGGCTTTGACACTTCCAGGGAATGTTCTCTTTCAACAAGGAGGTTTAAAAGCAGTTATATTTGAGCTGCTGTGATTTTTGTGTAGTTAAGCTATACTTGACATAACATGTACTCAAATGTTTGAAGGATTTGCATGCCAGTCTGTCTTTCAGAGCATGCACACACAAGTGAAGCCCATAGTAGCCTGATTGACATGTGTATATATATATATATATATACTGGATGAAGCCATGGTACTATATAGCCTATAAACTCTGCGGTTAGACTATTGTGGAATTCATTTACTAAGAGAAGTTTACTAAGATGTGTTAGACTGCATTAATCTGAAGGACGATACTATCATTCATAGATCTAATGTGAACTATGATGTTCTTGATTGCTTAAATACATTGCCTTGAGCAGCATGATTCTGTCAAATGAGACATATTGCTGGATCAGTATCCTTGTTGGTCATAGAACAGCGCTCATATTAACCAGATTTGTACAACATTCTTATTAACCTATTTCCCACTGATTTTAAGCATAGTGATTGGGGTTTGGAAAGGGGCTGGAACTGTTGTTTTGGAAGAAAAGTTGTTCTAGAATTAAACCGTAAAGTTTCTTCAGGAGGTACTGGATTAGAGTACATATACAGTGTGTTATATACAATCTCTGACCAACCTAATCTCATGAGAAAATGTAACATGGGTTTCAAAGGATGTTGTGCGATTTTATTTGTACAATGGCTGATTTTTATATAAAAACACATAAGGTTACACTTTATTTTAAGGTATCCTTTTTACAGTGTAATTATACATTCAAATACTGAGTAATTTTAATTAACTATATACTTCTAAACCTAACCACTAGTGCGGTGTGAGCAGAGTGTATAAGAAAACATATAAATAAGATCATAGACATTCAAACGACTTCCTTACCAGTTTGCCTAAATGTAAAAAAGCTACAAATGGTCATAATAGAGTGTTGAATGTAACACTTCCAGCAAATGTTCTCTTTCACTGAGGAGGTTATGACTGGATTGCAGTGGGATTTTTTTGTAGTCAAGCTATAGAGTTATCTACCTGTCCAAACAGATTTATTTTGCATAGTCAAGTCTTTCTAAATAGACATGACACAATGTGTAATCAAAAATCACTTTCAGACCATGCTCACAATGTTGAGGCCAATTGTATATATGTTGCGTGAAGCATACTATTTAGGTTTGTTGGTCTATCGTGGAATTAATGTAATGAGAAAAGTAATGGATGTGTTAAGTTGTATTCATTTGAAGGATGATACTATTATAAATAAGGTAATTGGACTCAGATTTGGACTCAGACTCAGACATTTGGAAATGTTATTGTTATTATTATTTTTTTACATTTATTTATTTATTACCGAGTGCAGTCGAATCCAGACTACGATGTTCTTTGTCAAATATATTGCCTTGGGTGACATATACTGTCTATTTCCCAGAAATGTCCTAGCCAGGATTTCTAAATTGTCTAAAATGCCCAGGTTTTGACTTTGTTTTCCTATTGCTTTCATACTTGTTGCAGGTAATGTTTGAAAAGTAATTTCAGCAAAGCCAAAACTCAGACATTTTAGGCAACTTGGAAATCCTGGCCAGAGCATATCCAGGAAAAAGAGGATATGCGGTCAACCCAACTAAACCCAACCCTCAGCAGACAGATCTTAAGAAAACATACAAATTAAATCATAGAAATTCATATGAATTCACCACCAATTTTCCAAAAAGTAACATAGTTATGAATGGCCATGATAGAATGTTGGCTTTGACACTTCCAGGGAATGTTCTCTTTCAACAAGGAGGTTTAAAAGCAGTTATATTTGAGCTGCTGTGATTTTTGTGTAGTTAAGCTATACTTGACATAACATGTACTCAAATGTTTGAAGGATTTGCATGCCAGTCTGTCTTTCAGAGCATGCACACACAAGTGAAGCCCATAGTAGCCTGATTGACATGTGTATATATATATATATATATTGGATGAAGCCATGGTACTATATAGCCTATAAACTCTGCGGTTAGACTATTGTGGAATTCATTTACTAAGAGAAGTTTACTAAGATGTGTTAGACTGCATTAATCTGAAGGACGATACTATCATTCATAGATCTAATGTGAACTATGATGTTCTTGATTGCTTAAATACATTGCCTTGAGCAGCATGATTCTGTCAAATGAGACATATTGCTGGATCAGTATCCTTGTTGGTCATAGAACAGCGCTCATATTAACCAGATTTGTACAACATTCTTATTAACCTATTTCCCACTGATTTTAAGCATAGTGATTGGGGTTTGGAAAGGGGCTGGAACTGTTGTTTTGGAAGAAAAGTTGTTCTAGAATTAAACCGTAAAGTTTCTTCAGGAGGTACTGGATTAGAGTACATATACAGTGTGTTATATACAATCTCTGACCAACCTAATCTCATGAGAAAATGTAACATGGGTTTCAAAGGATGTTGTGCGATTTTATTTGTACAATGGCTGATTTTTATATAAAAACACATAAGGTTACACTTTATTTTAAGGTATCCTTTTTACAGTGTAATTATACATTCAAATACTGAGTAATTTTAATTAACTATATACTTCTAAACCTAACCACTAGTGCGGTGTGAGCAGAGTGTATAAGAAAACATATAAATAAGATCATAGACATTCAAACGACTTCCTTACCAGTTTGCCTAAATGTAAAAAAGCTACAAATGGTCATAATAGAGTGTTGAATGTAACACTTCCAGCAAATGTTCTCTTTCACTGAGGAGGTTATAACTGGGCTGCAGTGGATTTTTTCAGAGTCGATCTAGTTTTCATCAGTCTTTCCAAATAAACATGACACAATGTGCAATCAAATGTTTGAAGGAAGTTCTTGACAGTCTGTCTTTCAGAACATGCTCACAAGGGCAAGGCCATTTGCAACCCGATTGACGTTTAATGAAGTCAAGGTATGTTTGTTTATCCAGATTCACACAAACAAATATAATAAATAAATAATTAAATAACAAATAGCTGGTACACTTTCAGTCATGCTAAAGCATTTCCAAGACATTTTAACAAGGCAATTATCTGTTTTAGTATTAAATCAAACATTTACAATGCATAGCCAATAAATAAAGTACACCCAATCTGAAGCTGAGGTAATGTGAATTGATCCCACTCTTGTGTAGCGGCGTTTTGGTATAAATTATTAGCTAGGAGAGCCAAAATGTCTTAGTTTAAAGAAAAAAATTATATATATATATATATATCCTAAGTGGACCTTAGTTCCCAGTCATCTACAAGATGGATTCAAATGATGATACATTAGAAAAGATGAGACATATCATGTATGCATGACAGTATGATTGAAATTTTTATATATATATATATATAAAAAAAGTAATAATAAAATGAATAAAGCACTTTATTATGTGGCACCTATAAAAATTATTTGGCGCCTATTTTGTTTTAGTTGTTCTTGTAGGAGCCAATGGCTCCTTAATCCATTTTTTTTTTGCTTGGAGCCTTGTATGGGGTTATTTCATATATATATATGTTATAATAAATATGCATAGTATTTGCTTTGATGCGCTTGCCATTATCCTGTAGGACACAGGATGAGAACTGAATATCAGAGCCCAGGAGAGCTGAATCCTCTGAGCTGCATTCCAGCTCAGAGTTCATGTGTTTTCATCACGCTAATACCATTTTAAAATGAAAATGTCTTCACAAGCCGAGGTCAGATCTACTCTGCCAAGAGCAAACACATTAACATTGTCATGTACATTACCATGCCAATCCCTATGAGAGCTGTCATGATGGAGCTATATGTTATAATTCATATGTTAAATCAAAAGTAAAAAAAACAAATACAAACATCGTTTAAAGGAGTATATTAGGACTGTGTATTTTTCCTTGGAATTGTAATAAAGTACAATTACTACAGTTGTGGTATCTTATGTAAATATATTGTCTTGGGTGGGTTACCAATATTTAGTTAGTAGGACACGTTCCTGGTTAAACATCCTTTTTGGTATTGGAAGCATATTCCTTTAAAACCAGATTTTAAAGACTGCGAAAGACTTTTCTTTGAGGCCTAAGCAACATTCTCATCAACCGATTTACTTTGATTTAGGGTTTATGCAGTGGTTAGGGATTGGGTAAGATTGTTCCAGAACCAACAGAAAATCTTTCGCTAGGTTTTAGATGAGACTTCCAGGGACTATTTTCTTTCACTGTCATAACACACGAGAGGAGACACAAGCCAGAGATGTTCTTCTCACACCAATATCAGATTAACTAAACATTTAGCGGTTTCAACCCAACCCCGCTATTAAGGTTTGACAAGTTCCTTTATTAACGCTTTATTTAGACCATTCTCCCATCACAGGAGAATCCGGTACAGCTTCAGGGGTATGTATACATTAGTTCTTGTCCAAAAATCTAAAATGTTGAAAGGAAACCATGAGTCTTCCTTCAAAAAAGCACAATATGGCTCACAAAGCATATGATTCAATTATAAAGACAAATGTTTGAATCGTAAAATTTGGGTCATTGCACATGATTACATACTAGTCTTGACCGTTTTTAGTTTATTCTTTGGACAACCCCTTTAGCCAGAAATAAATACTGTTTACAGAAAAAAAATGCAGGCTCTTCAAAGGATGCAGGGTTGCTTCAATCTGTCATCAGATTTTAGGTTCCTCATAGGGGCTTGTGGTAAAGCATTGCAACACTGGCCTGTAATGCTACCTGAGCAATTATAATCCATTTTAAAGACTTTTTATTTTTCTTTCGAAATCTCGTAACTGAATATAGTGCACACGGACCAAGCTTCACCCATATTTCACGTCAGCATCCTGCTTGGCTGACTGGTTTGGCTTGTCCAATCTCGTTATTTTGAGGAAACCATAAAAGCAAGTTGATCTTATTGACTTAAAAATTCTTCCTTTGCATAACAAGACTGCTATTTGATCCTCCAAAAGTCTTTTCAGAGGAGACGATATTACTTCATCAAGTCTAAAATCCATTTTGGTCCCTGAGTTCTTGCAAATGAATATAAACTCCCAGTGTCCCATAGATATGGGTGATTAAATATACATGGAAGTGTAATGGACTATAAAATATAATTTGGTACATACAAACAGTACAGATAACATCGTAATAGAACAATACAGTAAAACTACCTGTCTGCAGTGCTGTCATAATTTACCCTCAGTCACACAAACAGGAGATATGTATGACAATATCTACGCTGCTCTTCTCCATTCAGTGAAAGCCAAATGCAAAGTATAGTGCTTTTCGCACTTTCATTGAGTATAGCTCAATCTTTTTTTATGTTCCATTAAATAAATAATCGATTTAGAAAACTATGAGGGGAGTAAATGATGCTAAATGTTCCATTTTGGGCTGAACTGTTCGTTCTAATAGTTTCCATAAATAGTGGATGCTGTTATAGTTTTCTAGTTTGCAACACAATATAATTCTATTAAAAAACAAGCAGTAAGACATAATGAATGGCATATGCGTAGTATTTGCTTTAATGCGCTTGACTTTATCCTGTTGAACGCAGAATGAGAAATGAATATCAGAGGCCAGGAGAACTGAATCCTCAGCTAAATAATTATCTTTATTGCATTCCAGATCGGAGTTGAGTGCCTCGTGTGTTTCCATCACGGTAATACCGTTTTAAAATGTTAATTTCTTCACAAGCCGAGGTCAGATCAAAGCTCGGGCTGCATTGTAGTGTGTTCAGTCAAGCATGCCACCAATGGTAATAAATAGAAATTCTACTCAAACCTATACTCAGCTTTTGTATGACGTAAAGTCATGTTCTCTTTCATCAGCATTCATAACTCAGCTCATTACGAGGCATTATTGCCGATTTGTTGAATGTAGCTTGAGGAGAAAAGTTCAGTTTCCACCAAATATTCAGGTTTTTTTTCTTCCCAACAAATACTGTTTTAGTTCAAGACACGATTGTGTGGTTTCGGTTTCTTTTTGGTTTAAAGACAAATTCAATCAAAACATGTTGAAATATAACTAAAAGGGCGCAAATATCAGTACACTGCCTAAACAATGATTAGAAAAACATGTTTATAAAATTGTTTTGCACTAGATAATATAATACTGTAATTAGAAATATGTCAAAAATAAATATTAAAACACGAACGGTGCCCTGCTAAAAATACATTCGGTGTTAGTCAGAGATCAACTATAACAGGCATTCATCAAGTGTTACATACAGTAGATATGTTTCAATTGCAAACCCAAGTCATAAAAAAATATGAACAACACTTAAACGTTAAAGATTTTGCGTGTACTTTAAGATCAACATTGCCCTCTTCTGGAGACACTGAATACTACAAAATATAAACTAATAAAGCTCACAAATTCAAAAAAAAAAAAGTTTTGGTCAACACTACAAATCAAACAAATGAACAATATTTAAGCTAAGTAAATCACACAATAAATAAATCATTAGATTTTCATTTTTTAAACCACTTTGACCAACATTTTGTTTGCAACAACTACAGCATGCAAAAAAAATAGTGCTGAAAATTACTATTTTACAATAAAATATAACTGTTGTAAAGGTGTATATTGGTCATTCAGTGCAGGTATTACTGCGAAATGTAATATGCATAGTCATACAGATAGCTATTAAAGGAATAGTTTACTATTATAATCTCTTCATGCAAATATGTCATATGGCTTATTTTTTGGTGTTTTCTAGATGGAAAATGTCATATGACTTTGGAATAAACAATTGCAGATTGATTATCCGTTCATTTATTTAAATATAATTATTTTGGGGTGAGCTATTCCTTTAAATGCAATTCATGGCATTAATTATTTATATTAATCTGTTATGTATAGATTAAAAATAAAATAATACAAATAAAACAATACACTTTAATCAGTATAACCAGTTGAACACACAGCTGAAGCTACTTGACAGTCTCTAACACCACAGTTCTGCTATTCAAATGCATTCCATTGGATTTCACAGATGTATGATGTGCAAGGGTAAACGTATCTTTTCACTCGTTTCCACAGAGCTGGACGTTATAACACTGTCTGCGTAGCAACTAGTTATTAGTCTCAAAAAACATGAAGTCCTGAAAAAAATCAAATATGTCATTCATAAGCCATACTATCAAACAATATTATCTGTACACTCATACTCACAATGAGAAAGCAGACTCCGATCATCACTGCCTTCATTCTCACATCAAGATCCATGGGGAACTGGATCCCAAAGTTGTCTGAATCCGTGAATACTTCCCGGAGAAGTCCTGTCCATTGTTTGCTGATCTTTCCAATGCTGACTTCATCCATGGTCTGAATCTTCAAGGGGACATGAGAAGTAGTAAACAGCATTTAAAAATATCGAAATTGTGGGAAACTAATAAGTTAATGCAAATCCATGCTTATTTACTTGAAATATTGCATCCGCTGAACAACAGTTCCCCCTAGTGGGAATTTATAGAAAGAGCTAAAGAGTCAGAAGACAAAGAGAAAGACAGAACAAAGTACTAATCTGGAGCTCTCCAGTTAAATTATATAATTTGAACAGAGCTGAATTATTCATTTAATATTTACATACTGACATATTCTACATAAATATGCTTCAGTAGTACAACACAAAGAATCACAGTTGTCTATGGATGAATCGTATAACCAACTGTTATAATAATTATTATTCATTTATGTAATATATGTAATATGTTCCTGACAATTAAGCACATTCCTCCAAATGTTGTAACAACTGTCACAAGAAAGGGTATTAAGAAAAATATCAATAAAATGGTAATTACAACTTTCTCACAATTCAGTTTTTTTTTTTGTAAATGCAAAACAAAAGTCAGACATGTAAGATAGAAACAAATTATGTGGTAGAATTGCAAACAGAATTGTGAGATTAAAATTTTGAATAGAGAAGAAAATGTATCACTTTTATCTTGCAAATCGGAGTTCTCACAATCCTGTCTTTTTTTTTTTAAATAGATTGCGAGAGAAAAAGACAATTGTGAGTTTAAAGGCTGCAATTACCTTTTTAATTTTAATTATGTGGCAAAAAAAGAAAAACAGAATTGCGAGATATAAATTCATAATTCAGAGAGCAAAATTGTGCAATATTAACTTGGAATTGTAATAAACAAACTGAGTGTAGGGTTGTTTGTTTGTTATTATTATTATTTTATTTATTTATTTTTACATCTTCCAATCATGAGTTTAGGAGTTTATGAGGGGAAAAAAACTCCTTAAAAAGCATAAGTTAATGATACAACATATAGTATAATGATGTATGAATACATTGTAAAGCATTGCTATTTTTCACATTACAGTAAATAAAATTTGAGAAGACCATGTGCCTACTTGAAAATAATACTAAAAATAGACTATAAAAATAGGCTTTATGTGAAGTATAATTAGTTTTGTTTTTGGTAAAACATCAGTCTCAACTCACCAGCCTAAACAAACCTCTCAAGGGAATTAAGGGCTGTGTGATACAGCAACAAAGCCATTCATTTTCAGTGAGAGTTAGCAATTGTTGTTGTCTGTGACCGTTTGATCACACGGTGCTTGAGTTGTTATACCTCAAAGTCCACGTCTGGCAGGCAGCTCCAGCCACAGAACGGCCCCTTGAGCTTGAGAACCGGCTCTCGGTGCTCATTCTGTATCGTGAACTTGGGGAAGAAAGGGTGCCACTGCTGTAGAACATATCCCACTGTGTTCCCTGGAGGAGACTGGATCTCCAACTGAGACAGGAGAAATAACCAAAGAGAAGAGGGTGAAAAGAAGGAGTAAACAAAACTGCTCCATTAATCATACATATTCTAATATTTTCTCTGTGGTCTATATCAAAGCGACTGGCAATTATCAGAACTAAATTGGCTTTTCAGAGCTGTTTTTTGGCATCCAGGCAGATCACCTCTTGCAGACAACATGGGAAGCAGCAGGACATGCATTTCAGAGGACGGCTGACTGTGATGATCTCCTGTCCGAAGTTATCCAGGACACGGATGGTGAAGGATCGTAGTGGGCCACAGCATTGACGGGTGAGACAGTCGTTCTCCTCCACCGCGTAAAACACGTTCTGACCCAAGGAGTTACGGATTTCATATTTATTGTTGCTCTCGAAGCCTGCCAAAGCTGCATAAACCATACAAGTCTTATTCATTACATACTACATACAGTGGGGAGAAAAAATATTTGATCCTCTGCTGATTTTTGTACGTTTTCTCACTGACAAAAAGCATTGTCAGTCTATAATTTTAATGGTAGGTTTATTTGAACAATGAGAGAGAATAACAACAACAAAAATCCAGAAATTTCTAAAAAGTTATACATTGATTTGCATTTTAATAAGTGAATTAAGTATTTGACCCCTTCGCAAAACATGACTTAGTACTTGGTGGCAAAACCCTTGTTGTGAATCACAGAGGACAGACGTTTCTTGGCCACCAGGTTTGCACACATCTCAGGAGGGATTTTGTCCCACTCCTTTTTGCAGATCCTCTCCAAGTCATTAAGGTTTTGAGGCTGAAGTTTGCCAACTCGAACCTTGAGCTCCCTCCAAAGAATGTCTATGGTATTAAGGTCTGGAGACTGGCTAGGCCACTCCAGGACCTTAAAGGGATAATTCACACAAAAATGAAAATTATGTCATCATTTACTCACCCTCAAGTAGTTCCAAACCTGTTTGCATGTATTTGTTCTGCTGAACACAGAGGAAGATATTCTGAAGAATGTGGGAAACAGAGCAGTTCTGGGGCACCATTAAAGTAATTTTTTTCCTACTATGGAAGTCAATGGTGCCCCCAAAACAGTCTGGTTACAAACTTTCTTCAAAATATTTTCCTTTGTTTTCGGCAGAACAAATAAATCCATACAGGTTTGGAACTACTTGTGGGTGAGTAAATGATGACAATTTTCATTTTTGGGTGAACTATCCCTTTAATGTATTTATTTTTGAGCCACTCTTTTGCTGCCTTGGCCGTGTGTTTTTGGGTCATTTTCATGCTGGACGGGACCCATCCACGACCCATTTTCAATACCCTGGCCCTGACGCTACATGGCCCCGTCCATCGTCCCTTTGATGCGGTGCAGTTGTTCTGTCCCCTTAGCAGAAAAACAGCCCCAAAGCATAAAGTTTCCACCTCCATGTTTGATGGTGGGGATGGTGTTCTTGGGGTCATAGGCAGCATTCCTCCTCCTCCAAACACAGTGAGTAGAGTTGATGCCAAAAAGCTGGATTTTGGTCTCATCTGACCACAACACTTTCACCCAGTTCTCCTCTGAATCATTGGCAAACTTCAGACAGGCCTGTATATGTGCTTTCTTGAGCTTGGATTTCAGTCCTTCATGGCGTAGTGTGTTACCAATTGTTTTATTGGTGAATGTGGTCCCAGCTGACTTGAGATCATTGACAAGATGTGTAGTTCTGGGCTGATTCCTCACCGTTCTCATGATCATTGAAATTCCACGAGGTGAGATCTTACAAGGAGCCCCAGACCGAGGGAGATTGACAGATATTTTGTGTTTCTTCCATTTGCGCATAACACCAACTGTTGTCACCTTCTCACCAAACTGCTTGACGATGGTCTTGTAGCCCATTCCAGCCTTGTGTAGGTCCCTTGTGTAGGTCTAAAATCTTGTACCTGACATCCTTGGACAGCTCTTTGGTCTTGGCCATGGTGGAGAGTTTGGAATATGATTGATCGATTGCTTCTGTGGACAGGTGTTTTCATCCCTTTAAGAGAGTGCTCCTAATCTCAGCTTGTTACCTGTATAAAAGACACTTGGGAGCCAGAAATCTTGCTGATTGATAGGGGATCAAATATGTATTTCACTCATTAAAATGCAAATCAATTTAAAACTTTTTTTAAATGTGTTTTTCTGGATGTTTGTGTTATTTTGTCTCTCACTGTTCAAATAAACCTACCATTAAAATTATAGACTGATAATTTCTTTGTAGGTGGGCAAACGTACAAAATCAGCAGGGGATCAAATATGTGTTTCCCCCACTGCATTTAGTATTAGGGCAAAAATAGGTCTGCCTGTAAAAAAACTGTTATACATACCTTCAATAAGCTCAACTTTCTGTTTGATAAGAAGTTGATCTACCTAAAGGAAAATAAATAAATAAATAAATAAATAAATGAATACATGCCGCAACCTGGGGTAAGATTCCCCCCTAAATGTACAGAATTCATAAATTACTTTTGATATAATTATTTTTTATATTTATTGATATGTAAAGTGTCTTTACAGCAGATAACATTAAATCAAATATTATATTCTAAATTGTTTCATTTAATCAGCCTATATATTTTAATGAAAAGCAAAGACGTCTGAAATATATATCTAAATCATGTAAGTACTGAATAATAAACCCATATATTACCCCATTATGTATTACATTTACATTTATGCATTTTATCTAAAGCGACTTACAGTGCATTCAGGCTATATATTTGTAGTGTCAGTATGTGTGTTCCCTGGGCTGCTAATGCAATGCTCTAACCACTGAGCCACAGGAACACAGTACATTACATTAATTTTACTCCACAAATCTAAAAACATTTATGTGTCCAGAAATCTCGTTATTAAATCAAATTAATGATAGAAAAAAACTATGAAAATGTATTAAATCAACACACATACATATATATATATATATATATATATATGTGTGTGTGTGTGTGTGTGTGTGTGTGTGTGTATATATATATATACAGTGCCCTCCACTAATATTGGCACCCTTGGTAAATATGACCAAAAGGCGGCATGTGAAAATAAATCTGCATTGTTTATCCTTTTTATCTTTCATTAAAAAAAAAAAAATCACTAAATTCCAACCTATCATTGAAGTAAAACAATTGAAAGTGGGAAGAAAATCTCATGATGAAATAAATGATTTCACTATTTCATGTTGGCCACAATTATTGGCACCCAATTATTGCAACGTCCTTTTCCCAGGGTAACAGCTCTGAGTTTTCTCCTATAATGCCTGAAGAGTTTGGAGAACACCTGACAAGAGATCAGAGACCATTTTCTTCATACAGAATCTCTCCAGATCCTTCAGATTCACAGCTCCATGACGGTGCTTGTTCTCTTCAGTTCACCTCACTCATTTTCTGTAGGGTTCAGGTCAGAGGACAGAGACAGCAATGGTAAAAGATTCATTTTGTGCTCAGTGACCCATTTTTGTGTTTATTTTGATGTTTGTTTTGGATTGTTGTCCTGCTGGAAGAT